>CATIWC010001806.1:0-388471 GCA_948472305.1 Vicia faba | reverse complement strand
AGACCCTTCGAGATTATTTCTTGAGTTCGGGGGTAGGTTATAAAAAGGGAAGGTATTAGCACCCTTTTCATCCGTAGTCACCTACGGGCTCTTAGTTGCTTGCTAGGGTCACTTGATTTTGTTGAAAATGTGCTTGTGGTGTGGGTTTTGAAAGTATTTTGAAAATGATTTTGTAATGGTTCTCGTCTCTATAAAAAACGCGCACAAAGTGTTTTTTGGAAAATAGTTCAAAGAAGTGTTTATGGAATTTTTTTTTTAAAGTGATTTTGAAAAGTGTCTTTATAATGGTTCTCGTCTCTATAAGAACGCATACAAAAAGCTTTGTCTTTTGAAAATTTTTCAAAATGAAAGTGTGGGTGTATAAAATGTTTTGTTGTGAGCAAGCAAGCAACTAGGAGCATCCTACCTACTCAAAAGGTCTAATGTTCTTTTCCTCCTCCTTTAGATGTTGCTATCTTACCATTGATTTGGTAAGAAGCCCCATCGTTGGATGTGAAGGGACGAGTGTGCAACGTTTGTATAGTCATAGAAGGAAACCTATGGGACGTTTTAGCAATGTCGTTTAAGGACTAGATCGTTTACCGAAGATAACATTCAGGGTCATCGAGGGGAATACGATCTTTTATCGAGGGTCTTGGCTAAAACGCCCATATTCAAGGCACATGACTATTTCTCCGAGGCAACAAGTGAGATTACCCTAAGGGTGCATGTGTGAAAGTGTTTATATTTGCATGCATTTTTGTCTTGGATTAAAGTGATCTAAGATTGATTTTTTTATCTTGCCATGCATGCCCTAATTTACTAGCATTTATATGAAAGCGGTAAATTGCGGAAAGTAAATTTACTATGCTATTACATCATTTGGGGATGGGGTGTACAAATTTACAAGTGGGAATTGCAAGAAATTAAATTCTAATTATCTATTACAACCATGTTGAATTTGAATATATGTACAAGGTAAAATGGAGAAAAGGAAATGACTTGTTTTGTTTTGGTTTTGAAAATATTTTTATCCTAGTAAACTAAAAAGAAATAATTAGTTAACAAAAGAAAATTAAACTAATTTAATTTTAAAAGGGAAATGTTTTTATGTCTTTTTGTATTAATTTGAAAAAGATATTAATAATATCAATAAAAATAATATAATAAATAAAATGAGTCAAGAGGGGAGAAAAGTTGACTTTGGGATGTGTTTGTGTTCAAAAAATAGTTTTTGTATTTGGGCCCAAGGGGGTCTGTTTGCTAGTTAGTAAACAGGGGGGTCATAATATCAAAATCAAAGTCCAAAATGAAGGAGATCCAAACATGTTTCCTACAAACTAAACAAAGTGAGAAATATAAAAAAGGGTATGGCTGGGAGTTTCGAACCCAGGACCCTTCAATATGATAAGCCTTGGCGTATGCTGTTTGTATCACTGGGGGTAGCCTGCTTCATCATTCATGGGATCACTTTTATGGAATATAGAATTAATTCGTTCCTGGACATTGAAATACCCAACTTCGAATGCCATGGGTGCTTCGATGGTCAGGCTCCTAACCACTCCTTTTCTCAATCGAAACAAACAGTGAAGACATCAAAACGAAACTAACACTTAAACACAAATCGAAACACAAAACATAAACATAAAAGCTATCTAAGAACTTGGATGTGAATCGAAGCATACATATCTCGAAAGCTAGGGAATCGAAGGTCAACATGAATTTTGTTCAGTATCAAAAATGAAAACTAACTGTACAGGAAATGATAATCGAAAACTATGAGCAACATGATATCTACATTTTCGAAGGATGCTTGAATGAAGAGTTCTATGTTTGAAGAAAATTTACCTCGTGGGGTGAAACTTTGAAGGGACTTTGATGCAACTTCCAAGAACGGTTTGATGATGAGTGAATTAAATCGGCTTCGTTTGAAAGATAGTTAAAGCCTCCAACTCAAGTCAAGTTTTAAGTTTCCATTTCTTTGAAAAAATGAAAGGGCAAGCAAGTTTGAAGAGTGTTTGATGATTTTGTGTTTAAGAGTGTTTGATGATTTTGTGTTTGAGAGTGGAGTTAGAATTTTAGTTTCCTGTTTCTGACTCAATATTTTTTTGCAAACTTTCCTCTTTTTTTGATATGCAATGGACTTGCATATTTATATGAAAATGTTGAGATGTTTTACAAAAAGGATCTTTCTGTTGTACTATTTTGGCTAGGTAACTTGATAAGTGAAAAACAAGTACAAGCATGGTCTTGTTGCTTCTGATTTTGACTTTGCTTGTGCTCAGACAAAATAAATTTTGGGGGCTCAAGGAGCTGACTTTGTGATTAAAGTAATCTTTATGAAAAATAGATAACATAGATTTTCGTCATTTCGTCCAAAAATAGTAATATCCTAATGGATAAAGCTTAGATTCTATGTGTAAACCTCTGATTATGTAAAGATTTGGAAGCAACATAGGCTGCAAAGTGAGATTTGGAAGATAAAGCTATGAGATTTGTTCTTGAATCAGATGTTAGAAAGAAATCGAAGCAAGTTTGCATCGAAGAAAACTTTTGCCTTAGTCGAAGCATGCTCGAAGGAAGCTGCTTGAAGGGAGGCATTGCCCATGTCGAAGCTTGGATCGAAGCAAGCACACTGCCCCATTGAAGCTTGTGGATTGAAGAGTGCTCGGAGGGAGTCTTTTAACCATTCGAAGCATGTAGGTCAAAGGAAGCCAGTGTCTAATCGAATTAAGAATCAAAGAAGATTGCTTCAAATGTAGCTAGTGTCTAATCAAATTGAGAATCGAAGCTGATTGCTTCGAAGGTAGCTAGTGGTCCGATCGAAGTTGGAGAATCGAAGCAGACTTGCTCTTCTTCGACCCAATCGAAGGGCATATTATCATATTCATTTTTCCTTTTCCTTCGAACAATCGAAGTAACAACTTGTCATCTTCAAAAAAAATCATTTTTCTTTATTTCTTTAAACAGGTGTTTGTAACCACCTATATGAGAGGAATCGTGAAAAATGAGAGGGAAAATTTCGGGGTACAACAGCTGCCCTTGTTCAATCTTCTTAAACCTGAAGAGTTAGATTGGCGAGCCTGTCATTCGTGACTTGAAGGTGGAAGATGATTGAACACTAAAGTTCCCAAAATTTTGTACTCGATGATGTGTTAGCTGACTGTGTAGGGAATGGGCTTAAAGATGCCATTTGGGGAGATGATGGAGAGTTGTCGGAGATGGGCTTATAGATGCCATCCAGAGTAACTGGGGAAAGTATCAGGATAAATATTTTGGTTGATTTATACTGAAATGGTAGATGTCTTTTGCTTATTTTATTTTTTCCCTGCAAGAAAGAGGATTAGTTGCATGCAGATGCTTGCATGCGTAATGATGTTCTCGAAATAAATGAGATTATGTTGTATGCATTTTTCATGTATTTGTTACGGTTTATGAATGTGATGCGTTTATTAAAGCGTGTCTTTGTCTAGGAAAATGAATCTTCGACGACGTGTTGGGGAGCCTTGGGAGGCTGAATCCTGAGTAGGTGTATCTTTAACTTTGTTTAGAATGTTTCCGCTGGGAATTCCAGTTTTATTGTTTGAGGAGAAATCTGCTGGGGAATATTGACTTTGGCTTTTTGCATGAGGAAACTCTGTGGGGAGTGTTGATTTCTGTTTGGAGGAATAAAGTTCAGGAATTTTGGTTGTCCATTGCTCTACTGGGGAATTATTCATGACTAGAGAGCATCGGAAGTTAGCTATTATCTGGTCGAAATCCAGGATTGGCAACAATTTGTTGGGGATAATGAAGTTGACTGTTATCTGGTCGAATTCCAGGCTTCGTAGCGAATTACCAGGGAATATTAAATTAACTGTTATCTGGTCAGATTATAGGTTTCACAGAAATTTACTTGGGAGAGTGAAGTTAAACTGTTATCTGGTCGAATTCCAGGCTTCGCAGCAACTTACCAACTTTATACTGCTATCTGGTTGGATTCTAGGTTTCAAAGGAGATTTCTGAGGTGGATGAAGTTAATTGTTATCTGGTAGGGTTCAGGCTTTGCAGTAACTTGCTTGAAAGGATGAAGTTGAACTGATATCTGATCGGGTCCAGGCTTCACAGTAACTTGCTGGAAAGAAAGAAGTTGAACTGATATCTGGTCATGTCTAGGCATCACAGTAACTTGTTGGGGAGAATGAAGTTGAACTGATATCTGGTTGAGTCTAGGCTTCACAATAACTTGCTAGAAAGAATGAAGTTAAACTGATATTTGTTCGGGTCCAGGCTTCATAATAACTTGCTGGAAAGAATAAAGTTGAACTGATATCTGGTCGGGTCCAGGCTTCACAGTAACTTGCTGGAAAGAATGAAGTTAAACTGATATCTGGTCGGGTTCAGGCTTCACACTAACTTGCTGGAAAGAATGAAGTTAAACTGATATCTGGTCGTGTCTAGGCTTCACAGTAACTTGCTGGGGAGAATGAAGTTGAACTGATATCTGGTTGGGTCCAGGCTTTACAGTAACTTGTTGGGTATGAGGCAAACTCTAACTAGGGAAAAGAAGTTACACCATTGTCTTGTCGGGTCCCGGTTTTTTTCAATATCTTGAGAAGTTAAACTATTATCTGGTCGGGTCCAGGCTTCATAGTAATTGAAAATTGTTTGAATAGGAATGATTACGTTGGCGATTCTGCTGGCAAGGTGAATTCTTTAGGAAGAAATCCACAAGGCTTCTTCTTTTAAGACCAACTCAGCAAAGGAGAGGGTTGTCGAGAGATTGAGATTCTGACCGAGGTTTGCATAAATCCAACTTTGTGGGCAACTCTATTGGGGAAAAGCTTTATTGTAACAAGCTCTGTGGGGACAATGCTAATGAGATAACTCTATGGGGATGTCTATCTCAATTCCATTAAAGAGATATTCATTGCTGCTTGGAAGCACATATTTGCTAAATATTTTAATTATGTTTATATGCATATGTTCGTTCAATTTTAGTCATTGGACGTCTTTGCGCTCAAAACAAAAACAAAAAGTTTGCACTTCAAAGTATATTTGTATTGATGTTTTTCCCATGAATAGGCATTTTTATACAAAGAGACGGAGATCCTAGTAAGAGGAAATCGTCGAAAGGATAACAAAATTGAAAACAAAAACAACAACCATGTGAAAATGATCTCATTGTGTTCCAACTCTACTATTTCCCCAATGTCTTTGAACGTCCCTTGCCATTGACAGAAGTTGATTGGATTGATCTTGGACCATTTGAACCCGGACCTTGGTAATAAAGTCAATTGTGGTGATGTTATGGGACATAGTCATACGCATTCAATCCTTAACTTTTTCCTGGATTGCCCTTTTGGGTTTTCAGTCACCAGGATACCCATTTTTGCCCAAGTCGCCCTTTTGGGTTTTCGACTTGCCGGCTGTACAATCTTTTGCATATATCCCTAATTTTTTCCCAAACATTTGGTTTGTCGGGATGCCCTTATCTTGCCTAGGTGTTTCAACCTAGCAGGTCTCTTATGCGTAGTATTTTTTAACTATGTTCGTATTCACCGGATATGGGAAATCTTTACCGTCCATAGTAGTCAGCATTATGGCACCACCAGAGAAAACTTTCTTGACAACAAATGGCCCTTCGTAAGTGGGAGTCTATTTTCCCCTGGGGTCTCCTTGTGGAAGAATGATGCGCTTTATCACTCAGTGTGATCGGTGGATCTGGAACTGACTGTTTAACGCTGGTTCGCGAAATGTCGCGGAAGCAAGAGTCGCCACCGTCTTTTATTTTCTCCAAATGGAAAGGACAAAAGCACAGAAAAATTCCTTTAAAGAGATCGCTCTCGGTTCGGGAGGTAGGTTATAGAAAGGGAAGGTGTTAGCACCCTTTCTATCCATGGTTATCCATGGGCTCTTAGATACTTGCTCAATGTGTTTTCAAAATTGTTTGTTTGCTTTTCAATGTGGGTTTAAAAAGTTTCTTTGAAAAATTTCAGATCGACTCGTACGTCAGAGTGTTTGAAAAGTTTGCTTTGAAAGCTTTTGAAAAGTGTCAGTGTGAAAAGATGTTTTGATTTGTTTGAAATTAGAGCAAGTATCCTTGAGAACCTACCTACCCTAAGGAAGTCGTCTGTGTAAATGTCCTTAAAAGTAGTGCCATCCCACCATTGAGAGGTAGGTAGCACCACCGTTGGAGGTGTTCGGGTCAATTCGAGGTTCGGGACATGGTGATCACCAGAGCAATGAGAAGACACCTTAGAAGCTACCCTCATGTCAGGTTCCCGGATCATGAGGACTTACTAAGACATCCTCTACTCGACGATCACCTTTCGAGGCAACAGTGAGGCGTACCCTAGGGGTGGTGTGTGCGAATTGTGTGTCACGTTTCAGTTATTTGTCTTGTCATGTTTATTGGTGATCTACGCTTGATTTTAATTGGGGCCATTCATTCTTGCATGCATATTAACAGTTATAAAGTTTGCGAAAAAATAAATCTACAACTATTACAAATGGCGCGGGTCCACATCGCCAAAATTAAACCGGACCCGATTTAGCGGAAAATAAATAAAGCGGAAAAATAAAGTGCGAGAAATTTAAATTACAATGCTTTGGGAGAGATACAAAATTATAATAACATAAAATAAATGCGCAAATTAAATAATTAAAAACAATGGGCGTTGGACCCTTTTGCAAAAAATTAAAGTTGATGAATTAATTAAGGAGGAATTAAAGATTTAAAAGGAATGTTTTTTTTGGTATTTTTGTATTTTTAGATTAAATAAGAAAAAGGATTAATTATAATTAAAGTAAAATGTCCAAACCCTAATTCTAATGTTTTCTTTATTTATTATGAAAGAATTAAATTAAAACCTAAATTAAATCTAATTTTTTTTTATGTACAATTTTTAATTTATGAAAATAAATAACTAATATTATTATTCTGAAAAAAAAGGAAAAATTAAAAAGAAAATAAAAAGTTATTAAACCTAAACCCTATTTTTTTGGATTTTAGTTATTAAAAAGAATTAAATTTGTAACCTAATAAAACTAAGTAATTACAAGCATTTATTTAGAAAATAATTAAAAATAAAAATTATATTTTTATTTGGGCATTTTTTAATTTTATGATGTTTTTGTATTTTGATTAAAAATTAAATAAACAATAATTAAAATAAACATAACAATTAAAATAATAATTAAAAAGATATAAGAAAATAAATAAAATGGGCAAACCAGGGTGGGGTGTAGCCCCAATTTAGGAGGTAAGGCCTTAGCATTTCAGGCCCATTAAGCTTGAATTTCGTTGACTTTTGGAATTATGTGTGGCATGTTGACTGGCGTCTACCATACGCCTTGACTCTGAGCCCTTTGATGGATCTCCCAGGACACGTGTATATCTTGAGGATGGAGGCATATGGTGTACCTTGCCGTTAGCGTTGCGTGGAATTAATTGATGAAAAATAATATGGAATATGTGAAAGACCTGGGGTTCGAACCCAGGTCTTGTGGATTGTCCTTGCGTGTGCCTGCCATCTGTGCCACTTGACATATTTGATATATAAACGATCAATGAATATAATAAAAGTAAACAAAAGTTAATGCTTCAAAACGCGCGCAATTTCAAATAGACGAATCACGCCTTGCCACGATACCTTCGTCTTCACGTCCCCTGTAACAAAACATATAAGGCAACGGTTTTCGTTGCGTTTCCTTAAGCTAGCTACAAGAAAATAACGATTAGCCTATTCCCAAACATAATTTAGGCGCGAGGGTCAAGATATCTTCGTCTTGAGGTACTGAATCCAACCATGGCATTCATGAGTCCTAATTTTTCCTCTACGCAAAAGCCCTAATTCCAGAAACCTGCAACCCTAGAATTCTCGCATGGAAGATTCATATATATGGCACAAAAAGGCAATTAAATGTATCAGTTAGTTTTGAAATCATGTCAGGAATAAGAATTAATCAATGAAATGTCATGAAAACGCGTAAAATATAGAATACGATTTTGGAATTTCCATGGAATGTCTTGAGTTCTGTACCCCAATTCTTTGAGCTTTTGTGGTTGATATTGATTGGAACACCTTCAGGGATGCTTAAGGATGCTGATAGAACAAAAATTGAAGCTTGGATCGACCTTCAAACTAATTTTCAGTATTTGAGTTTTAAGGAGAATTTTCAATCTTTTTCCAAGGCTTTTGGGCGCAGCTTCTTGTGTAAAAATATTAGGTTTGTGACCTTGAATATGTATAGAACAATTTAGGTCAAGAAAACTGCATAAAATCCCTTGTAATCTTTGATTGAAGATTTGATTTGCTTAAGGATCTTTTTGAATCTTATCATGTGCATTTTGTATCAATTTGCCTCCAATTAGACCAAAACTTTCCACAATTGAACAAGCACGAAATATTGAGTATCAAACATGCATAAAAAGATTTTTTAGGTCAAGTTTTATATTTTCTACTTATTTAAATAATTTAAATGAATTAATATTAATATAAATTCAAATAAATAATTAAAAAATGAGAAAATACTTCCCTTTGGGCCTAATGGTCGTGTATAGGCTTGGCATGAAGAAACTTGGAAGAAAAATGGGCCCATTTGCATTTTTAGGTCATTTGAACCATTGTTGACTTTTCAAAATTCCCAAAAATTTCCCAACTTCCACAAGGCATAACTTGCTCAATTTTTAAGCTTTTCACATGTTCTTGGACATTTGGGAAAGGTCTTTGAGTCCTTTAACCAATGCCTTTGGTCCCATGTCATTTTGATTTACCAATCTCAAGTTATGGTCTTTGACTTAAAGTCCCTTTTTGTTGACTTTTGAAAATGACCTATAATGTTGAAATTGATAACTTTTTGTGAGAGCATTTCTTGGACTTGAAGTATGAAGCTGAGTTGTAGGAAATGTCTTTCTCTTCAAAATGAGCTTTGGATGGAATTTTTCTGATAATCCATGTGAAAGTTATGCCCTGGTCAATTTCAGTTGACTTTTTCAACTGTCCAAATATAGCAACTTTTGCATCTTTGATGATTTCTGAGCCAAATTTTGAGAATCATGGTCAAGCATTGATCAAATGATGTTTGTGGCTTCAAAATGATATGTTGACCAAAAATTTGAACTTTTGACTGTCAAATGACCATTTTGCCCCTACAGTTGACTGTAGTGCAATCTAGGGTTTTGACTGTGCAATTTTGAGCTGAATGCCTTGAAACTTGACATGAGGATACTTGACCATCTTTGTAAGCATATGAGACTTGATTGGGCCTTTGAAAAGTTCATTTGCTTGACCAGAACCCAAACCCTAGTTTTGACTGCATAGGGGACCTTTGCACTGCACAACCCTTGGGGAATTTTGTGACTTGGCTTGACAAATCTTGGAGGATATGGGAGGGCAAATTTTGGGGTGCAACAGTTGCCCCTGTTCAATCTTCTTAGACCTGAGGATGCAGATTGGCTGACGCGCCTTTCGTAATCCGAGGGTAAAAGATGATTGGACACTAGAGTACCCAGAAATTTGCGCTCACATAGTGGCAGTGATGGTGGAATGGGATTATAGATGCCATTTGGAGATTGCTGGACAGGATGATGGGCTTATGGATGCCATCTGGATGTTGATCGCGGGTGAGATTCCTTAGCGAGAACCTGCATGCCTGCAAAATAGAAAACGAGTACCTGACACGTTGCAGGAGTTGGTTTTAGATGCTTGGTATAGATATGTCCTGACTGGTTACATGAACTGAGTCTGGAGCTTCAAACGCTAATGAATGAACCAGGAATGGTTACTTCCTTAGCATGAATGATAAGAGAACCTTGGGTGACTTTAATCTCAACAACGCTCGTTGAGAAAAATCTTGATGGGAATTATTATCTTCGCAGTATTGGGCAGAGAACCATAGCCAATTATAATTTGAAAGGAATGATCACCTCACACTCATCGTCGGAGAGGGAAACATCTTGAAAAGGGATTACTACCTCACACACCGCTGGAGAGGGAACCATAGGAGAATATCACCTCACACTCATCGCCAGAGAGGGAAACATCTAAAGGACTTCTGGAAGCAGTATCAGAACGTCACCATATTTGGTTTACATCTGAAACTATATCTGGAAGGAAATCTGGAAGCAGTATCAGAACGTCACCATCGTTGGGTTTACATCTGAAACTATATCTAGAAGGGAATCTGGAAGCAGCATCAGAACGTCACCATCACTGGGTTTACATCTGAAACTATATCTAGAAGGGAATCTGGAAGCAGCATCAGAACGTCACCATCGCTGGGTTTACATCTGAAACTATATCTTAGAAGGAAATCTGGAAGCAGCATCAGAACGTCACCATCGCTGGGTTTACATCTGAAACTATATCTAGAAGGAATTCTGGAAGCAGCATCAGAACGTCACCATCGCTGGGTTTTACATCTGAAACTATATCTAGAAGGGATTCTGGAAGCAGTATCAGAACGTCACCATCGCTGGGTTTACATCTGAAACTATATCTAGAAGGAATTGCGATAGTTTGATAGTAGTCATTTTTGTATTGATCTTTTTCCTGAAAAGGTAGAACATAATTGCATGCCAAATCATGATGCATGAACTGTATGTCTTCAAAATCAATGAGATTCGTGTAATATGATGCGTATGTATGCTATAATGATGTATGTTTGTCTAAGAAAATAAATCCTTGACGGGTGCCGGGAAGTCGCATCCTGGGCTGATGTGGGAGAATAGCTTTTGCTTCCGCTGGGGTTGCTAGTTGCAAGTATACCGGTAGGAGAAGATGACTCCGTTGCGGAATAAACTTGGCAAATGGAAGATTCTGCGGGGAGAAAAGATACTCTAGCGACCATGCTGGGAAGCAATACTCTGTGGGGAGATGCTTTTGCTGAATTGTTGAGGATGACTCGTTGAGGATACCTTGCTGTATTGGAATTATGAATGGACTTCGCTGGGGATAAGAAGATTCTGTCGACGACGCTCTTTCCGTGGCTTTTGGCTGAGGATAACCCAGTTATATCCTGTTAAGGAAATAACTCTTTAAATAAAGCCGGGCGACGCGTTCGTGCTCTGCGAGGATAAGCTTCCAGAATTTACTGGGGATAAGCTTGCTGCTTGGGGATATGAATTCCATCTTTCCTGGGGAACTGGATTGGATTCTCTGGGGAAGTTTTGAACTGTATTGGTTATGTTCTTCCACGGAACCTACCCTGATACCTTGGAGGATAACAATCAGATTGCTTAGACCGCTCTTTATTGCCCCTGTTTCTATGGGGGAGGCACTTGTGGGGTGCTGATAGTTGTTGAGGGTCAAACCTTCTTCTGGTAGGCAGATGATAAGATGATGGGACATAGTCGTACGCTTTAATCCCTAACTTTTGCCTGGACCGCCCTTTCGGGTTTTCAGTCCACCGGGATACCCATTTTTGCCCAAGCCGCCTTTTCAGGTTTTCGACTTGCCGAGTGTACAGATGTTTTTCATTTCATCCCTTCATTTTGCCCGAACCCTTTTGGTTTGCCGGGAAGCCCTTATTTTTGCCTAGGTGTGTCAACCTAGCGGGTCTTTGATTATGCGTAGTATTTTTTTTCGACTATGTCCGCTCTCTCAGAATGTAGGGAGTTGCCCCTGTTAGAATTTGTGTTGTCATGCCACCAGAAGATGTTTGATCAGGCAAGATTTATTATTGAAATGCCCCAAGTGACTCAGGCGGAGATTTGCCCCAGGCTGGTTGGCCTTTTGAGAGATTCTCCGAATCTTGACTTAACTGCCCCAGATGATGGACAATAGCCATACCTGCCCCTTGATTGGAGATACTCTTGTTCATTAGACTTTCGTCGTGCAAGTTTCTATGCTGTTTAGACAAAAAGTCATATGCAAACAAAGTCATGTTAAAAATGCAAAGCTTATGTCTGTCTCAAAGATTTTGAAAATGCATTCTTTTCATAAAACATGTGATTGTTTGTAAAACATGATGTCAACTCGGTATTTACCGTAGGCCTTAAGGAGTCAGGATACCTTTCGCAACAGTATGCTTTCGAACTAACCCACGCTTCAGCTAGGACTTTTGAGGGTTATAACGTGGCCTGGTTCACGGTTTAAGAAACAAAGGATAAAGGCTCAAATTATTTGTACCCACCCACTCTTCGTGATGTTCTCCAAACCTAAACTCAGCTGATCATACGTTAGACCTTGTTGGAGTCTTTGCTCTGATTTTCCAGTAACGGTTCAAATGTTGATAACTTATTTTGAATGGGCAGTCATCTTTGTTTTGGTTGAGGGTTTTGGTTGAGGGTTTTGGTTGATAACTTATTTTGGTTGATTTCTGAGCCAAATTTTGAGAATCATGGTCAAGCATTGATCAAATGATGTTTGTGGCTTCAAAATGATATGTTGACCAAAAATTTGAACTTTTGACTGTCAAATGACCATTTTGCCCCTACAGTTGACTGTAGTGCAATCTAGGGTTTTGACTGTGCAATTTTGAGCTGAATGCCTTGAAACTTGACATGAGGATACTTGACCATCTTTGTAAGCATATGAGACTTGATTGGGCCTTTGAAAAGTTCATTTGCTTGACCAGAACCCAAACCCTAGTTTTGACTGCATAGGGGACCTTTGCACTGCACAACCCTTGGGGAATTTTGTGACTTGGCTTGACAAATCTTGGAGGATATGGGAGGGCAAATTTTGGGGTGCAACACTCAGTCACCAGCTTGATATACTCGAGGCCTGATATTTTTGTTGATAGCCTTGATCATACGTTTCTGGTACATTTGACCATGATCCAATCTTGTCTGAATCCTTCGCCTTTGCCTGGGCCTGCTTCATTCGTAATCCTTGGGGAGGGAATTTGAACTTCCACTGGCAGGACAGCTTCCATGCCATAGAACAAAGAAAAAGGAGTTGCCCCAGTCGATGTCTGAGCTGAAGTAAGGTAGCCATGAAGAGCAAACGGTAATATCTCATGCCAGTCTTTGTAGGTTACTACCATCTTTTGCATAATCTTCTTAATGTTTTTGTTGCCCGCTTCCATTGCGCCATCCATTTAAGGTCTATAAGGAGAAGAATTGTGATGCTTGATTTTGAACTGAGTGTAAAGTTTTGTAATCATAGCATTGTTGAGATTGGCTCCATTGTCAGTGGTGATCCTTTCAGGGATACCATAGCGGCATATGAGGTTATGTTTTATGAATCTGGCTACAACGTTCTTTGTGACTGAGGCAAATGAGGAAGCTTCAACCCATTTGGTGAAATAATCGATAGCAACAAGAATGAAGTATATCCATTGGAAGCAGTAGGTTTAATCTCTCCAATCATGTCAATGCCCCACATTGCAAACGGCCACGGAGCAGTCATGACATTTAGAGGAATAGAAGGTACATGGACCTTGTCAGCATAGATTTGGCACTTGTGGCAAGTCCTTGAGTGATGATGGAAATCAATTTCCATTGTTGACCAATAGTAACCAGCTCTCAGGATTTTCTTGGCCATAGTATGTCCGCTAGAGTGAGTCCCAAAGAGACCATGATGCATGTCTTCCATAATTTTCTCTTCCTCCTTCTTGTCCACACATCGGATTAGAGTAGAATCATGGTTGCGTTTGTACAGGATTCCATTGCTTAGGAAGAATTTGGATGAGAATCTTCATAAAAATGTTTTATCATTAATGGAAGCTCCTTCAGGATACTCTTGTGCTTCAAGGTATCTCTTCACCTCATGGTACCATGGCTTCTCTGTGTCAGCGTCAAATCAAAGCAGTGCGCATGTTCATCAAATCTCTCAATTGTAATCATAGGAGCTTCGTTGTCCCATTTGACCTTGAACATAGAAGACATTATGGCTAAAGCATCGGCTAATTGATTTTCTTCTCTAGGGAAGTGTTTAAAGGTGATTTCTTCGAAGTGTGGAATCAGAGATAACACAAGCTCCTTGTAAGGAATAAGATTAGGATGCTTAGTGTCCCAATCTCTCTTTACTTGGATAATCACTAGAGCGGAATCTCCGAATACATTCAAATGTTTGATCCTTAAATCAATGGCAGCCTTCAGACCCAAAATGTATGCCTCATATCCAGCCATGTTATTTGTACAATCGAAGCATAGTCTAGCAGTGAAAGGGGTGTGGCAACCCTCAGGAGAAACTATCACAGCACCAATTCTATTACCCAAAGCGTTGGAATCCCCATCGAAAACCATAGTCCATCGGTATCCTTGTTCAGGTTTGTCATACGGTCCAGGTTTTGCACAGTCGGTCACTAACATGATATTCTCATCCGGGAAGTCAAAGTTCATAGATTGATAATCATCAACAGCTTGATGGGCCAAATGGTCTGCCAATACACTTCCTTTGATGGCCTTTTGTGTTGTATATTGAATATCATACTCAGTCAAAATCATTTGCCATCTAGCTATCGATCCGGAAAGAGCAGGTTTCTCGAAGATGTACTTGATAGGGTCCATCTTAGAAATCAATAGAGTGGTATGAGTCAACATATACTGCCTTAGTCGGTGAGCAGCCCATGTCAGAGGGAAACAAGTTTTCTCGAGCAGTGAATATCTGGTTTCATAGTCGGTAACTTTTTGCTCAGGTAGTATATTGCATGCTCTTTTCGGCCAGACTCGTCATGTTGGCCCAATACACACCCCATAGAATTCTCTAGCACAGTCAAGTACATGATCAACGGTCTTCCTTTAACTGGAGGCATGAGTATAGGAGGTTCTTGCAGATATTATTAATTTTGTCGAAGGCAGCTTGGCATTCATCATTCCATCTAACTACTTGATCTTTCTTCAAGAGTTTTAAGATTGGCTCACAAGTAGCAGTTAAGTGAGATATGAAGTGGGCGATGTAGTTAAGACGACCCAAGAATCCTCCAACCTCCTTTTCAGAATGGGGAACTGGCATTTCTTGAATGGATTTTACCTTTGCAGGATCAACTTTGATGCATTTACCACTGACAACAAAACCTAGAAGTTTTCCAGATCTTACTCCGAATGTGCACTTATTAGGGTTCAACCTCAACTTGTACTTTTTCAGCCTCTCGAATAGCTTGTATAGGTGATTGAGATGCTCTTCTTCAATTTGTGACCTTGCAATCATATCACCCACATATACCTCTATTTCATGATGTATCATATCATGAAACAAAGCTACCATAGCCCTTTGATATAATTCCCCTGCATTCTTAAATCCGAATGGCATGGCCTTGTAACAAAAGGTGCCCATTGCGTAACAAAGGCGGTCTTCTCCATGTCTTCGGGAGCCATCTTAATTTTATTATAGCCGTAGAAACCATCCATGAAAGAGAAGACTTTATGTTGAGCAGTGTTATCGACCAAGACGTCAATATGAGATAGAGGGAAGTCATCCTTGGGGCTTGCCCTATTTAGATCCCTATAATCTATGCACATACGAACTTTTTCTTCTTTCTTTGGCACCGGAACCACGTTCGCAATCCATTGAGGATAAGGTGTCACAGCTAGGAATATTGCATCAAATTGTTTCATCACTTCAGCTTTTATCTTTTCAGACATGTCAGGCCGCATGCGACGAACTTTTTGCTTGACAGGAGGACAATCTTCCTTTGTTGGTAGACGATGAACTACAATGTCGGTATCCAACCCTGGCATATCTTCATACAACCAAGCAAACACTTCCACATAATCATGTAACATTTGAACCAAACTGATTTTGACCTTGCTTCCTAGGTTTGCGCCGATTTTGACCTCTTTCTTGTTTGTATCGGTACCTAGGTTGATGACTTCAACTGACTCTTCATGCGGCTGAATATCTTTTTCCTCTTGCATTAGAAGTCTGGCCAGTTATCCCGGTATTTCGCAATCTTCCACGCCTTCATCTTCGGCTTGGTTAATTGGATGTTCGAAATCATAGCTGGCAATAGTATAGTCATTGGCAATGAGATCCGGAGTGGACAAGGTTCTGCAAGAGTGTGTGTGTGTGCATGTAAGATACATGGCTATTTGAAAAAGGTATTAAAGAAAAAGAAAGACAATGAGCACAAAAATTCGAATGCAAAAAGTCCAATGGTTTATTGATAACACGAAATCGTATCGTTTATTTGCTATGAAATTCGTCCGTTTTGTATTATTTTGACCCGATTAATTCGCGAATATTTCGAGTTTGTCATCACTTTTGCAGGTATTTCATAATTGAGCTCAAAATAGAAGAAAACATGAAACAATGCAAGAAAGCATCAAAAGAACAGAAGAAAAGGATAAATCTGTCAAAGAACTGCACTTTTGTAGCTGTGACGGTCGTAATGAAGCTGCCACGACCGTAAGCCAGTTTGAAGAGTGTTACGACCGTAACACAGTGGCCATGACCGTAACACGGGAAAGACCAAAATCTGCTCGTAACGTTCATGTAACGAACGTAATGCGTATAACAGTCCAGTTGGAAAATGCAGAACGTGGCAAGCATAACAGAAGGAGTTTCCAAACTCCTTAATTCTCTCCAGTCAAACACCACGTTCACCATTTCTCCCTCAACTACTAGGTTACTATATTTTTGGAGATTTTGAAGGAAGACTGAGTTCCAAGTTTAACAAACCAACTGCCAGATTTTACTCTTCTATAAATACCTCAATATTGAACAAAAAAAGTACGGAGTTTTATTACAGATTATTTGTGCCGAAGCTCTGCCAAAATTGAAACCAGTATTATTTCAGTTATTATTCTTACATCATTTGTTTAATTCAATTCTTTTAAATTCCACTATCCAAATAATAATTTCCAACATTAGGGAATTATTATTCTAGTTTAAGATTTATCATTCAAGCTTCAGAATTTGCAATACTCCCGATACCAAGTCCGAGTTTCCGATTTGTGGAAGAAGGATTGAAGTATTGGCTTTACTGTCAGGTTTTTATTTTGCAATTGTATTAAATTCATTTTAATTAATTTATTAATGCATGCTTGTTATTTATTATTTATAATGTCCAATTTATATTTGCTTGCTTTTATTTACAGTATGTTTATTTTGATTTCCATGGCTAGCTAAACCTTTAGTGTCGGTATGGAATAGTAAGAGACATTAGGCTTCTAATCAAACTTAGGCTAAAACTTTAATCAACTTAACTCTGGTTATAACTTTTTATGCTTAATAATAAAATCTTTGTTACGAAAGTAAGAAGAGTAAATAGGTTAAATCGAGACCACGAAAGTGTGAGGTTTTTAACCGGATAGTTAAAGTTAGGCATTTGATTTAAATACATTGAAAGCGCTTTAAACCAAATTAGAATTAATTAAGTTTACAAAGAATACTTCTAAACACTTATAGGCTAGCGAAAGCAGGTATAGGGCTTTAGACGTATAATCCGAGATAAGACCATGAAAGTGTGAGTTGAGGGTTTTTAAACTGATTAATTCTACGGATAAACCAAGTTGACCATCCTTATATGCCTAGGCCCGATTAGATCCCTTAGGTTGACTCTATTGCATACCGACCGTTCATTTTATAATTACTTTAAAATCAATTATTTTACCTTCCTTAATTTTCCCAAAACCAGCGTGACAATTTCCGCCTTAGCTAAACCAACCTGTTTTACAACACTAGCGTGATTACAAAGTCCTTGTGGATTCAACAATCTTTTATTACTACCCCGATAGGCTGTGCGCTTGCAGTTAAGATACCATCAGACATTAAGTCGATCGCAGACCCCATCAAGTTTTTGGCGCCGTTGCCGGGGACTTTAGTTTAGTCACTAGTGTAATCTGAAAACAACGCTGTCTAGACTAAGGCAACTTTTTACATTTCCCTCTGTGTATGCCAAACACTCGTTCTCAAAACGAGCCTTTGCATTTACAAATTAACGATATCGAGCGTTACTTAAGATTAAGACGCTGAATTCAAGAATACCGATCTCTTAATAATCTTCCTCCAACAAAAATTCCTGATATCCCGTTATCAGAATCTACCGAAGAATCGACAATGGCTGACGTACCAAATCCGCCTCGCGCTCTTAAGGACTATGCAGTTCCTTCGCAAGCGGAGCCTCACAACAGCATTGCTGCCCCTGCTATCGCTCGAAACGATTTCGAGCTGAAACCTTCGCTTCTATCCGCCGTTCAGCAGAATCAATTTTCTGGATCTCCTACTGACGACCCTAATCTACATCTGTCAGTGTTTGTGCAGTACGCAGACACTGTAAAAGTGAATGGTGTAAACCCCGAGGCAATACGATTGCGCCTATTTCCTTTTTCTTTAAGAGACAGAGCCCGAGCCTGGCTCCAATCCCTTCCTTCAAATTCAATCACCACATGGGATGAATTGAAAAAAGTCTTCTTGGCTAGATATTTCCCACCAAGCAAAACTGCTATGCTTAGAGCTAACATCAACGGTTTTAGACAAAAAGATAACGAATCACTTTTCGAAGCATGGGAACGTTACAAGGATATGATTAGACTCTGTCCTCATCATGGTTTAGAAGAATGTCTAATCATTCATACGTTTTACAACGGTCTGTTGTATAACACAAGAATGACTATAGACGCCGCTGCTGGTGGCGCACTGATGGATAAACCATATGCCGAAGCAAATCAACTTATCGAAAGTATGGCCCAGAACCACTATCAATGGGGAAGCGAAAGAGCTAATGTGGAGAAATCCCAAACCAAAGGTGGAATGTCTGAAGTGAATATGCTGGACCAAGTCAATGCTAAAGTGGAAGCTCTTACCCAAAAGCTAGAAAACCTCACCACTGCTCCTGCAGCTACCGTAGCTGCAGTTGTCCAAACTTGCGATCTATGTGGTCTTCAATCACATCTTGCTCCAGAATGCCCACTTCTAACAGGAGTTCCAGCTGAACAAGCAAACTATGTACAAGGGAACCCTTATAGCAATACCTATAACCCAGGCTGGAAAAATCATCCGAACTTTTCATACAAAAACAACAACGCGTTATACGCGCCTGTACAAGCTCCTGCCACACCACCCGGTTATCCAAAAGCTATCCCAAATCATCCTGGTAATGGACCTAATACTCCTAGGAAATCTAACCTAGAAATCATGATTGAACACTTCGTTGCTACCCAAGCTCAGACTAATAAAGACGTTATGAATCAAAATTTGCATACTAATGAGCAGATAAAACAATTAGCTAGCAAGGTTGATGCTTTAGCCACCCATAACAAGATGCTTGAGACGCAAATCTCACAAGTAGCTCAACAACAAGCATCTACTGTGGCACCAGCTGGAATTTTTCCTGGTCAACCACAGCCCAACCCGAAAGGATATGCTAATGTTGTGATATTGAGAAGTGGAAAAGAACTCGACGGACCTGTTGACCCGAGACTAGAAAATCCAGCCATGTACCAAAAGCAGAGCGAGCTGCCTGAACAAGCCAATGAGCCTAAAGAAAAGGAAAGCGAAACGCAAGAAGTAGTGGAGCAAGAGAAGCCTTATGTACCTCCACCACCTTATAAACCACCAATCCCGTATCCTCAGAGACTTACAAATTCCAAAACGATGGGCCAGTTCAAGAAATTCGTTGAACTTCTGAAACAACTCAATATAACCATACCTTTTACAGAAGCCATCACTCAGATGCCCTCGTACGCTAAATTTCTTAAGGAAATTCTATCCAACAAGAAGAAGATAGAGGATAACGAAACAGTTACACTCACTGCCGAGTGTAGCGCGATCATTCAAAACAATATGCCTCCTAAGCTAAAAGACCTAGGTAGTTTCTCTATACCTTGTAATATTGGAAAATTTGTCATAGACAAAGCTCTATGTGACTTAGGAGCAAGCATTAGTGTCATGCCCTTATCTATTTGCAAAAAGCTAGAGATGGGAGAACTCAGACCCACGAAAATGTCCGTCCAATTAGCCGACCGATCGGTTAAATACCCTTTAGGTATACTGGAAAACGTTCCAGTTAGAATAGGTCAATTCTATATCCCTACCAATTTCATCATCATGGACATAACCGAGGACTCAGTTACCCCTATCATACTAGGAAGACCATTCCTAGCCACCGCCGGAGCTATAATTGATGTAAAGAAGGGCAGATTAACATTCGAAGTCGGAGAGGAAAAAGTGGAATTCATCCTCACTCAATTTCTACAAGCACCCGCCATAAATGACACATGTTACTTACTCGATATTATAGACGAGTGTGTGAGAGAGATGGAAGTTGAACAAACCACATATTCCGAAATAATGAAAATCGAAACCCCTCTGATATTCGAAGACGACAATTGGCGAGAACCATATAAAGATGACAGTCTAAGCGAAAGTCTAGCACTTACACCCAATCATATGCCATGTTCCAAGAAACCAAAACTAGAATTGAAAGTTCTACCTAAAAATCTACGATACGAATTCCTTGATACTGAACAAACTCGACCTGTAATAGTGAATTCCAGTTTAGGAACGCTCGAAACTCAAAAACTTTTAGACGTTCTAAGGAAATACCCTATTGCGTTAGGTTACAACATATCAGACTTAAAAGGAATTTGTCCTTCAATTTGTATGCACCGTATTCTATTAGAAGAGGATTGCAAAACCTCTCGAGAACCTCAAAGAAGAATCAATCCGATTCTAAGCACTGTAGTCAGAGATGAAATCAAAAAGCTAATGGAAGCTGGAATTATATACCCGATCTCCGACAGTAAATGGGTTAGCCCAGTGCATGTCGTACCTAAGAAAGGAGGTGTCACTATCGTGAAAAATGCACAAGGTGAATCGATAACACAAAGAGTAGTTAGTGGACACAGAGTGTGCATTGATTATCGAAAACTGAACAAAGCTACTCGGAAAGACCATTTTCCTTTACCCTTTATTGATCAAATGTTAGAACGATTAGCCAAACACTCCTATTTCTGCTATTTAGACGGTTATTCTAGATTTTTCCAAATTCCGATTCACCCTGATGATTAGGAGAAGACTACATTCACGTGTCCCTATGGAACGTTCGCGTACAGACGAATGCCATTTGGATTATGTAATGCTCCCGCAACTTTCCAACGATGTATGATGGCCATCTTTGCAGATTTCATTGACGACATCATGGAAGTGTTTATGGATGACTTCTCTGTGTGTGGACAAAGCTTTGAAGGATGTCTGTCTAATTTAGAAAGTATTTTAGAACGATGTGTGAAAGTAAACCTTGTGCTCAACTGGGAAAAATGCCATTTCATGGTCAGAGAAGGAATCGTACTTGGACATGTTATTTCTAATAAAGGAATTAAAGTTGATAAAGTTAAGATAGAGGTGATTAAAGAACTCCAACCACCAAAGACCGTTCGAGAGATACGAAGTTTTCTAGGACACGCCGGTTTTTACCGACGTTTTATTAAAGATTTCTCGAAAATTACAAAACCACTAACCGGTCTATTAATGAAGGATGCTGAGTTCATATTCGATAACGATTGTCTTCAAGCTTTTGAAACCCTTAAGGCCGCACTTATTTCTGCACCAATCATGCAACCGCCCGATTGGAGGTTACCTTTCGAAATCATGTGCGATGCAAGTGATTACGCTGTCGGCGCAGTTCTTGGACAAAGAAAAGATAAGAAACTTCACGCAATTTACTATGCCAGCAGAACGCTAGACTCAGCTCAAATGAACTACGCCACCACTGAAAAAGAACTCTTAGCCGTGGTCTTCGCACTCGACAAATTCCGTTCTTACCTTGTAGGAGCGAAAATCACCATTTACACAAACCATGCTGCTATCCGATATTTACTTGCCAAGAAAGATGCAAAACCCAGACTCCTCTGATGGATTTTACTCTTACAAGAATTCGACTTGGAAATTAAAGATAAGAAAGGAACCGAAAACGTCGTAGCGGATCATTTATCCCGTTTAGAAGGTATAAAACCCGAACAAGTGCCAATTAACGATGATTTTCCGTATGAACATCTGATAGCACAAATGATAAGCGACCTAGATCAATTGAATTTAAATAAACCAGAAGCTAAAGAAGTTATGGAAGCCATCGACATGACCATAGGATTGCCTTGGTATGCTGACATCGTTAACTATTTAGCTGTCGGAGCACTTCCACCTGATTTAACTTACCAACAGAAAAAGAAATTTTTCCATGATCTCAAGAGTTACTATTGGGACGAACCACTTTTATTTAAACGAGGACCCGATGGAATTTTCCGCCGGTGTATACCCGACGAAGAAATAGAAAACGTCATTCCCCATTGCCATTCATCTCCTTGTGGCGGACATACTAGCACCTTTAAAACGTGTGCCAAAATTCTCCAAGCCGGCCTTTTCTGGCCTAACCTGTGGAAGGATGTCCACGTCGCCGTTAAAAACTGTGACCGATGCCAACGCACCGGTAATATCTCAAGACGCGACGAAATGCCTCAGAAAGGAATACTTGAAGTGGAAATCTTTGACGTTTGGGGAATAGATTTTATGGAACCTTTCCTATCTTCTTTTGGAAACAAGTTTATACTCGTCGCTGTCGACTACGTTTCAAAATGGATCGAGGCAATAGCTTCTCCCACAAATGACACACGAGTAGTGATAAAGCTTTTCAAGAATATAATTTTCCCGCGTTTTGGTGTTCCCCTACTTGTTATCAGTGACGGTGGATCTCATTTTGTTTCGAAGATATTTGATAAATTACTATCTAAATATGGAGTGAACCACCGCGTAGCAACGCCCTATCATCCGCAAACTAGCGGACAAGTCGAAGTTTCGAATAGAGATTAAACAAATATTAGAAAAAACAGTCGCGATATCTCGAAAAGATTGGTCATCCAAGCTTAACGAAGCCTTATGGGCTTATAGGACGGCTTATAAGACTCCTATCGGAACTACACCTTTCAAACTTGTTTACGGAAAATCGTGCCATCTCCCGGTAGAATTAGAGCATAAAGCTTATTGGGCGATAAAGACACTCAATATCAATTACACTGCTGCTGGCGAGAAACGAATCCTCGATTTACATGAACTGGAAGAATTAAGACTAGACGCTTACGAAAACGCTAAAATATACAAAGAACGAACTAAAAAATGGCACGATCAACGTTTATCACGGAAAGAATTTAATGTGGGAGATGTCGTACTTTTATTTAACTCTAGACTTAGACTCTTCCCTAGAAAACTTAAATCTAGATGGTCCGGTCCTTTCGACATTACAAGAGTTTTGCCTAGCGGAGCGGTAGAAATCACGGATAGAAATAGCGCCCCGTTTATTGTAAACGGGCAGCGGTTAAAACAATATCATCGTGTAGATTATAGAGATTATACGAATAAGCTTAAACTCGTAGAACTGCTACCTATTTCTCCCGAATAATCTTTCACTAGGAATTTCGTCAGGCTTATGACGTTAAAAACAGCGCTTCATGGGAGGCAACCCATTTTATTTGTTTTTTTTTTACCTGCTATCTTGTTTATATTATTTGTTTTTGCATTCTATATAAGTATTTTTCGTTTCTAAAAACTTTTATGAAACTGCTGCTGATTTCAAATCAATTTTACTTGACACAGGATTTCTGAATAATCTTTTTCTCTTTACTTTCTCCTCTACTCTGTTTCCCTGTTTTGTTTTTCCTATGGATCCCCCACAGACCTTTATGGAAGCCGCCTTTAGAGGTAGAAACCAACAAAGACGATTTGAGGCTTTGACTCAGCGAGCAATCAGTTTAACCCTGTATCATGATGTACCCACTATGGACTCTTTAGGCATTACTGACAGTATTCACTACATGTTTAACCGGTTGGGATGGGATAAAGCCCACCTGAAAAATAGGTTCGTCACTTACCGAGAGCTTACCCTTGAATTCCTAAGTTCTCTAGTTCACATCCCTGAACACGGTGTTGGAGCCCGAAAAGGATTCATTACCTTCAGACTTTTTGGTATTGAATTCACCTATAACCATAGGGACTTAGCTACTTTATTAGGATTCCCCAGTGGACCCTTAGCTTTTACCACCCCTGAGGCCGATCTATTGGATTTTGAGCTGGACTACTTCTGGGGTACTTTAACCGGAAACTATCACCCTGACCCAGAAAGTATGGATAACAACGAAATACATAACCCAGCCATCTGTTATTTCCATAGGATTCTTGCCCACACCCTGTTTGGAAAAGAACAAAATCAAAATGTTGTATCCAAGGATGAATTATCTCTGCTTTATTGTATGAACCTAGGACGCCCTGTCAATGCGGTCCCACTCCTGATGAAGACTTTTACCCGCATTAGTGAGGACCCTAATGTTCCTGTCAGTGTGGGAGGATTAGTTACAATGATTGCACATGCTCTTGGACCTCGTTGCCAACTTAATAACTGTGCACCATTTGGATCAATTAGGCCTATGAATATTAATTTTTGTTTTAACAATCGGATAATAGGAAACTTAGGCCCTGCACCTTATGACTACCTGATCAGAGATGAGGTTGTTACTCTTTTTACCCTCCCGAACCATGCCCGAATAAGTGTCCACAACCGCGAAAATTGGTTGTACGAATTGAATCCACCCGATCACCCTTCAACACCGGAAACACCACAATCATATTTTGTTGATAATAATTTCATGTCTGAAACCGAAACAGATCCCGAAACCCCTCCTGGTTATCATGACTTTACAAATATGGCTGAAGCACAAGCAGCCCCTGATACAAACCAAGGAGAATATACCACACAATTAAACACCATTCTGACCACTTTGGATGCCTATAAAACTGATATTGATGGAATAAAGAATGAATTGAAGACTATGCGTTTGGATCTTATGGGTTTGACTGACATCTCGGTGGAGCAGTTCTATCACATCACTCAAGCTTTGGAAATATTAAAAGAAAAGATTGGATAAAGCAGTTTATAGTTTCTCAATTTTCAGTTTTCAGTTTTTCAATTCTTTGTTTTTAGACTTTTTCCATTCTGCTTTGTTTTTAGTTAGTTCCAATCTTTAAAGTTACTGCATTTAAACTTACGCGTCATTTATTTTTTTCTGGCAAAAAGGAACAAGTTACTCAGTTTAAACCAATGCAATTGTTTGTTTTCAGTTTTAAACTCACAATCATTATGCCGCTTAAAATATTTTACGGTTTTCTACTCTATTTGCGAATTATATATGTTGGATTATATGTTGAATTAATTAATGTTGTGTTTATGTTAGAATGCCTGAGATGTTCTGCTGCTATAAAAATATACTATGTGCAATTGTATTGTGTTCTGTTCTGTGAAAAAAACCAAAACTTGTAGCTGCCACGATCGTCATCTATCCCCCACGAACGTAACGCGCCTTTCAGAGCGTTACGCTCGTCAGCCAGGTGTTACAACCGTAACACGGGTTACATCAGTAACCCTGTTAGCAGAACGTTCCCTTTTCCTGCACCTTTCTCTCTTCTTCTTCTTCCATAACTCCCCATTAACCCCATTCAACCCAAAATTAATCCCTATCAATTTTCAAACTTCCACTACCTCCTTCCACCATATATACATCCATTACCTGTATCATCATTATCATTCTCTCATTCACCAACCAAGACCCATTTTCACTCAAACACTTTGCATGCAAATGGCAGACAATCTCATTCCTGGCATTACCCTACGAAATGGCGAAGCAGGTGAAACTCAACGGACACGGTTCCTAAAGTTCCAGCGCCGAGGCATCCACCCTACGAGGTTCGTCGACACTGACTGCCTCCGAAACCTCGGGTTGCTCGAAAGTGTCCAACACCTATTACAAAGTGTCAACCTTTGGACGCTATGTAGCCAGCCACAACCGATGTACGAGACTCTCACACTTGAGTTTCTCAGTTCATTTTGCTACATTACTCCAAACGGTACAAGAAATCAACTTACCGGTGTGGTAAGGTTCCGAATTTTCAGCACCGAATACGAATTCCCTCAGAACGCATTCGGTCGCCTACTTGATTTCTGTATCGATGAAGGCGCTCACCTACGTGTGCCTGACACTTTTCATGAGGAATCTTTCAACTTGTGGCATAGCTTGACCAATAATCGGGCTGATTCATACGATCACCTAAATGCCACCCAAATCCACAACCCCGCCATTCGTTACTTCCACCGCATCTTGTCCAACACAATCTTTGCAAGAGATAGCAACCACAAGCTCAACTCAAAGGAGCTATTTTTCATGCATTGTGCATTCTCGGGTCAGAAAATTAATGCCGCACCTTTCCTCCTGGCTCATATTCACTCCATCTGCACCAGAGGCGGCAAACCATTCTATTCTGGAGGGCTTGTCACTTCTCTTGCTTTAGCACTAAACCATGGTGACACCCTTGTTCATCTGCCGTCCCGACCACCGGTTCTGCTCACTTTGGATCATTGTAAATCGGCCCACCTCATCCACGAGCGGGACGATGGAAGATTTCATCCAGTGATACAAAACCGAGTTTACACTAATATTGTTTTGCCTTGCAGGGACAGAATCGACCCTCAGAACCAAGCCAACTGGCTATTTAACCCTGAAGGCCCTGCTGCTGCTCAAGAAGAACCTCATATCGGCCCCGCCGATGAGATGCAGGAAGAAATGGATCGAGCTGCTCCCGCGCCTGACATTCCTGAGTCATCCTCTTCTGCACCACCTCATTTTACTATGGAGGACGTCCTTAGAGCCCTCCATCAGCAAAATCAGATGGCTGTAGCTCTTGAAAGGAAGAATCAGGAGCGTTACGACGCCTTATATCAGCAAAATGTCCAAATCTTGAGTGGTCAACGCTCGACAAATGAAAGGCTAGATGAAATGCTATGCGAGCTTAACGCTTTGAGGATGGATGCTACATCTCTTGGACCCCAGGACACTGACCCTGAAGCTACTCCTTCCAGACGGTCACGAACCCGAAGCTGCCGTGGTCGCCAGTAGTTTTTCCTTTTCTTGTTGTTTTCCTTGTTTTTCCGATGTACTTTTTATTTAACCTCGCCATTATGTCATAACATTGAGACAATGTTTGATATAGTGTGGGAGGAGCACTGCATTCTTAATCCAGAACGAGTAATTTCATTTCTATTTCTGTTATATTTCGCTATTTCATTTTCTCCCCATTTTATTTAGCCATACCAAAAATTTTTAGCCTTTTATATTCGCACAACCGTTAGTTACCTACTTTAACTGAAATCTTAGTTAGAAGGCCGAGAGCGATCCAACGAGAACTATACGATTATGACACCTTCGACTCTCTACTCACGCGAATCGTCTTCATTTTTCGTTATACCGATACTTTGAGTTTCGAACCTTAAATTAGCCCCTAGTAGTTTATATTAGCAGTCAGCACCAGTCCTAACACAATCCACGTGGAAAGTCGATGAACATAAGTGGATGATCTTGCAAATTGATTTAAATACAATGTTACATGCTTTAAGGAAATAGATATTGCACCAACTAAATTGGGCGATCCTCACCCGATCGTTTAATCCAACGGATGCAAAAGCTTCTACTAAGTAACATAAGAATCCATTGTCTAGGTGGTTCGGAAGCATCTGGTACTGAACTCGGTAGGGCAGACTACGGTTTGATCCCCCGCATCTTGCAATTGGATAAAAGAGGTTGCCACATATTTGTGCCGGAAACCGTCGTGTTTTGATCAGAACCACTAACCGGCTATTCCACTACGTGTGTGCAAGGATAATGGGCTTAATGTGATTGCGCAAGAACGAAACCGGGTGAAATATGGGCGAGAAACCTTGAGTTGAACTATAACCGTGTAATTGGACGCTTCGTTTAAAACGGATAGTCGTCGACTAGCTTGTTGCTTGTATCATTTATGTATCGTTGTTGTTTCATTCGATTTTATCGGCCGAACTAACTTAGGATTTCTTGAAATTATTTGAAAATGAAAGGTATACTAGTTATGTGCGTTTATAAAAACTTGTCCGATATTCTAAATTTGATTATTTTGCTTGAGGACAAGCAAAGGTTTAAGTATGGGGGAATTTGATAACACGAAATCGTATCGTTTATTTGCTATGAAATTCATCCGTTTTGTATTATTTTGACCCGATTAATTCCCGAATATTTCGAGTTTGTCATCACTTTTGCAGGTATTTCATAATTGAGCTCAAAATAGAAGAAAACATGAAACAATGCTAGAAAGCATCAAAAGAACAGAAGAAAAGGATAAATCTGTCAAAGAACTGCACTTTTGTAGCTGTGACGGTCGTAATGAAGCTGCCACGACCGTAAGCCAGTTTGAAGAGTGTTACGACCGTAACACAGTGGCCACGACCGTAACACGGGAAAGACCAAAATTTGCTCGTAACGTTCATGTAACGAACGTAATGCGTATAACAGTCCAGTTGGAAAATGCAGAACGTGGCAAGCATAACAGAAGGAGTTTCCAAACTCCTTAATTCTCTCCAGTCAAACACCACGTTCACCATTTCTCCCTCAACTACTAGGTTACTATATTTTTGGAGATTTTGAAGGAAGACTGAGTTCCAAGTTTAATAAACCAACTGCCAAATTTTACTCTTCTATAAATACCTCAATATTGAACAAAAAAAGTACGGAGTTTTATTACAGATTATTTGTGCCGAAGCTCTGCCAAAATTGAAACCAGTATTATTTCAGTTATTATTCTTACATCATTTGTTTAATTCAATTCTTTTAAATTCCACTGTCCAAATAATAATTTCCAACATTAGGGAATTATTATTCTAGTTTAAGATTTATCATTCAAGCTTCAGAATTTGCAATACTCCCGATACCAAGTCCGAGTTTCCGATTTGTGGAAGAAGGATTGAAGTATTGGCTTTACTGTCAGGTTTTTATTTTGCAATTGTATTAAATTCATTTTAATTAATTTATTAATGCATGCTTGTTATTTATTATTTATAATGTCCAATTTATATTTGCTTGCTTTTATTTACAGTATGTTTATTTTGATTTCCATGGCTAGCTAAACCTTTAGTGTCGGTATGGAATAGTAAGAGACATTAGGCTTCTAATCAAACTTAGGCTAAAACTTTAATCAACTTAACTCTGGTTATAACTTTTTATGCTTAATAATAAAATCTTTGTTACGAAAGTAAGAAGAGTAAATAGGTTAAATCGAGACCACGAAAGTGTGAGGTTTTTAACCGGATAGCTAAAGTTAGGCATTTGATTTAAATACAGTGAAAGCGCTTTAAACCAAATTAGAATTAATTAAGTTTCCAAAGAATACTTCTAAACACTTATAGGCTAGCGAAAGCAGGTATAGGGCTTTAGACGTATAATCCGAGATAAGACCATGAAAGTGTGAGTTGAGGGTTTTTAAACTGATTAATTCTACGGATAAACCAAGTTGACCATCCTTATATGCCTAGGCCCGATTAGATCCCTTAGGTTGACTCTATTGCATACCGACCGTTCATTTTATAATTACTTTAAAATCAATTAATTAACCTTCCTTAATTTTCCCAAAACCAACGTGACAATTTCCGCCTTAGCTAAACCAACCTGTTTTACAACACTAGCGTGATTACAAAGTCCCTGTGGATTCGACAATCTTTTATTACTACCCCGATAGGCTGTGCGCTTGCAGTTAAGATACCATCAGACATTAAGTCGATCGCAGACCCCATCAAGTTTTTTTCATTACGACCGTCACAATTTCTTTCCCGAAATCACTACATCCCACTGATTTCTTTCCCGAAAATTTTTATGGAAACTCCAGTAGACTCCCAATTTAAAACGTATGTTGAGGTATTAAAAAATATCCACATTAATGTACCACTATTTGAAGTCTTTCCTAAAAAGCGAAAATTAGAGGACCATAAAATTAATGGTATAATTGTTGTTAAAAGGGTGAGGTTAACTTATGAGGCGATGGATGAAATCACTAAGCCCAAATTTGAAAAACTTATACTTATGATAGATCCAGAACCACTACCACAATTTCGAAAGAATAAACCACCCTACAGAAGAAAGAAAAGAAAAGGTGAGGGATATGTGAGATGGCTTGATAAGTGGCCATGGAAAATCAACCAGTAGTCGTCCTGGTTTCTAATTTTAAATTTTCTCTTCCATATTTTCATTTTTTCTATTTTATGTTAAATTTTATATTTAAGTCGATTATCGGTTGCACCCTTTCATCTGATGCGTTTGAACTATTTCCCCGTAATATCGATAATTATACTCAATTAAATAATTCACGTTAATATTTATAATTATAATTGAGTATTATTTTAATTATCGTATTTCCCGTCTCGTATTAATATACTGAACTAATACTTCCCAATATTTACAGTATCAATCATAATGCATTATATACTAGTATTATATATATATATATATACTATTAATTAAAATTCTAGATTTATCTATTATACATATATATATATATATATATATATATATATATATATATATATATATATATATATATATATATATATATATATATATATATATATATATATATATATATATATATATATATATATATATATATATATATATATATATATATATATATATATATATATATATATATATATATATATATATATATACAGTATGTAGTATGTATGCATGTGAGCTGAAATACAATTCCTTGTTCCTTATTCCGGTCGCCTCAAGTCCCCACACCATGCTCTGGAATATATCTGCACTAGTTCGAAAATAAATACTGGACGCAATAATGCTTTGTAATGTATCTGTAGTAAGAAAGAAATGTCAAAGAACAGAAACAGCTCTGTTCTGCTAAAAGTTACAAAATTCGTAGCTGTTACGACCGTAACAAAGCCCTTACGACCGTCACACGCCTTTTAGCGTCTTACGACCGTCATGCCCGTGTTACGACCGTAACACGGGTTATATCAGTAACCCTTATAGCAGACATAATCTCTTCTTCTTCTTCAACCTCCCACTCTTCTTCTTCCACTACCTCCATAACCGTCCCACTACGTCCATAACCCCCGCCTCAGCTCGTGCTTCTCCAGATGCATGTTATCTTTTCTGCTCCCTTGACTGACTGTTTGTTTCGTCCTTTTCTTCTTTTCATTTTCCCACATTACTCCCATTCAACTCTTATTTACTCTTCCATCAAAATATTCTTCTTATTCATCTTCCACCATAATTCTTATTCAAACTTTCCCTCTTCACTTCCCAACACATTATTATTATAATAATTCTTCTTCAATCTTAACCCTCTATAAACACTCTTCTCCATTTCTTCTCATTTCACGTCCCTTCCATCTAATTCTCATATACTTTCTCTCATCCATTTCATTTTCTACCATTCTATCCTTCATTTCATACTCTTCCATGGCTCCACGAAACACTCAACGTCAAGTGAGGCCAGACCGACCACCACCCGACCTATCCACGATTATATTCTGAGAAGACGATGATGGCCAACAAAGAGGAAAGTACATGAAATTCTATTTCCGTTCGGTTGTCCCCACTAAATATGTGGACACCGATTGTTTGGATGCCTTGGGTAGGGGGGAAAGCATCACTTTTATGCTTACGAATAAGAGTTTGTTAAATCTCTGTTTAAATCCTTCTCCGACCTTCGAACCGCTCGTGCTTGAGTTCCTCAGTTCATTCTCATACAATACGCCTCCCGACGATCCATTCACAACCGGTACCGCGAACTTCCGCATGTTTAATCAAGAATATTTAATTGATCAAGAAAGAGGTCCGACCGTTCATTGCAAACCTTTCGACCCCGAAGGCGACATTTCTTGGGATAAAGTTGGTTTTTCCCTTTGGGATGATCTAACCGGTCAACCCACGGAAGGTTGGCGAGATCTCTGCGCTTCGCATATTCATAATCCCGCTCTGAGGTACTTTCATCGAATTCTCGCAAACATCATTTTTGGGAGGACCAATAATCACAAGGTCAACCAAAATGAGATGTTTCTTATTTTCTGTGCCCTCAACGGTCAAGCTGTCAATGCCGCTCCCTTCATGCTTAGCCACTTTCACACATGCGTAAATGCGGCCGGTACCAACCCATTTGTCTTCGGTGGAATCATCACATCTTTAGCATATGCTTTAAGCCTTTTCGACGAGCTTTTGTCCTTGGGACAATATATGATGCCAGCCCAGACGCTAGATGTTATGTACTGCCGCGATTCACATCTGATTCCCAATATAATACTTCCATGTCCAAATCAGATTAATGTGCAAAATTTCCAAAATTGGCGTTTCAATTTGAATGCACCAGTCAAGCCGGCTGCACAACCAGATAATGATCATCCTCTGGCTACTCTAGAAGTAATGTATGCTACGATTCTACAACAAGATCAACGTTTCCAAGCAATGGAAGTCGTTCAAAATGAAACATTGCGCCTAGTTCGAGAAATGCAACGCGACCAACACGACTACGCACATTGGAATAACCGCAATTACGAAGCGATATCAAATCAAATGGAGGATTTCAACGAGTCCATACATGCCTTAAACCTTAAAATCGATGGATTGCATGATCACGACTCTGATAGACGTTGAAGACAACGAAATAAAAATAGAGGAGCAAGAGGACAAAATTCTCCAAGCGACGAGTGATCACCCTTCTCTTTTCTGATTTCTCCTGGTACTATCGCATTGAGGACAATGCTTACTTTAAGTTTAGGGGAGTCAGAACATTTCTTACTTCGTTTTTATTATCTTTGCTCTATTTAGTATTCCCTTTTAGTTTCCTTTTTTTCCTATGTACTGCGAAATTTCCATTTAATAAAATACATGTTTATGAAATTTTAGCCTTTTATGTAAAATTCTCGTGCTTATTCGAATTCCTCCATATTCTTGAGCCATAACGAAAAAATTCAAACGTTATATTAACATATTCAACTAGTATTAAGGTTGCTTATTTTCATAAATAAGAACTCAAGCGCGACAAGCAAAATTATTATCATCATAACACTTCAATACCCCAACGTGTTAGATTGATTTAAGTACTTATTATACCAACACCTTAAGACTTAGTTTTAAAGTAATCCCGAGTAGTTTATAAAAGCAGTCAGCACCGCCTTGAACGACAAACTACGTGGAGAATCGATGAATATAAGTGTTTGATCAAGATTTTTAAAGAGAAATTTTTATTAGAAGATGCACTTATTAAGTTAGATGATCCTTACCAGATCATTTAATTCAACGGTTGCAGAAACTATAAAATATTTATGCAAACAACCATTATGAATTGGTTCAGTGGTCTCTGGTGCTGAACTTGGTAGGGCGGACGACGGTCCGATCCCCCACAATTTGTAATTGGATAAAGGAGTACCAAATATAACTACCAGAACTCCAAGCTAGATTATAAAGATCAAAGTCACTAACCGGTTACTCCACTATGTGCGCGTAAGGTAAAGGGCTTAATGTGATTGCACCAGAATGAAAACGGGTGAAACGAAACGAAAGTATTAGGTCGAGTTATAATTCATGACTTAATTTGGTCTGCATAAATGAGGGTATCTAGTGTCATTACGGTAATTTTGGTGTCGAAGTCTGAACTTGAGTTATCCAAACAAAAGAATTGACCTGCAACCAAATACGAATTGAATTGTGTTTTATATCTACGTTTGACTTATGCTTAAGTAATTTTTCATTTTTAATTTTTGCTTGAGGACAAGCAAAGGTTTAAGTATAGGGGTGTTGATAACACGAATTTATATAACATATTTGGCTTAATTTTCATAGATAATATTAGTATTTTTATCTATTTATTCTATTTTATTTTTGTATTACGTTGGTATTTCTTTTGTTTCAGGTATTTCTATTAAATAAAAGATCAATTGAGCAAAGAAGATAAATTGGAGGAAAATCGGATTAAAAAGCCAAAGAAATGAAGCAAAAGGGGTGATATAGCAAAAAGGAGGAGTTAAAAAGAAAGAAATAATTATACAAAGAAAAAGACTAAGCCCAGAAGAGCAAAAGCCCAGCAGAAGTTCAGTCCACAAGGTGTTACGACCGTAACAGCCTTGTGACGACCGTAACACGCTAATAGCCTTGTGACGACCGTAACAGACTTGTGACGACCGTAACGCGCTAATAGCCTTGTGACGACCGTAACAGACCTGTGACGACCGTAACGCGCTATATTTCAACTTCCTCACGTCATGGAGACGTCCTATTCCCACGGTGCTGGCAGTTATACCCACGTCTCACTTCCTTCTTCAAGTGGAGACGTGTCCCATGTTCTCCCATGATTCTGGTAGTTATTCCCATGATCTCCACTAGCCTTCGTACAACATGGAAACGGGAAGTTACAAATGAAGCCTATAAATACAAGTTCAACCTTCAGAGCAAGGGTCGGTAATCTTACCGAACAACCGTTATTTAGTCTTTCTTTATTTTCTGTTTTCGTATTTTCTTTTCAGTTTTGTATTTTTACCATACTTTTCTAGTTCAGTTTCTTTCTTTAGTTTTTATTTTAGTTTAAGTTTCTATAATTTTCACTGATCTAACCTTACGTTAGACGAAGTGCTTTTTATTTCTTGTCGTAATTTTTCTTTTCAATTCAAGAAGTCTCCGAGCAGATCCAACCGACTTGTGGGGGAATGCTCGTTTATTTCGAAGAACAAGATTATTCAAGCATTATTATTTCCAGGTTCTTAATATAATTATTTTATTTTATTTAAGTATTGTTGCTTGGTATTTATTTATTTGATTATGGGAATGTTTAAATATATTGAACCTTATTATTTATGCATGTCCGAATTAATAAATATGTTCGGCTGAACCGTTTAGGTATCGGTAAGTAATAGTAGTAAGAGTAGGAATTAAATTGTTCATAAGTTAAAATACTAATTAACTTAATTTCTGGTTATGACTTTTTATAATTAAAACTACGTTTTTTGTTACGAAAGTAAAGAAAGTAAAAGGTTAGATCGAGACCACGAAAGTGTGAGGTTTTTAACCGGATAGCTAAAGTTAGGCATTTGATTTAAATACAGTGAAAGCGCTTTAAACCAAATTAGAATTAATTAAGTTTCCAAAAAATACTTCTAAACACTTATAGGCTAGCGGAAGCAGGTATAGGGCTTTAGACGTATAATCCGAGATAAGACCATGAAAGTGTGAGTTGAGGGTTTTTAAACTAATAAATTCTACAGAACAATTAAGTTAACCATCTTTATACGCTTAAGTTCAATTTAAGCCGCTTAGGTTCACTACTTTACGTACCGATATCTGTTTTATTTATATTTATATTCCTTAACCAAAATTCTAAAAGAACTATTCGCCTTAGCTGTGTACCGTAACTTAGGATAACAATAGATCGATTTATAGTCTTTGTGGGTTCGATATCTTTTAAAACTACGCGATAAGACTGTGCACTTGCAGTCTCCCGATTAACAGACGATAAAGTCTTGCGATCAAGTTTTTGCGACCATTTATATTGAATGATTATATGATAAAATGAACATAAATAAAACCCTTAACAAATGGACCATAGTTCCCCGGGCCAGGCATATGGCTTAAAAGTCATTGTTTAATATTATAGATAAAATGCTCTTGAATTGATAGAAAGCAATAAACAAGTAATTACTCCTCAATGAAGGAGATGGGAACGAAGTCCTTTGCGCGCCAATTGTTGAGCTCTTCGTAGTAGGGTATATCCATTCTACGAAAGCACACTCATCATCATAATCCTCCACAGCGTTTACTTCATGATTTCCAATACAGAGAGGGGGCTTTCCCGCACGAACACACCTAACCACTTTCTGAGCCTTGATAGTGAAACCCAACCCACATTTATCTGCTTTGAACGGGATCTCGGGAGTTGCCCCCAGGTAGCATAGTTTACATCTTCTACTGCGGCACGAGCATCCTTAAATGAAACCATCCTTGGAACGACCTTATCAGCTTTTGGCATGTCGGAAGAAATTTTGGCAATAGCAACCATAGGCGGAATAACTTCAAAAGCCTGGCATGGGGTTTCTATAAATTCGCCATCCATCTCCACATATTTGAAAGAATTGAGATGGCTTACCATGAATTCCTCCTCACCACAAACAGTGACGATCCTCCCCTTGACTGGGTATTTTAGCTTTTGGTGAAGGGTATATGTTACTGCCCCTGCTCCATGGATCCAAGGGCGACCCAGCAAACAGGAGTAAGCGAGACAAATGTCCATGATGTAGAAAGTAGAATTGAAAATATGTGAGCCCACTTTAATTGGGAGATGCACCTCTCCATGAACCATCCTTTTAGACCCATCAAAAGCCCTCACAATGATATCACTTGGCTTCAACACCAATCCTTCACAGTCTAACTGGTCTAAAGCGTCCTTGGGTAGCACGTTTAAAGAAGAGCCAGTGGCAACCAGAACATGTGCTAGGGTAGTCCCTTTACATTAAACAGAACCATGTAAAGCTTTGTTATGGTTCCTTCCAAGTAATGTCAGATCAGTATCAGAGAACCTCAATCCATTGTCGGCCGTCAAGCTCGCCACACAATTTTGGAACTGGTCAGTTGTGGTCTCATGAGGGACATGAGCCTTCTTTAAGAATTTTATCAATGCTCGGGCGTGAGCATCGGAACAAAGTAGCAAAGATAACATGGAGATCTTGGAAGGGGTTTGTCTCAGATGCTCCGCTATCTTGAAATCACTCCTCTTTATAATTTTCCAGATTTCATCCATTTCTTGAGTGGAAGGATCCTCAGTAGCAACGTCCTTTGCAAGCACCTCTATCTCAGCAGGTTCAACCACTTTCTTTTTACCCCTAATGTTAGAACTAGGATTATCAGTGGTGATGCGGACAGGTTCAATTGTAGCAGTTGGGGGTGAAATGTTGGGCGAAAAGATTCTATCGATTCTGGTCATCTTACTAGAGTCATTAATATTACCAATGTCATCAACCTTGCTTTCTTCAATCCAAGCATCTTGCTTTATGCCATGGTAAAACACTTTGGTACTATAGTTCCACGACACTGCTTTGTTGGAAGAGTACAGAATTGGCCCAGGGGCAGTAATTATCAGAGGGGCAATAGTTAGTTCATTTGAAATCCTGATAGGACCCTTTGAGGAGATCCTAATAGGCTTGTTTGAAATTGTTATGATGGAGAGGTCTTCAATCTTATCGGTCAAATTTTTGGTGGACGAAGTTCTTTCAAATAAGATCTCATGACTATTCATCAGGCGTTGAACTCCTTCTTTCAGCTATTCACATCCATTAACTTGTTTGGCGCAACAATCACAATCCTTCAAACAGCTAGGGAAAACCCCAGCTCTTAGTAAATTCTTTTTGAACAACAGTTAACGGAGTAGTTAGATCTTCAACGGAGGAAACAAAAATAGTGTCTGCAATTGCATTGACGCCTTTGCCATGGTTTGGCATTGGTACCGTTATCACATTGGGAATTGTAGATGGATCAAATTCGATTGTCTTGTTGTCTATTAGATCTTGAATTTTGCTCTTCAGCACCCAGCATTTATCGGTCTCATGCCCGGGACTATTTTAGTGATATGCACACTTGGTATTCGGATTGTATTTAGGTGAGGAAGTGTTCGGATTAGACGGAGGATCACGCAATGTCACTAAATTGGCCTTTAACAGGTGTTGTAAGGCTTGGGATAGCGACATGCTGTTGTACCCCAAAATTTGCCCTCCCATTTATCAAAGGATCATCTTGGACCCTCAGGTTTGCTTCCATCCAATTCCAAGCCTTGAATTACAAATTTTCCAAGAAAGTCGTTCACAGGGGCAAAATGGTCAACTACATGCTGAAAAATAAAACTTTGAATTTTGGATCCAAGTCAAGTTCCAAGAATCATGTTTCATCAAGACATGTTGGAATATGAGTTTTGTTTCATCAAGATAATCAAAATTCAAAAATTACTTCGAAAAAGTCAAAACTCTAAACACTTAGAATTTTTCTAAGTGTTTAAGAAATATGACAAGCTCAGAACTTCTTGCCAGATTATCACCATGATGCAAGCTGATTCTGGAAGAACTTCTAACACAAGAGTTGTAGATCTCAATTAAATCTCAAACATTGCAGAACAAAACTTCTCCTAGAAATGTTGGGATTTCAAGCTACAAATCCTTGAAGACACGTCCATGAAACTGAAGCTTTCAGCAAATTCTGGACCTTTCCAAAACATGATTTGATTAGAACTTCTGGGCCAGTTTTCATATAGGTCCAGTCAGAATTTGCAATGGCAATTCAAAGAGAATTTACAAAACGTGTTACAAACTTTTGGGAAAGTCTGAGAACTCCTACAGAACATGCTGAAGCAAAGAGATTCCAAGATCAGAAGTTGATGTTCGTTCTAAGTTACGCTGATGATGAACTCCTAATCTAGATTAAAATATGGCACATAATCTCATATTGCAGGATTTATGGTTTGATAAATCTCATCATCATTTAATGATCATAACCACTTTTGAGATTTTATCCAAAGGATTTCCCCACGTGTAATATAGAAGTACATTGTTGTCCTTGAAAAAAGAAAACTTTTGTACAAGTTTATGCTGGACCCATGCTTTGCTTCTGCCTCTGAGGGTACTTTTCCTTAATTCATGCTTACAAATCCAGCTTAGGCACGGCTAAAAGCTGCTAACCACCATACTTGTTTATCTTGCTTCAAGAACAAGTCAGCACGCTAGCATGATGTTGGTACTTTTGACTTCTCCAAGCTACAAAGTTCTTGCCTATAAATTGAACTTCATTGGCAACTGTGATGGGCCGGTCGAAGATTGAAAAAAGAAAAAGCCTTGAAATCTTGCTAAATTTCCAGAAATCTGAAACTACAAACACAAATACAAAACCTGCTAGTTTTTTATTCTTGCATTCAAACTCCAATTTTCCTCTAGTGTTTCTTGACAAAACCATACATACAACTTCTAATATACATTTAGAATTCGTCCTAACTTCTGTTTTCTGGCTGTAACACATTCTCCATCAGTCTCCACCTCAAAAAGTCAGAACTTTACTTCTTGGTTGTTCCAGAATTTTCCAGCCATTCATAGCCCAAGATAAAGGTGGTTCCAGCCTGCTGAGCACATGAGGAAGTTGATCAGAATATTACAAGCAGTCAGAACCAGGCTCCAGCTCACAGAACATTTTCCAGCTGCAAGGTAAGCTTCTGCTGACCCTCATCATATTACTTAGGCATTGTTAGATTTGCATATTCAAAATACAATGTAGACATCCTGATTCTGATGTTGTACATATTCTAAAGTTTCATGTATTTTCTGCCTAAGTAGAGAGAATATCAGTTCAGAACTTCTTAAGGAAACTAGGATTAGCATATACATGCTTGTTTCTAATTTACAGTCTTGGCCTCTTTTATGTTTCTGGAACCATGATGGAAACCTTCCATAATTGATATGTTTGTGTTTTCTGTTCTATTGAGAGTTGACTAAGCTGCGGATATTCTGATTAGCATGGAGAAAGAAATGGAGTTCATCATCAGAGTTTACTTTGTGATACATATTTATGCTTTTGCTTCTGATACCGGATGTACAGCCACCCCAGTGGTAGACAGTGTGTGCGCATAAGACATTAGTGCTAAGGGTCCTGGGTTCTAGCCCCAGAAGCATATTTTTTAGGTTTATTTAGTGACATTTTCACCCATTTATCTGTCAAATAATATTCCTAAATCATAACTTTTAGACAATCTTACCCAATAGCATCATCACCTAACTCTCTCAAATAGCCAGAACTTCTGATCTGCTAGTGACATTAGAACTTCTAGATTCCCAGCTTTACCAAACTTCCTAGACTCCCTCAGCAATCAGAACTTTTAGATTTTCCTATGTTCCCAGCGACCTCAAAACTTGGTGTACCCAGACCCAGAACTTCTGACCTTTTACTTTCCTACTAACATTTTCTCTCGTGCAGCGTATCAGAGTCAGAACTTATGTTCCTTCTCGTTTCAGCAATGTGCTGATTCTGACTCATTTTTCTCTTCTTTATCTTATGTTAGCTTTTAATAACCAAAAACACCAAAAATATTTCTTATTCACATGTTTTGTTTTATTTCTTTTAGAACAAAAAGATCAAAAATATTTTCTTAAGCAAACTTATTTTCTTCTCTTAGCAAAAACAAAATAAATCCATTTTTATATTTCTTGTACATTATTTCAATATGGTTGTAATAGATAATTAGGACTTTAAATTTCTTACAATTCCCCGTTTGTAAATTTGTACACCCCATCTCACTAATGGTTGTAATAGCATAGAATATTTACTTTCCATAATTTATCGCTTCCATATAAATTCTAGTAATTAGGATTTTTATGGCAAGATAAAAAAAACAAATAGACAACCCAAAAAATCAAAGACTAAATGCATGCAATCAAACACACTATTCACACATGCACCCTTAGGGTAATCTCACTTATTGCCTATCGGAAAATAGTCATGTCCCTCAAACAAGAGCGTTTTAGCAAAGACCTTCGATGAAAGATCGTAGTCCTTCGATGACCCTCAATGTTTCCTTCGGTAAACGATCTAGTCCCTAAACGACATTGCTAAAACGTCCCATAGGTTTCCTTCTATGACTATACAAATGCCCCGCGCCCGACCCTTCACATCCAACGATGGGGCTTCTTACCAAAACAATGGTAAGATAGCAACATCTAAAGGAGGAGGAAAAGAACATCTAAGACCTTTTGAGTAGGTAGATTCGCTCCTAGTTTCCCGCTTGCTCACAACAAAAACATTTTATACACCAACACACTCATTTGAAACATTTTCAAAAGACAAACACTTCGTACGCGTTCTTATAGAAACGAGAGCCATTACAAAGAAGACACCTTTTCAAAATCTCTTTCAAAAACACATTCCACAAACACCTCTTTGAACTATTTTTGAAACAACACCTTGTACGCGTTCTTATAGAAACGAGAACCATTACAAAGAAATTTTCAAAATACTTTCAAAAAACCACACCACAAGCACACATTCAAACAAAAACAAGTGATATAGCAAGCAACTAAGAGTTGGTAGATAACTACGGATGAAAAAGGTGCTAATACCTTCCTTTTTCATAATCTACCCCCCGAACTCAAGAAAACATCTCAAAGGTCCTTCATGTTCTTTTCAGCCTTTCCTTTTGGATAAAAGAAAAGTCGGTGGCGACTCTTGCTAACCGCAATATTTGCAGTCAAACGCAAAACAACCAAGTCAGCTCTCCCACCGTATCACAGAACTGGCGACTCTGCTGGGGATTATAACTTTAAAAAGTGGGGTTACCTTAGGGTTAGATCACATTTACATGCTTTGCTTAGTTTACATTTTTTTGTCCTTTTAGGTAAGTAGAAATAGATTATGGAAACTTTGTAGGGTATACCGACATGGTCTAAACAATAGCTATGTTAGTGTGACGCATTTGTTGGTATCGGTATCCCTTGTGTTGAAATAAGGACAATATGGGGCCGTTGAGCGGCATCATGAAGCACTAACTGACCTTAGAACCTTACTTGATTGACTTGGCCATTAGCAAGTAGTGAGATAGCAGGTTTCGGTGTAAAGTTGAAAATTGGTTGATACTCGATGCTACACTCATTGAGACTTGACTCTTGAGTTTTGATTGGTTGCGAGTCAATCGCCTGTCGAACGAAGCTTGTGGGAAAGGTCAGTGATATTGAGATCCCTTAGAACCCAATTACTATTTATAGGACAGGTTGAACCAATCCAACTTCAAGAGGGTACTTACCTACAAACTCCATGCAACCCTAAACCTAAGGACTTGTCTGCTTTGTGTGTATATGATTATTTGTATATAAACTTGCTTGCTTTGCATACTTGTACATAACATCATACCATAGCATTTTCAATAACCGTTTCAAGGATCTCAAGGGCCTATGATGCAGGGTCAAGTTGAACCAGACGTCTATCAAGGGATAAGAGGATTTATTTTCCTCTAATCAAACACCGTCAAAGATCGAGTACAACAACTTGAGTCTAAGACTACAACCCACTTGACATGGTGAGCTTAATTCTCGTGGAAGGAAATTCATCGATACAAAGTTCTCCAATCAAAACTGTAAGTGACTACTAACATTTACCCCGCGAGATCCTTGAAAACATGCATCCACATATCTTGCATCATATCATGGCAGGTTTCTCCCGTACAGGTCTCCTTATCTTCCTACTGTTTATTTCAGTAAGATGGATATGGAACAAACAGTGAAAGACATCCAGGCTCAAAACGCCAAACTTCAAGAGATGTTCTTGAGTCTGCCCAAGGGATAAGAAGAGGTGAAGGCACTCCTCACCAGGGGCATGATCATGGGAAATTCTGGGGACAACAGAGATGATCAGTTGGAACGACTACAAATCGAGATAGCCATAATGAAAGTCCAGATGATGGGACAACTGGTGGGACAGATGGATCTCATCCAAAACTTGGCTCAGGGACAAGAAGAGCTAAGAGTCCTCATCAACAAGCTTCATCAAGACGGATGTAACCAAATGGGGAAAATAGCTAGAATTAGGGATCAAGTCATCATTCATCCTCCCATGAGACAAGAAGTCGGTTTAAGGGAGAGAAGACCTTCCCAAATTGCTTCCGCATCACGAGCCCAATAACGATTTCATCAACATCAACCGGAAAATCAACAAAGGCAAAGCAAGCCCAAAAGACAGTTTACCAACATCAACATACCATTGTCTCAAGCTTTGCAACACATGCTGAGGATGAATCTGATTACACCAATAAGACCTCATCCAAATCCCAATACTTTTTCTCCCAGCTACAATCCTGATGCCAGGTGTGCCTATCATTCCGATAGTCTTGGGCATGATACAAACGATTGCTGGGCGCTGAAATACAAGATTCTAAACCTGATAGACAAAGGATTGTTGGAGTTCACACAAGATGGCCAGACTGAGTTCTTCTGTCGTCCCTCAAAGGCTCACCACCTAAAGTGACAAGTTCAGACAAAGAGGCTTATGTTCATTTGAATTTTCAGTTGTAATTTATTTTGTTATTCAAACAATTATCTATTAATGTCAAACTTTGTTTCGTTAATTCATTGCATATGTTTTTCTTGAATTGATCCATTCGTTTTCATTACAACTATGCTTTTTACTCTTTTTATGACATTCAACTCTTGCTAAAAGTTACAAGCCTTTAGAGGGAGGAGAACAAAAACAAATGCCTTAATCTCATACAGTATGCTTTTGGACAGACCTTGTTGACGATATACAGGCATTCTTTTAAATCCTAAATAATGGAGTTATAAGGAGGATAATCCCTAGTCAACCCCCTCGAACCAAAGAAGTAGAAGTTTTTTGTTTACACAAATTGAAACCTTCAATCAAAACCTGGGGCAGGGTAGTCTCTCAGTTAATTCAAATGTGCATTCAAATCGCAAACTCTCGTCTCGTAATACAAAGAGTGACATCAAAAACATTCCTCCGGAATCAAAAGACAGTGATGGTTCCCTACCGAATAGGCAGTCATTATCTCCCAAAAAGAAAAGTCCACTAAGTCAAAACCTACAAAGGAGACTTAAGAAAACCAGGGATAATAAATCAAAAGAAAGAGGTCACTACAAATCCTCAACAACATGAAAAATGTTGCAAGAAATGACTGCCTTCCGATAAACTAAACTTGTATGAACCATCACCAAAACATCATTTCAGACTCAATTGGAGTTCCAACGCACAATTAACTGAGTTTAGGACTGAAGAACATCACGAAGAGCGGGTGGGTGCAAATACACTTTGAGCCTTTATCTTTTGTTTCTTAAATCGTGAACCAAGCCACGCTACAACCCTTCAAAAGTCCTAATTGAAGCATGGGTTAGTTCGAAAGCATATTGTTACAAAAGGTATCCTGACTCCTATAAGGCTTTACTCTAAATCCTGAGTTTTTCCTTACAAAATTTATTCACTTGCTAAAAATTCATTTTCAAAATTTCAAGACAAGCATAAACTTTGCATTTATTTGAATATCACTATTTACATATGGCTATTTGTTTCACAGCGGAGAAATCCACACAATGAATACCTGATGAACGAAAGCCCTCTCGGTGAACAAAATCACTTCAAGTGGGATGACACTTCCAATAACAAATCTCGTATCAACAAGGGGGCATGACATGTCACTATCCAGCACACCTGGGGCAGTCCAGTCAAGATTCCAAGAAATCTCTCAAGAAATGCTTAATAACCAGGGGCAGGTCTCCATCTAAATCACTTGGGGCATTGAACACAAATCCTGACAAAGGATTACTTACAGTCAAACCTTTCCTGGCAGTACCAAAAATACTTGTTACTAGGGGCAGTGACAAATCTCCCTAAAATCCTTCTCATAGGATGACTCCCAGCCAGAGTTTCAATCTATGGAAAAAAACCTTTTCCCTAGCTAAGTCGACCTCAAGAATCATTGAGGATCTTCCCCAGTGAAGTCACTACCTCTCCAACAGACTGGTAACAAGGTTTATTTCCCCAACAAACAGCAGGATTCCCCAGATTGAGTTTGCCTCTCCGACTACTACAAATCAAAGGACCATAACTCATGTTCCCCCAGTAGACTACTCTACAATTCCCAGCAAGTTATTGTGAAGCCTGGACCCTACCAGATATCAGTTCAACTTCGACTCCCCAATAGAGAAACGGACAATCGAGACTTCTGATCTCTTTTCCCCAAGCAAGAATTAACACTCTCCACATAGTTTTCAACATTCCCCAGTGGAGTTCTCCTCAACAAAATAGGAAATCCCCGGTGGAAAAATTATAAGCAAAGTTTGAAGACACACCTACTCTTCAAGAACAGTCCGGGATTTAATAACTCCCCAACACTTGTCAAGGATTTATTATCCAAGACAAAATTACATTTCAACAACATTCATAGCATATGCATACAAAATACATATAACACAAATCACATTTATTTTGAGAACATCATTACACAATGCATACATCATGACATTGCATACAACTAACTCTTTACCTTTTCAGGAAAAGGTAAACAAATAAAGTTCATCATATTTTTATAGTAGAAATCGTCTCAGATTCCTTCATCATCTTTTTGGAGTAGCAATCGTCTCAAATTCCTTCGTCATCCTGCTGAGGTAGTAATCGTCCAAGATTCCTTCATCATTCTGCTGAGGTAGTAATTGTCCAAGATTCCTTCATCATCTTGTTGGAGTAGCAGTCGTCCAAAATTCCTTCATCACGTATCACTGTCTAAAATAAGACATTCATCGTTGAACAAATCAATGGTAGATCAATTTCTGAAACAGGACAGGGTGACTATCTACATGACGAATGCTCTCTTTAGACCTCAAATGGTTCAGTTTAAATCTCTCAACAGTTTATCCTGATTCTTTCCTGTAGACATTTTCTCTGGTTCAGATAAATCGTTCCAAGATTTATTTTGATTCTTTCCAGACCTCAGCTGGTTCAGTTTAAATCTCTCAACGGTTTATCCTGATTCTTTCCGGTAGACATTGTCTCGGGTTCAGATAAATCGCTCTAAGATTTATTCTGATTCTTTCCAGTTAAAGAAAATTCAAGAACTCTACTGGTTTAGTTTAAATCTCTCAACGATTTATCTTGATTCTTTCCCGTAGATATTTTCTCTGGTTCAGATAAATCGCTCCAAGATTTATTCTGATTATTTCCAGACCACTGCTGGTTCAGTTTAAATCTCTCAACAGTTTATTCTGATTCTTTCCTGCAGATGTCTTTTTTGGTTCAGATAAATCTCTCAATGATTTATTCTGATTCTTCTCTAAATCCCTGCCGGTTCAGTTTAAATCTCTCAACGGTTTATTCTAATTCTTTCCTGCAGACGCTTTCTCTGGTTCAGATAAATCTCTCAATGATTTGTTCTGATTCTTCTCCAGATCCCTGCCGGTTCAGTTTAAATCTCTCAACGGTTTATTCTAATTCTATCCCACAGACGCTTTCTCTGGTTCAGATAAATCACTCAAAGATCTACTCTGATTCTCTCCAGTTATAGAATATCCAAGACCTCTTTCGGTTCAGTTTAAACCTCTCAACGGTTTATCCTGATACTTTCCAAATGAACGTTTCTGGTTCAGATAAATTGCTCCAAGATTTATTTTGATTCTTCCCAGTCAAAATACCTACAAGACCTCTGCTAGTTTCAGATAAATCGCTCCAAAGATTTATTCTGATTCTTTTCCAGTTGAAATCAAGTTTAGACTTAAGTCCATTTTCTATTAACGGTCACCCTTGGATGGCATCTAAAAGCCCATCTCCGGCAAATCTCCATCATTCCTCCAAATGGCATCTATAAGTCCATTCCCAATTCATCTTCGAGTGCAAATTTCTGGGCACTCTAGTGTTCAATCATCTTCCACCTTCAAGTCACGAATGGCAGATCCGCCAATCTAACTCTTCAGGTTTAAGAAGTTTGAACAAGGGCAGCTGTTGTACCCCAAACATTTTCCTCCCATTTCTCAAAGTATCATCTTGGACCCTCAGGTTTGCTTCCATCCAATTCCAAGCCTTGAATTACAAATTTTCCAAGAAAGTCGTTCACAAGGGCAAAATGGCCAACTGCATGCTGAAAAATCAAACTTTGACTTTTTGATCAAAGTCAAGTTCCAAGAATCATATTTCATCAAGACATAGTGGAATATGAGTTTTGTTTCATCAATATAATCAAAAGTCAAAAATTACTTGGGAAAAGTCAAAACTCTAAACACAGAATTTTTCTAAGGGTTTAAGAAATATGACAAGCTCAGAACTTCTGGCCTGATTATCACCATGATGCAAGCTGATTCTGGAAGAACTTCTAACACAAGAGTTGTAGATCTCAATGAGATCTCAAACAATGTAGAACAAAACTTATCTTATAAATGTTGGGATTTTAAGCTACAAATCCTTGAAGGCACGTCCATGAAACTGAAGCTTTCAGCAAATTCTGGACCTTTCCAAAACAGGATTTGATTAGAACTTCTGGGCCAGTTTTCATTGAGGTCCAGTCAGAATTTGCAAGGGAAATTCAAAGAGAATTTACAAAACATGTTACAAACTTTTGGGAAAGTTTGAGAACTCCTACAGAACATGCTCAAGCAAATAGATTAAAAGATTAGAAGTTGGATGTTCATTCTAAGTTGCGTTGATAATGAACTTTTGATCTAGATTAAACTATGGCACATAATCTCATATTGCAGGATTTCTGGTTTGATAAATCTCATCATCATTTAAGGCTCACAACCACTTTTGAGTTTTTATCCAAAGGATTTCCCCACGTGTAATATAGAAGTACCTTGTTGTCCTTGAAAAAAGCAAACTTTTGTACAAGTTTATGTTAGACCCATGCTTTGCTTCCATCTTTGAGGGTACTTTTCCTTAATTCATGCTTACAAATCCAGCTTAGGCACGGCTAAAAGCTGCTAACCACCATACTTATTTATCTTGCTTCAAGAACAAGCCAGCACGCTAGCAAGATGTTGGTACTTTTGACTTCTCCAAGCTACAAAATTCTTGCCTATAAATTGAACTTCATTGACAACTGTGAGGGGCCGGTCGAAGATTGAAAAAAGAAAAAGCCTTGAAATCTTGCTAAATTTCTAGAAATCTGAAATTAGAAACACAAATACAAAACCTACTAGTTTTTTATTCTTACATTCAAACTCCAATTTTCCTCAAGTGTCTCTTGACAAAACCATCCATACAACTTCTGATATACATTTAGAAGTCGTCCTATCTTCTGTTTTCTGGCCGTAACACATTCTCCATCAGTCTCCACCTCAAAAAGTCAGAACTTTACTTCTTGGATGTTCCAGAATTTTCAAGGAATTCATAGCCCAAGATAAAGGTTGTTCCAGCCTGCTGAGCACGTGAGGAAGCTGATCAGAATATTACAAGCAGTCATAACCAGGCTCTAGCTCACAGAACATTTTCCACCTGCAAGGTAAGCTTCTGCTGACCCTCATCATATTACTTAGGAATTGTTAGATTTTCATGTTCAAATTACAATGTAGGCATCCTGATTCTGATGATGTACATATTCTGAAGTTTCATGTATTTTCTGCCTAAGTAGAGAGAATATCAGTTCAGAACTTATTAAGGAAACTAGGATTAGCAGATACATGCTTGTTTCTGATTTATAGTCTTGGCCTTTTTTATGTTTCTGAAACCATGATGGAGACCTGCCATAATTGCTATGTTTGTGTTTTCTGTTCTGTTTAGAGTTGACTAAGCTGCAGATTTTCTGATTAGCATGAAGAAAGAAATGGAGTTCATCATCAGAGGTTACTTTGTGAAACATATTTATGCTTTTGATTTTGATACCGGATGTACAGCCACCCCAGTGGTAGATAGTGTGTGCGCATAAGACATTAGTGTTAAGGATCCTGGGTTCTAGCCCCAGAAGCATCTTTTTTAGGTTTATTTAGTGACATTTTCACCCATTTATATGTCAAATTATATTCCTAAATTTGAACTTCTAGACAATCTTACCCAACAACATCATCCCCTCACTCTCTCAAATATCCAGAACTTCTGATCTGCCAATGACATTAGAACTTCTAGATTCCCAGCTTTACCAAAATTCCTAGACTCCCTCAGCAATCAGAACTTTTAGATTTTCCTCTGTTCCCAGCGACCTCAGAACTTGGTGTACCCAGACCCAGAACTTCTGACCTTTTACTTTCCTACTAACATTTTCTCTCGTGCAGTGTATCAGAATCAGAACTTCTGTTCCTTCTCGTTTCAGCAATGGGCTGATTCTGACTCCTTTTTCTCTTCTTTATCTTATGTTAGCTTTTAATAACCAAAAACACCAAAAATATTTCTTATTCATATGTTTTATTTTATTTCTTTTAGAACAAAAAGATCAAAAATATTTTCTTAAGCAAACTTATTTTCTTCTCTTAACAAAAACAAAATAAATCCATTTTTATATTTCTTGTACATTATTTCAATATGGTTGTAATAGATAATTAGGACTTTAAATTTCTTGCAATTCCCTATTTGTAAATTTGTACACCCCATCCCCTAATGGTTGTAATAGCATAGAATATTTACTTTCCATAATTTATCACTTTCATATAAATGCTAGTAATTATGATTTGTATGGCAAGATAAAAACAACAAATAGACAACCCAAAAAATCAAAGACTAAATGCATGCAATCAAACACACTATTCACACATGCACCCTTAGGGTAATCTCCCTTATTTCCTATCGGAAAATAGTCATGTCCCTCGAACATGAGCGTTTTAGCAAAGACCCTCGATAAAAGATCGTAGTACCTCGATGACCCTTAATGTTGCCTTCGGTAAACGATCTAGTCCCTAAATGACATTACTAAAACATCCCGTAGGTTTCCTTCTATGACTATACAAATGTCCCGCGCCCGTACCTTCACATCCAACGATGGGGCTTCTTACCAAAACAATGGTAAGATAGCAACATCTAAAGGAGGAGGAAAAGAACATCTAAGACCTTTTGAGTAGGTAGATTCGCTCATAGTTGCCCGCTTACTCACAAGAAAAAAAATTTATACACCAACACACTCATTTGAAACATTTTCAAAAGCCAAACACTTTGTACGAGTTCTTATAGAAACGAGAGTCATTACAAAGAAGACACCTTTTCAAAATCTCTTTCAAAAACACATTCCACAAACACCTCTTTGAACTATTTTTGCAACAACACCTTGTACGCTTTCTTATAGAAACGAAAACCATTATAAAGAAATGTTCAAAATACTTTCAAAAAACCATCCCATAAGCACACATTCAAACAAAAGCAAGTGATCTAGTAAGCAACTAAGAGCCCGTAGATAACTATGGAGAAAAGGGTGCTAATACCTTCCCTTTTCATAATCTACCCCCCAAACTCAAGAAAACATATCAAAGGTATTTCCTGTTTTGTTCATCCTTTCCTTTTGGATAAAAGAAAAGTCGGTGGCGACTCTTGCAAACCGCAATATTTGCGATCAAACGCAAAACAACCAAGTCAGTTCTCCCACCGTATCACACATGCCTATCCTTGTGAACTGTCCTCGTGGAGCCTCAAATCGTTGATGATTGGAAGATTTTATTTGAATAGGAGTCGGGTTGGAGATTAGAACAACATTAACAGATGGACAATTATCCTTCTTGGTATAGGCCCTTTCCCCATACACAACATTAGTTTCTTTCTTCCCAGTGAAGGGTTTCTTTACGGGGTTGGAGGCGGAAGCAGATGCCATGGGGATTTTACCGCTCTTGATACCACTTTCGACTCTTTCACCGATTAGGATTAGCTCAGTGAAATCGGACGAAGAACACCCAACCAATAATTTGAAAATGGACCAGATAACGTACCCATAAACATATCAATATGTTCCCTGTTAGTTAATGGTGGTTGGACCCTACTGGCAAGATCCCTCCACTTTTGGGCGTACTCTTTGAACCCCTCATTTTACCCATTGTCGTGTCTTGCAGTTGAACTCTAGTCGGCGCCAGGTCGACATTATAATTGTATTGGTGATAGAAAGAAGTGGCCATGTCTTTGCAGGTATGGACGGGAACCCTCCAATTGGTAAAACCACTCTAGTTGAGTCCCAGCCAAGCTTTCTTGAAAGAAATGGACCCAGAGTTTCTTGTTGGTGGTGTGCGGTTGTATTTTGCGCACGTAAGACTTCAGATGAAGCTTTGGGCAGGAAACCCTGTCATATTTAATGAAGACTGGTATCTTGAATTTATGGGGAATGACAATCCCAGATATTAAACCCAAATCATCAAAATCTAAACCAGGAACGGCTTGAATCTCAATGGTCTTCAGTCTATCCTCTAGTTGCTTGTACTTATTGTCGGTAGGAGGATATTGCTTGTCAAAATAGTCTTCATCATCAGACACTCGATCATTGACACACCCATCCCGGGTGCTCCTTGCTTCTTCAGCTTGATTTTCGTCTTCCTCGGACGAATCTTCCACTACCAGCATCTGGCAGATTGGCTCTCTGAATCTTTTACCCATGTTGACTAGGGATTTCCTTTTCGTTTTCTTTTTGGATACCAGCAATTTCATCAACTCTTGTTGCCCCTTGGCCAGGGTCGGCAAATTCTCTTGAAATTGGGAATTTTGTACTTGTAGGTCATCCACTATTTTCTCGATATCCATCATACTGAAATAAACAGCAGAAAGATAAGGAAACTTGTTGTGGAAAACCTGTTTGTGTTATGATGCATGAAAAATGTGTATGCAAATAATTTCAAGGATTTATAAGATTTAAATTTGTCTAGAAAAAGAATGAACAAACGTCAAATTGCATTAATCAGTTCAAAATGGTTACAACGTGCCTCTTGGGCTTACAAGATAAATTTCTAAGACAAAAAGGATGAACGCATCCTCTTTGGTGCAATGTAGGCATTCAAGCTTTGTTCTTCTTGAAGTTTCCTTATAAGCTCCAAAACCTTTTTCTCGCTTGCGTAGAACTGAGCTTTGAAGGTGTCTTGCTCTTCCTTTAGGTGAATCCAACCCTTTTGCAATTCTTCAAGAGAAGTAGGCATGTTGGGATAGAGGACAGTATACTGGATATCTCCTTCAGCAACAGGCTCCACGATAACAGGTAGGATGGAGGGGTAAGGCATTACGAGCTTCTGACCATGATCTCGTAACCACCTAAGGTAAGGCTCAAGGGGAATGGAATTCTTGTGTCCTAGTGTCTTACTATTCACCTTGTTTACCATCCTCCAAGCTCGTAGAAACCTCTGACGGTATCCTTGATCGTCGTTGTCATAGTCGAACACCACTCCTTGGATGAGCATATCATGAGGACCATCTCTTTGGGAATACCCAAACTGTCACAAAGCTAAGAAAGGGTTGTAAGTGATACCTCCCCTAATGCCAAGCAAAGAGACATTAGGGAATTCCCCACAATAATCGATGATAGTAATGTTCTCCAAGGATCGAGAACACCAGTGAATATCTGAATGTCCGAGTGACATCAACCTATTGGACCACCTCAAACCTTGCTCGTTCTTTACCACGGATCGGAGAAGGTGCGAAAAAAATCACCTAGCCAATAGAGGAGTGCAACACATGAGGGCCCCTCTTCTCTTCATAGTACGAGAGTGGAGAGAATGCAGGATATCTCTCAATAAAGTAGGCACGGGATTGTGAGATATGAAGATTTTGACAGCATTTACATCTATAAGTTGGTCAGGATTTGGAAATAGTACCATCCCATAGATGAGAAGGGCCAGAATTTATTCAAAATCTTGTAAGTCCAGAGTGTTCCAACAATGTTGAGCTTTCTCCAACAAGAACTTGGCTAGGAACCCTTTGACACCACTTCTTGTTTCCCAATTAGCCGTGACGTCAGATTATTGCAAGTGAAGAGCTCGGAAAATCTCTTCAGTGCTCGGGTCTCTTTCAATACCATTGAAAGGTATTTTATTGAGAATAGGAATCCTCAAGAGTTGAGAGAATTCTTCCATAGTAGGTACAAGCTGGTAATCGGGAAAGGTAAAGCAATGGTGCAAAGGGTCGAAGAACTAGAAAAGCACCTTCATCATGTCTTCATCAATGCTTGAGGTAACCGAGTTGAGGAGTTGACCAGGTCTTTCGGTGAATGAAGAACTCTCAGGAACCCTCGATGCTAACTCTTTGAGTTGAGAAGGAATTCTTACAATATTGACTTGGATAGTATTCCTGCGGGTGGAATCCATGTTCTATAAAACAGAACAAATATAAATCCCAAAAAGTCCTTGAAATGGTTAGTGCAAAATGAAATGGTGTGATGTTATGATGTTATGTATAAGTAAGCATATACACAAAGCAAACAAGTCCTTAGGTTTAGGCTTGCATGGAGTTTATAGGTAAGTACCCTCTTGAAGTTTAGTTGGTTCAACCTGTCCTAGTAATAGTAATCGGGTTCCAGGGGATCTCAATATCATTGATCTTTCTTCATCGGGCATTGTTTCAGCGCAAGCCTCTTTAATGGAGACTGAAATATCCCGAAAGTCCAATCTCAATGAGCGTAGTATCGAGTATCAACCAACTTCAGACTTCACCAAAGTCAGCTACCTCACTACTTCCTAAAGGCCAAGTTGTTCAAGTAAAGGTTCTAAAGTCAGTTAGTGCTTTATGATACCACACAGCGGCCCCGTATTCTCCTTGACTACTCAAGGACTACCGGTACCAAAAAATGTGTCACACTAATGTAGCTATTGCTTAGACCATGTCGGTATATCCCGCACAGTTTCCACAACTTATTGCTACTTACCTAAAAGGTGTCCCAGATCTGGGTAGAGGATCAAAACAAGCCCAAACAAAGAACCATAACATAAAGCAAACAAGCCAAACAAAGAAAAGCAAGTAAAGGTGATCTAGCCCTAAGGTAACCCCACTTTTAAGTCAAAGTGTCCAGCAGAGCCGCCAGTTCTGTAATACGGTGGAAGACTAACTTGGGTGTTTTGCGTTTGATCGCAATTGTTGCGGATAGCAAGAGTCGCCATCGACTTTTATTTTATCCAATAAGGAAAGGTTGAAAAGAACAGGAAAGACCTTTTGAGACTATTTCTTGAGTTCGGGGGGTAGGTTACGAAAAGGGAAGGTATTAACACCCTTTTCATTTGTAGTTACCTACGGGCTCTTAGTTGCTTTCTAGATCACTTGCTTTTGTTTGAAAATATGCTTGTGGTGTGAGTTTTGAAAGTATTTTGAAAATTCCTTTGTAATGGTTCTCGTCTCTATAAGAACGCATACAAAGTGTTGTTTGGAAAATAGTTCAAAGAAGTCTTTGTGGAATTTGTTTTTTGAAAGTGATTTTGAAAAGTGTATTTGTAATGGTTCTCGTCTCTATAAGAACGCATACAAAAAACATTGTCTTTTAAAAATGTTTCAAAATGAAAGTGTGGGTGTATAAAATGTTTTTATTGTGAGCAAGCGAGCAACTAGGAGCATCCTACCTACTCAAAAGGTCTAATGTTCTTTTCCTCATCCTTTAGATGTTGCTATCTTACCATTGATTTGGTAAGAAGCCCCATCGTTGGATGTGATGGGACGGGCGTGGGACGTTTGTATAGTCATATAAGGAAACTTATGGGACGTTTTAGCAATGTCGTTTAGGGACTAGATCGTTTACCAAAGGCAACATTGAGGGTCATCGAGGGACTATGATCTTTTATCGAGGGTCTTTGCTAAAACGCCCATATTCGAGAGACATTACTATTTCTCCGAGGCAACAAGTGAGATTACCCTAAGGGTGCAGGTGTGAAAGTGTTTATATTTGCATGCATTTTTGTCTTGGATTAGAGTGATCGAAGATTGATTTTTTTATCTTGCCATGCACGCCCTAATTTACTAGCATTTATATGAAAGAGGTAAATTATGGAGAGTAAATTTACTATGCTATTACATCATTTGGGGATGGGGTGTACAAATTTACAAGTGGGAATTGCAAGAAATTAAATCCTAATTATCTATTACAACCATATTGAATTTGAATAAATGTACAAGGTAAAATGGAGAAAAGGAAAGGACTTGTTTTGTTTTGTTTTTGAAAAGATTTTTATCCTAGTAAACTAAAAAGAAATAATTAGTTAACAAAAGAAAATTAAACTAATTTAATTTTAAAAGGGAAATGTTTTTATGTCTTTTTGTATTAATTAAAAAAAAGATATTAATGATATCTATAAAAAATAATACAATAAAGAAAATGAGTCTAGAGGGGAGAAAAGTTGAATTTGGGATGTTTTTGTGTTCAAGAAATAGTTTTGTATTTGGGCCCAAGGGGGTCTGTTTGCTAGTTAGTAAAGAGGGGGGGTCAGAGTATGAAAATCGAAGTACAAACTGAAGAAGATCCAAACATGTTTCCTGTAAACGAAACAAAGTGATAAAATATGAAAAAGGGTCTGGCTGGGAGTTTCGAACCCAGGACCCTTCGATATGATAAGCCTTGGTGCATGTTGTTTGTATCACTGGGGGTAGCCTGCTTCATCCATTCATGTGACCACTTCGATCGAATATGGAATGAATTTATTTATGGACATCGAAATACCCAGCTTCGAAGGTCGTGGTGCTTCGACGGTCAGGCTCCTAACCACTCCTTTTCTCAATCGAAACAAACGGTGAAGAAATCAAAACGAAACTAACACTTAAACACAAATCAAAACACAAAATATAAACATTAAATTTGTCTAAGAACTTGGATGTGAATCGAAGAATACATATTTCAAAAGCTAGGGAATCGAAGGTCAGCATGGATTTTGTTCAGTATCAAAAACGAAAATTAAATGTACATGCATTGATAATCGAAAACTATGAGCAGCATGATATCTACATTTTCGAAGGATGCTTGAATGAAGAGTTCTAAGTTTGAAGAAAACTTACCTCTTGGGGTGAAACTTTTAAGGGACTTTGATGCAACTTCCAGGAACGGTTAGATGATTAGTGAATTAAACCTGCTTCATTTGGAAGATAGTTAAATCCTCCAACTCAAGTCAAGTTTTAAGTTTCCATTTCTTTGAAAAAAATGAAAGGGAAAGCTAGTTTGAAGAGTGTTTGATTATTTTGTGTTTGATGATTTTGTGTTTGAGAGTGGAGTTAGAATTTTAGTTTCCTGTTTGACTCTATATTTTTTTGCAAACTTTCCTCCTTTTTTGATATGTAATGGACTGCATATTTTGATGAAATTATTGAGATGTTTTACACAAAGGATCTTTCTGCTGTACTGTTTATGCTATGAGACTTGATAAGTGAAAAACAAGTACAAGCATGGTCATGTTGCTTCTGATTTTGACTTTGCTTGTGCTCAGATAAAATAAGTTATGAGGGCTCAAGGAGCTGACTTTGTGATTAAAGTAATCTTTATGAAAATAGATAACATAGCTTTTCGGCATTTCGTCCAAAAATAGTAATATCCTAATGGATAAAGCTTCGATTTTGTGTGTAAACCTCTGATTGTGTAAAGATTTGGAAGCAACATAGCCTGAAAAGTGAGACTTGGAAGATAAACTATGAGATTTGTTCTTGAATCAGATGTCAGAATGAAATTGAAGCAAGCTTGCTTCGAAGGAAACTTTTGCCTTAGTCGAAGCATGCTCGAGGGAAGCTGCTTGAAGGGGGGCATTTCCCATGTCGAAGCTTGGATCGAAGCAAGCACACTGCCCCATCGAAGCTTGTGGATTGAAGAGTGCTCGGAGGGAGTCTTTTAATCATTCGAAGCATGTAGGTCAAAGGAAGCCAGTGTCTAATAGAATTGAGAATCGAAGCAGATTTCTTTGAAGGTAGCTAGTGTCTAATCAAATTGAGAATCAAAGCAGATTGCTTCGAAGGTAGCTAGTGCCCCGATCAAAGCTGGAGAATCGAAGCAGACTTGCTCTTCTTCGACTCAATCGAAGGGCACATTATCATCTTCATTTTTCCTTTTCCTACGACCAATCGAAGTAACAACTTGTCATCTTCAAAAAAATTCATTTTTCTTTATTTCTTTAAACAGGTGTTTGTAACCACTTATATGAGAGGAATCTTGAGAAATGAGAGGGCAAATTTTGGGGTACAACACTTATACAGTGGATGATAAGGAAAAGGTGGTGAGGTTACAAAGTCACAAACGTCAATTTTAATTGATTCAAATGGAAGAAAAGGTGACAATCAACGATTACATGACACGAATTACGCGGTTGATGAATGAAAGTAAGTCTTGTGGAGAGACTGTTTCTGAGCAGAATGTTGTTTTGAATATCTTGTGTTCTTTAACGGTAAGATTTGACAATATTGTAGGGGAAATTGAAGATTCGAAGGATCTCCCGACGTTCAGAAAAGAAGAGCTTCAAAGCTCTCTAGAGGCTCATGAGAAAATGATGGAAGACAGGAGTAACGATAAAATAAAGATGGAGATCACTTTGCAAGCTCGATTCAATGAGAAGATCAAGAAGTCAAAAGGAAAATGGTTCATTACGAGTAAAGGGGATTTTAAAAATTTTGGTGGAAAAGAGTCTCAAAATTTAAGAAATTAAACTTTTCAAAAAGGTGAGAGCAGCTGCAACAAAAATGGTGGTCAAAGAAACTTTAGAGGTGAAATCAAGAAGTATGACAAGAGTAAGGCACAATGCTACCATATACAAAAGTTCAGTCATTTTGCAAGAGACGACAATGTGAAACAGGGGGGATCTCAAGGAGATGAAGCTAAGGTTTCTAGACAAGAGGTAGATGATGAGAATACACTATTGGTCATGATCACGAAAGGCGAATGCAGCAGTAGTAGGCTGTAGGGCAGCATCAACAATTTCGGGAATTCTACAGAAATGTTTAAAGAAGAAAATGTTATAGTGATTGTGAGAGAAGGATTCCAATTCAGTGAATAATGGTACTTAGATTCTGGATGTTCTACGCATATAACGGGGAGAAGGGATTGGTTTGTCAAAATCAATCAAGCCACAAAAAATAAAATCAAAATCACATATGACACCACTTTAGCGACTGACGGGATTAGTGATGTTTTAATCATGAAAAGGGATGGTGGACAATCTTTGATAAAATATGTATTGTACATTAATCAAATGTAATCTTCTTAGTATTGGTCAATTTCTTAAGAAGGGTTACAAGATTCTCATGGAAGATAAGACTTTGAATGTTATGGATGCAAATGGGGTTTTGGTCCTTAAAGCTCTTAGCCAATAGAACTTTTAAGATTGAGTTGAAGGTGATGAAGCATCGGTGTCTTGCTACAACAGCAAGTTGAGAAGAGTGGTTGTGGCACTACCATATTGGGCATCTCAATTTTTGAGATTTCAATGCATAGCTAAAGAGTGGAATGGTAAATGAGTTACCATCTATCAACATTCCAGTTGAGACTTGTGAAGAATGTGTGCAAGTGAAGAAACACAAGGGTAAACTTAGTAAGGATATAATTTCTAGAACCAAGCATCACATTAAGGTGGTGTATTTCGATGTTTATGGCCCGATGCAAGTTGATTTTTGTGGTGGTAATATGTATTTTGTCACTTTTATTGATGATTATAGTAGAAAACTATGGACATATCTAATTAAAAGAATGGATGAGACATTTTAAGTATTTAAGAATTTCAAGTCCATGGTTAAGAGGCAAAGCGGTCACAAGCTCAAACTTCTCAAAATGGATGGTGGAGGCGAGTACATCTCAAATGACTTTGTGAAGTTTTGTGATGAAGAGGGGATAGTGCATGAGGTAGTACCACCCTATACACTGCAGAAAAATGGTATTGATGGGAGGAAAAATCAATCGATTATAAGCATGGTGAGAAGCAATGTTCAAAGGGAGGGACTTACTGAAAGAGTTATGGGGAGAAGTGGTATCCACAACTGCCTATTTGTTGAATAGGTGTTCTATAAAGAAGCTTGAGAAGATAACACCGAAAGAAGCATGATTTAAATTCAAACCAAATCTAAACCATTTGAGAGTTTTCGGTTATGTAGCGTATCAACATGTTTTGGGCCAACTTAGAAAGAAGTTGGATGACAAAGGGGAGATGATGATACTTGTAGGGTATCACCCTACTGGAGGTTACAAACTGTTTGATATTGAAAACAGGAGGATTATGATCAGCCAAGACATTTTGGTCAATGAATTGAAGTAGGTGGAGCAACCTGTAACGGGTTACAGACGTTAACTGATTACATACATGCGTTAATCGGTTATAGACAGACGTTAACCGGTCATAGGCACAAATTTTCAGATTTTGGAGAAAATGAAACTACAGAAAAGCCACGCGTCAAATCTAGAACTGATGAAAATGTGAGACAAATAACTAGGCAAAGAGGTTTGCCTCAAATAATCCAAGATTGTGAGATATTTCGTGACAACAAAATTAATGATGATGGTGGTGATTTCGTCCATTTTGCACTTATGACCGAATTTTAGTCTGTTAAGATGAAGAGACCTTGAGTGATCCAAAGTGGATTGTGATATGAAGGAGGAGATGGAATCGATTTAGAAAAACAATACTTGGGATTTGGTTGATCTACCAAAGGAAATAAGCTGATTGGTGTAAGATGGTTCTATAAGGTGAAGAAAAATCCCAAAGGTAAAATAATCAAGCATAAGGATCGATTAGTTGCAAAAGGATTTTTTCAAAGAAGAGGTATAGATTTTGATGAGGTATTTGCACCAGTTGCTAGGATCAAAACTATAAGGCTATTTGTTGGTATTGCAAATAGAAACAATTAATCGATATATTAAATGGATGTGATTTCCTTATTTTTTTAATGGTTCACTTGAAGAAGAAGTGTATGTAGCACAACCCTTGGTTTTGTTGTGAAAAACCAAGAGGGAGGATTCTACAAGTTGAGAAAATTGTTATACGAATTGATGTAAGCTCTGAGAAACACATTTTAGGATAAATGGTTTCCTAATAGAGGTTGGCTTTGAGAAATGTGTTTCTAAACATGGAGTTTATGTGAAGACAGATACAAGTGAATGTGTGATCATTCTTTGTCTATATATGGATGACGTGTTGATCACGGACAACAATGAGAAGAGTATTTCTAAGTTCAAGAGTGAGCTTATGAAATAATTTGAAATGAGCGACCATGATATCATGACATATTTCTTTGGCATAGAGTTCCAAAAGTCCAAAAGGGGATTGTTTATGCATCAAAAAATACATGCTCTTGAGATATTGAAGAAGTTTGAGATGGAGCATTGTAATGTTGCCATAACACCAGTTAAACTAAGGTTGCAGCTGTCAAAGAATGAAGAGGAGAAAAACGTAGATCTTACACAATATAGAAGGTTGATTTGATCATTATGTTACTTGTGTAATACGCGGCCAGATTTGGCATTTAGTATCGGTATTGCGAGTAGATTCATAGATAGACCGAATGTGTCTCACTTCGCAGCACTCAAGAGAATCCTAAGATACGTCAAAGGGTCTATTGGTTGTAGAATTCTCTTTCCTGTAATGGATACGAGTAGAAAATGCTTTTTGTTTGATTTTACCGACTCCAATTGGTACAGAGGTAAAGATTATCGAAAGTCTACATTTGGACATTGAAAAAGTTGTTTTGGAGTTGTGTTAACCAGTTAACCAAACGTGTTAATTGGTTACACCTGACATGTAGATTTTATTGTTTTATCTGTGTAACCGTTTAATCATTTGTGTTAACCGGTTACGACCCCGATTTTTGGCTTTTTCTTGTAATTAGATATTGAGTTTTAGGTTCCCAATCATTTTATAATACTTGTATAAATGCCTTTGAGGCATCCTCATTATTGGTTAATGCAATTGTTCATTCTCACCCTCAATCATCTCTCTCTATCTCTATCTCTCTAATTCTCTCTTCTCCTTCACTATCTTCTTCTCCACATATCCTAAACCTTCCATTATTCACCAATTGTGTGATTGTATGTTCCGACACCATTTTCTCTAATTAGGTTTCTTCCATTTTTATTTTAATTTGCAACTTTGAAATTCTATTTGCAAGTTTTCAAGATCACTCATGTAAAAGCATGAATGATGGCTAAATTAGTCTCTTAATTTTATAACTTATAAGCAAAATAAACCATCAAATTTAAACCTCTACTGAAAATAGATATCTCTATTGAAACACATATTTATCATGAATTATGGAATCAATAGTATTAAAATGGGAAAATGATATTTGAAAACCAATTTTTGAGACACCATTCAGTGTCATTTGTTTTTTTAGAATGTATTGGTGTATTTTTGAATTCCGTGTAAATGTATAATTTCGAAAAATAAAATAAGTGAGAAATAGAGATAATGGTATGCAATGTTAGATACGGTGTCAATTAAATTGGTGTTCAAATATCACATCTTTTAAAATGAACCATAATTCTCACACGACAATAAGACAACTTAATATCAATTTTCATAAATATGGGATCAATGTTATGGTCAATTTTGAAATCAAATAAGTTATTAAAATATTTCAAAGTTATCAAAATTCATCTAAAATACTAAGATAATAATTTTAAAAGTACACAAGATTAAAAAAATATATATATAAAATACATCTAGAAAATACCAATTTTCCAATAGCTTCATTCTTCAAAATACTTCAATCTTGTTTTATGCTTAATATATGTAGTAGAATTTTGAAGTCTTGTCATTGAATTAGAAATGGAGTACATGAAATCATGTTCTTTTGTGTCAAATAATGACATTGGGAATCAAGATTTTATGAGTGTTCTTAGGTAGCGTAGATATCAGTTCGGGCCGGTTTAGATTCGGATCCAAAACTTCAATTCAGTCCGACTAAATTACTTATCGATTTTTTTGGGTTCGGGTAATTAGACCTGTTTATTTCAGATTTAATTTGCATTTGGGTCAGTATGAAATTCAACCCAAATAGTAAATTCACCATTTCTTTTCTACTTTATAAATTTAAGAATTTCTCTTTCCACCATTTAGTGAAAAGAAAAACCCTAAGTAATTCCTAAAATATCCCTTGAAACTGGAAATATATTTCTGGTGCACAATTTTTTCTATTAAACATTGTCTAGAAACTAGAAATATATTTCCAAAGTGAATCGGAAATGTATTTCTGGTTTCTGTGCAGACAGTACCAGAAAGACTTAAACTGGTAGTGGATCTTTTTGCGGGTTGTTTAGCATTGAATACAAAGACGTATACAACAAAACATACTACAAAGACATGTAGAACAAAGACATATAAAAATAGATATCAATAAAGAGTATAAAAGGTGACTGTAGTCAACATAAGGGGTAACTTAAAATATTAACCAAATACAATTAAAAAACGATAACCAAAATACATATACAACATCAAAGACTACTAAGTATGGCAGACTCTAAGTCGGTCTGTCACCCTCCTGGCGTTCCTCTGCTGCCTCCTGTACTATAAATCCCCCCGAGCCTCTGCCATTACGACATCTAGAACTCCTCTAACATCAGTGCTATCAGGAAACAAACCTCCATTAATACTTGTTTGCGCAATGTCCATGATACGATGGCAACTAGGCAACACATCAGTGGCATGATCGGCCTGTGCTCGCTCCTCCTCTAGAATCTCCTGATGAGCTGGTCTCGGTGGGTTTCATGGAGCATCTTGTACTTGGTATGGATGGGACACCCTGAAGAACCATATGATATAAATGTCCACATAACTCCAGTTGTCTAGAGCACTGATACTCCGGGCCTCATCTGGAACAAGATGATTCTCATAATAATCAAACAAGACATCCATATCCATACGTATCACCAGGAGAGGAGCAGATACAGCAGGATCCCAGGGAATATATTGATGTACCCGAACAGACGAATGACACGCTCAGGCATATAAGCAGTCATTTTGTGCAACCCACAAGCCAATCATCCCGTAAACAACACAACATCATCAACTAGTATCGTGACACAGTGGTTGTGGTATAAATGAAAGTGTATGTCCTCAACAACCAGCCGGTTAATATACACCCAGAATGGCTATGTTGTCTGGTTCCCTTGGAGCAAATCGTATGTAGTGGCACGCAGCTTAACTTCAATATAATCTATAGTTAGTGACCAACCCGAGATGTGGGGGAAGTGTGTTAGGATCCAGCCCTGAAATAACAATAATTATTAATTAGTAACAGAATCACAATAATTAACAAAACTCCACAAAGACCAAAAAAATTTACCTTCAAGAGTGTGATGTTATCGATCATCTTCTTCGTCTTCCACTTACATCCTTCAGACAACTTCACATACAAGTACACCAAACAAGCAGCCCCCTAGTTCCATTGGTGGGTCTGCTGAAAATCATCAAAGTACCTCAGGTACATCACATTTGTGTAAGAGGCACCATTGTCCATTAAAATATGTGTGCCAAACTGAAACAAAAGGTGTGCTCTCATAGCAAACCTTCGGTGTAGCGTAATCTGCTCGGGATCACCAGCAGCCTCTCGTGCGCACCTTATCTCATTCGTGAACACCTTCTTCAAATATATATATCTGACGTGGGTATTGTTGCTGCTGTAGAGCGGCAAGCAAAAAGTTAAGTATTATTTTTACTAGGTGATATAGGTTATATCGTATCGTGTCCACAGAGATTGGTGAATTAATATGTCGTTTGACAAATCTCTCGTTAATGAGTTTGGATTGAATTGGTAAAACATAAAAACATAAAAGTAAATATGAACAAGAAATAGTTCATTCTCTAGAGAAAAGAAACTTATCAAGCATGCATATAATTTACTTCTCACAAACTTAAACTTATCGACCAGTTACACTCAACCTATAATATTCCTCAGAGCCATCTAGCATCGCTCACTCCTTATGTTATTTCTAACCCAAAGTAAAGAGAACTACTATATCATCCCGGTGGCGATCTCTCAACCAACCTCAACAACACAACAGACATCCTTATTACTCGTATCGACGATCTCTCAACCGACACAACCAACACGAAAGTATTAAGCTTCGACACCCATAAAGATTTTTAGCTCAAAATTTATCTCTAGAATCCAGAAACTAACAGATAGTCATCCTAGATAAGGATTTGAGCAGTATATATCTATACTAACCCAAACCCTGAGCACATAGCAAAAATCTAAGATAACAATCGACACAGATTTATAAAGCAAATTAAATATAACGCCATGGGGAACAAATATACATGAGTTCAAAGTGAAATCATATACAAAACTCAACCAAAGAGAAATATACAAAGATGGAGAGAAATGAACCAAAAATCTCTCGGTTTGGCAACGCCGATTGATGATCAATCCACCCCGGATCATCCGTATGCAATCTCCGAAGTTGTTTTCTAAGCTCTCTCTACCAAAAAATGAAGGTTTGATGAGTTGGGAAGAAATACACCAAAACATAACCTAAGAAATGTGTTTTTTCCCCTTTTGACATAATTCTGTCCAGGGGGCCATGCTAAGCGGCAAAATCTCGCTAAGCGCGATTTACTGTCATGAGAAAAAAATCAGCATTTTGTTTTTGCCATAACTTTAGAGCCGTAACTCCCATTTACGCCTGGTTCGAAGCATTGGAAAGCTTATTAAATTATCTATCTAACAATGCCTAAATCAACCAAATTGATGATTTCTTATTCTTTTATTTTTTATCCTTATTCGTTGACGAGTTGCTCAAAATTGCGCGTTTGAAGCCGTTTCTTCGACACTTTATTGCTCATGCTCCAAATACGCAACAAATACCTACAAAATGAATGGAAAAACATCAAACGATACACTATGTACACAAAAACACAAATAAACATAAACTAAATGTATTTACATAAAAGTCATATTTATTCAATGATATTTACAACAAAAAGTCGATAAGTGCAACAAAAAGTATATACAAAAATAGGTACAAGTTGCACTTATCAAACTCTCCCCAACTTGAACTTGTTAGTCCTCAAACAAAGCCAAACAACTCAAAGAACAAAATGTAATCAACCAAAATATCATGAATCAACAAGTTTGGAAAATGGAAAACAAATGCAATGGCTCAAATGAAAAACAGTACACACAGAGAAACATACTTACCACTAAACTACGATGATAACATAAACATGAAACGAATGCTAAATACAAAGAACATACCAAACATTCTAAAAAAATACTAGTTCACAAATGAATCACGCCTAGTAAAAACAATCATCGATAGATGATAATCACACAAAATAAGGTATTTTCACTCATCCACAATCTTGCAAACAAAAGACTAAATTATGCATTCATCCAAAAACTCATATTGAAAATACAAAGGCAAGAATCTCAAGGGCTTTTCAAGATTGTAGTGTGGCTTGGTTAACAAACAAGGGATAAATACTAAAGATAATTGAAACAAAAACTTGCCTAAACCTAAGGGAGTGATCAACTCACAAAGACTCAAGCAAAATAATTTCAATCAAACTTCTTCTCCATTCCAAATTTCAAACCAACACTCATCACTTATTAACACAATTATTCGAACTCTTTTTGTTTTTTTTTCAAAGCTTTTTCAATTTTTTTCTTTCTTTTTCTATCTTTTATTTTTACACTTTTTTTTATTTTTTTTATTTTTTTTCAACCTCATAGCAATCAACCAATAAATACACAATTATTTTTCTCCCCAACTTGAATTCAAGCATACATTAAAGTGAATACTCCCTACTTTATAAGACAAGGTAAAAATCCAAACCAAAACAATGGTTGAGGGTTAAAGAAAACAACGAATCAATATCCATGCAAAAAAAAAAGAAACTAAACACTCATAGACAAGCATTTAGCAAATACAACATGGATATCGACAAAAATCTCAAAGGGGTTACTAATGATCATACACTCACAAGGTAAATTCACTATTTGGCTAGGTAGTTATACTCAAAATGAACAAAAATGCCTTGGTCCTTTTCTTGCATTCATACAATCAACACAAACAAAAGATTAAGCATAATAAGATCCAGTTAAAATAAGAATTGTGGCATCCAGCATATGTGAACAATGGAAAGCTACCTCATAAAAAGATGGGAACTAAAGTGCTTCACAAATGAACAAGTATACAAAAGAATGAATGACATAAAAATTGTAAAAAGTCTAAGTATCATGAATATGCTAAAGTATAGAAAGCGATAAACACATAACTCGAACGTGTACAAAACTTTAACACAATCATTACCATGCATTCGCAAGTTGAAACACTCAAACTTGGAAAATCACCAAAAGCAACCTCAAGCTATCGAACCAAAATTGGAGTCCAAACAACAATTAAAAGAATTAGAAAAATAATATTCTTACAAAATTTCAATGTACAAAATTTACAATATATACAACAAACAAAACTCCTCAAGCTAAATACGACAAGCTTTCCAAAGACACACACTGACATAACAAAACAAATACAAATAATGATATGAAAATCGGGTGAAAATGAATTAACAAGTTGAAAAGTGGATTTAAAATTCAGAATATTTCATTGTTTCAACTTGTTAAAACACAAATCACTACACATATAAACAAATACAAACAAACATGCTTGTTTTAAGTCGTAAGCTCGACCCCTTTATTGTGCGAGCTGGAAACCTACTCTCTTCATGCCATGGGATTGTCACACCATGCAAACCTAAAGAAAGTGTCCTAACAATCACATAACAAACGTTACGAAAATGAGACAATTCAGAATAATACATGAAAACACATATATGCACAAATATCATATACAAGTTAATGTACAATTTCTATACAACATATACATTAATTACAAAACTCAAAAATAAAGAAACTATCACAATGCAAAATAATAAACACCAATCCCTGGCAACGGTGCCATTTTGTTGTTGTTGTAGAGCGACAAGCAAAAAGTAAAGTATTATTTTTACTGGGTGATATAGGTTATATCGAATCGTGTCAACAGAGATTGGTGAATTGAAATGACGTTCGACAAATCTCTCGTTAATAAATTTGGATTGAATTGGTAAAACATAAAAACATAAAAATAAATATGAACAGGAAATAATTCATTCTCTAGAGAGAAGAAACTTATCAAGCATGCATATAATCTACTTCTCACAAACTTAAACTTATCGACCAGTTACACTCAACCTCCAATACTCCTTAGAGTCATCTAGCATCACTCACTCCCGAAGTTATTTCTAACCCAAATTAGAGATAACTACTATATCATCTCGGTGGCGATCTCTCAGTCAACCTCAACAACACGACAGACATTCATATTACTCGTATCGACGATCTCTCAATCGACACAACCAATACATAAGCATTAAGCTTCGACACCCATAAAGATTATTAGCTCTAAATCTATCTCTAGAATCCAAAAACTAATAGATAATCATCCTAGATAAGGATTTGAGCAGTATATATCTATAACAACTCAAACCTCGAGCACATAGCAAAAATCTAAGATAACAACCGACATAGATTAATAAAGCAAATTAAATATAATGTCATGGGCAACAAATATACATGATTTCAAATTAAAATCATATATAAAACCCAACCAAAGAGAAATATACAAAGAGGAATAGAAATGAACCAAAAATCTCACTGTTTGTCAGCGCGAAATGATGATCAATCCACCCCGGATCATCCGTATGCAAGCTCCAGAGTTGTTTTTTAAGCTCTCTCTACCAAAAAATGAAGGTTTGATGAGTTGGGAACAAATACCCCAAAACATAACTTAAAAAATGTGTTTTCCCCTTTTAACGTAATTCTCTCCAGAGGACCGCGCTAAGCGCGATCTACTGTCATGAGAAAAAAATCAGCATTTTGTTTTCGCCATAACTTGAGAACCGTAACTCTGATTTACGCCCGGTTCAAAGTGTTGAAAAGCTTATTAAATTATATATCTAATAATACCTAAATATAAACAAAATAATGATTTCTTATTCTTTGATTTTGAGCCTTATTCGTTGACGAGTTTCTCAAAATCGCGCGTTTGAAGTTGTGTCTTAGACACTTTATTGCTCTTGCTCTAAATACACAACAAATACCTACAAAATGAATGGAAAAATATCAAACACTACACTATATACACAAAAACACAAATAAACATATTTACACAAAAGTCATGTTTATTCAACTATATTTACAACAAAAAGACAATAAGTGCAACAAAAAGCATATACAAAAATAACTACAATTTGCACTTATCAGGCACCACAAGTGAAATCCAACTCAGCCATGGCACTCTCAGGGGTAACTCCCAATTTATCTACCAACATATCCAACGCCTCCTCTTTTTCAATCCTTTCATGGGCAAAAATGTCCCTCTAATCGAAAGATGCAGCAGAGATGCGATGTCTTCCGGTGTGATCGCCATCTCACCATGTGGTAGATGGAATAACAACGTCTCATGATGCTACCTATCAACAAAAGCGTTAATCATACCATGATTAAAGATGCTATAACCATACTTGGTCAAATATTTCAACCATGTAAGCATCAATAACTCATTAAACCATAGCTCAAGAGGAGGTTCGAGTTTACTGATCTTCCGCCCATGATTAATGACCTTTAACAGATCACGTTCCTACATACATGGTTTGATAAAATTAAATAAAAAAAATCCATACTAAAATGTAATAGAAGGAACGAGTCAAAATTCATACCTTTTTGTCCCATATATGTCTAGCAACATGGTCCGGGTATAGAGCAGCAAAGATAAATCAGAAGGTCCTCCTTCAAAACTCTGAGGCGTCGCAGGTGCCGCATGAGGTGTCGGCTCAAGTTCCTGCTCATGTGCTAGCTCAGGTACCTGCTCAGGTACCTGATATGTCTGGGGTGCCGCCTCAAGTGTTGGGGTTACAAGGTGTGCCTGGGCCTGAGGTGTCAGTTGTGTGGCCTCTAGTGTCAGCTGGGAACCAGATGCCTCTTCCGACTCAAATACCATCAGTGAGGAAGTACGCCTATAGGAAAACAGAGGCGGAGAGGTATGAATTAAAGAATCCTTCCTATTGTGGAAAGACGATACGGTCAGAGTAAAAATAGGAACATCGAAGGAAAAGGTTGTAGTATGCGCATCCGGCACGGCCTGTTAAGAGGCAAAAGGAGCCCAGGATTCCTGACTACTTTACTTCTGCATAGAAGCATGTTGTGTAATCCTGTCATGCTTCAACCTAGATGGTCTCTCAGCCATTACTCTTCTAGAAGTACAAAACAAATGTTAACATAAGGACTAATATTCAAAATTAAGGGGAGAATAGGAACATACTAAAACCGGAAATGTATTTCCGGTTTTGTTCAATGTTAAAATGAATACATTTCCGGTACGACCTACAATTTTAGAGCTTCATCAATGGCGAAGCAGAGCCCTAAATGACCTTTAACAAAAGGCCATTGATCATAAAAATGAGACTTCTAACACATTGTTAATGAATCCAACATTGAACAAATCATCGAGATGAAATTAATGAAGTCACCATCGAACGTTTTTTATCCCACCAGAAGGAAAAGGTAAACATCGATTAACCTAAAAAGGGTGAAATCAAGGTCAAACGACCGAGAGATCGGGTAAGGGAGTTTGTTACACGAGGGGAAGGTATTAGCACCATACACGCCCGTACTATTCTACGGTATCCACTCATGTTGTTCTAATCAAAGGGTGTGTTCAAATCTAATGCTTAAGAGCTAAAAAGAAAATGCAAAGAGGGAATGCATGCAAAAGAAAACACGAGGAAAAGAAGGAAATATTTACAAAGTTTCACTAGGCTGAGCCCCGTGACCAGATGCCTACGTATCTTTTTTAGGGAATCAGAGCGTCATAGTTCGGCTCATATGTTTCGGTTTGTTTTTTGTTTTTTAATAAATAATATTAATTTCTCCTCATGTCGTAGCTCGACCTTGGAGAGTCACGCGTTAGCACAAAAGTGAATTAATATGTTATACCTAACAAGGTATTTTCAAAGAAAAATGTCTGAAGGCGGATAATGCTACATTCATGCTCTAACCATTTAAACATAGTGCCACCCGACCTTTGGAGATTTACGCGGCGTGTTGCGTAGAATAGAATTAACACATCCTTTTGAAATTTTAAATAAAGGCCCGAAGGCGAGAAGAGTTTGCATTGGTTGATATTTTTACCTTGAAAAAGGATTTGAAAGTTGTTAGATGTTTTATGCATTTTCCAAGGAAAGAGTTTTAGTCTTAAGGATGCAAAAAGAAATAAAAACAACTAAAGGAGACTAACCTATCTCTAATCCCTAATGTTATCATACAATGATTGATCCTAAGGTTGAGTTTTGAAAGGGAAATATCTACCCTATATTAGCATACCAAAAATCTAAGGGTGATGATAACTATCCTATAGAGAACATGCAATAAGACCGAAGTCGTTATCTCAGTTCTAATTGAGTGACATCATTGATCATCAACAAAGGAAAATGATAAAATCCTAAGGGGAGTATGAAAATATCGAAGTTGTTATCTCAATTCTAATTGAGTGACACCATCGATTATCAACAAAGGAAAATAATAAAATCTTAAGGGGAGCATGCAAAAATCGAAGTCTTTATCTCAATTCTAATTGAGTGACATAATCGATCATCAATAAATGAGGTAAACACAAGCACAAACACAAATAACAAATAAGTGTGGAATGCCTGCTACAGGTATTTAAACAACGACTTAGAGAGCACGCTCTTTATTTCCTACTTCTCATGATATCTAGAAAAGAAGTAAAACATGCATCTCTATTCCTACTTCTCATGGCATCAGAAAGCGATAAAGTGTGGAAAGATAAACCAGAGTCAAAATGATACCAAGCAAACAAAAGTTTGTAGCAAAGCAGAGAAACACGGAAAACTTCGAGCAAGCTTCACCAGGAAACAGAGAAGAGTCAGAAATCAAATACTCAGAATAAATGTCGAAGCATCATCGATGTGAAAATAAATCATAATCGGAATCTCAAGCATATCCACATATTTCTCAACAAACTTTCATAGTACTCAGATCTCAACAAGCAAAGGTGAATCACAAACTCTTGGCAACAAAATGATTACCGAACATAACCCATAATAGAAAATTCTAACCTAGAATTCTAAAAAGAAATAGAATTTTTTTTATTATATTCTACTATTTTTTTTGGTGCATTTTTATCAACAAAATCTACCATAATTATTGGAAAGTAAAAATTGACTAAAAATAGTTAACATAAGCCAATACAGAGGGGGTGTATAACTGGATTCAGATGGTTTTATGGCCAGCAATATAACATGGGAACTAAGCCTAGTCTAGAAGTGACCCACACATAGTTTTTGTATAGCAACGGGATACCAAAAACAAATACCATAGGCTCAACCATGAAGCAAGGCCCACGATTTTAACATTAAATACCATCCAAATTCCCACAAATTTATTAAGCTTTTTCTTTCTTCAATTTAATATAATAATAAAACGAAAATATTAAACAGAAATGAATGAATACGGTGCCTATTTGGAGAATCTGGTTAGGGTTAGGAGAATTGGTTTTGGACTTCATACGTGAAACATAAATAATTTCTTCCTCACATCCAGACCGCGGAGGCGCGATCTCCACTCACCTTCGTCTTGTTTCAATTTCTCACAATCGAGCCTCCATCTCAGTTCATCATCTTCTTCACATTCTTCCTTTTCTTCTCAAAACAACGACCATTTCTCCTCCATTTAACACCTTCTTCAATCTCTAATCAAGCACACCCCCTTGAGAGATTCAGCTTCCATGCTCCTCACCATTGTTACAGTCTCGTTATGTTCTTACCTCATTCCATATATCAATTCCATTTTATTCAAGCTTTCATCATTTATCGTGAGTCTTGAATATACAGATGAACCCTAGGATTCGGTCTTTGGTAACGTTTCTGAGCACGTAACAAGAAAAGGCGAAATTGATGATAAACCTCTAACATGTGGTGATGAATCTTCCAGGTACAAAACGATCTATTATGCAATATTCTCCTTCTTGCTTTAACTTTGTATTTTCTTTGTTCTTCTGTGTGTGTATCTTATTAAGATGCTGAAGCATTGTTATTTGTTGATGTTGAACACATAGATGATGATGATGAAGATGATGTACGAGTAAATGTTGCTACAACAACGTGAGGAGGATTCAAGAATCCATGAAGGTTGCAGAGGTTGATGAAGGTATGTGTATGGAGAGGATGATTGAAACAAAGTGATGAAAATGCGTATGATAATGCGATACGATGGTAATGCTGAAGAGATTTGCAGAGAATGAAGATGATTGAAGATTTTTGATTCCTTGAGAGATGGTGGATGAAGCACGGTTATGCAGAATTCATGTAGATGGAGATTGGAAAATTGGTGAATAATGGTGAGGAATTACAGAGAGAGAGAGAGAGAGAGAGAGTTTTCTGGAGTTTTTGGTGATGTGATTCTTCTCAACGTGAAGAATGAATTTGAATCAGGTAAATTTTATTTTATATGATTAGAAGGTTAGTTACAGATAGATGGATCTCAGCCTTTGGATCGAAATTCTGTTAGAGAATTGAAGGGTCTAGATCTGTTAGTTATAGGGCTTTCAATTTTTGTTAGGTTCTGTTAGCCGAGCTGGATTTTTGTTTTTGTTTATGAGAAATTTGGATGAGCTAGCGCTAGCTGTTATGAGTTGTTCGTTATGGTTAGTTCTCTTTTCTAACTTATTTTCTCTGATTTTGCTATGGCGTGATTCTTTTTCAAACTGCAAGACTAGTTTTTATGTTATATCAATTTTATATGCAGGGCTTTCTATGGATGCAACAAGTTTTAGCCATAAGCTCTTGGCATGAGAAGCTTAGAGACATATGGTGTATTGGAGTCATGAAAGCATTTTTGGACTGTTGAAGATCAAACTGAACTGGAGTGAAGTAGGTTCTAGGAATTTAAATTAAAGGTCAACAACCAGATTTTTGTATAGATGTGGTAATATAATTGAAATGGACATGTAATTGAAATGCTTAGATTTGACATAGTCTTGTAATGGAATTTGGCTTTGAAACCTGATGAAAACATGGTAATCTTTTTTGTATGATTCTTTTGGTATCATGTAAAGAAATATGGTTGAGTTTGTAATATGATCATTGGTATTGGACTTGAAAAAATGTATGAATGCAATTGAATGTTTTCATGTGAGTGATATTTGAAATAAAACGATTGGAACTTAAATGTAACTCAAACATAAATGTATTATGGTGAAACTTTGATTGTTGTTTATGAAAGAATCATGGATGAACTTTTATTTGGATGGAATTTGGATGCTCGCCCTTTTTATCATACCATGATCTGCTAACCACTTGAATTAAAAGCTCCATAAGGAATTTGGAGCTCACAATCAACTTTTAATGATCAAATAATGAACCAACCTTAGGAATTTGGATCACTTAACCTTTAAATTCCCTTGAATGTATCATCACTTTCACAAACCCGAATTGCTCATGAACACCTCAAAACTTTCAATGATTTATACCTCAAGTAAGGATTAAATTCACTAATGAGCAAACTTTATAAGGCATCCATCTAGCATACCATATGACTAGGGAAACAAAGCCTTACTCATGTCACTACGCCAAAACGTCTTTAAGGCGTCGTACCTTAGATAGCACTTCTGAATCAAAGCACTGCTAAATGTCCCGATAAAATTTTTATTTTTAAAACTATATACATTAGACAGCACTTTATAAAAAAACGTTGCCTAAAGTTAAGAAAAAGTGCTACCTTAGGTTCACTAATGAAAGCGTTGCTATAGGCCCAACAGTAGAAAGCGCTGCCATAGACCTAAAGTGCACTAGAGACAGCGCTTTCTTCCAGAAGTGTTGTTATAACTTTAAAAGAAGTTTCAGATAAAGCGTTGTTAAAGGCTTACTTTAGAAAGCGCTTGTAGGAAGCGTTGCTTAAGGTCATACATACCCATAAAGCGATGCTATAGATTTAAAAGAAATTTGAGAAAAAGCGTTGCTAAATGTTTACTTTAGAAAGCGCTTGTATGAGGCGCTGCTTAAGGCCATACATACACAAAGTGCTGCTAAAGGATGTATTTAGAAAGCTCTTTATATAAGCAATGCTAAAGGGTGTATTTAGAAAGCGCTTTATATAAGCGCTGCTATAGGGCATACATTAGAAAGCACTTTTTATTGAAAAAGTGCTGCTAAAGGAAATACATCAGAAAACGCTTCAAGAAGCACTGCCTAAGGTCATTAATTTCTAATTTCTAATTAAATTAAAAATACAAAAACCCTAAAAGTCAGATTTTTTCGTTATTCTCTCAAAACATCTTTGTAACTCCATCGATATTCTTGAAGCGCTTCTTTATCTCTTCCAACTTCATCTCCATCTCTTCGGCCTTCTCCCGTCCAACATACTAAACATCCAACATACTATCTTCATCAACTGTCGTGACCTTCTCCTCCCTCCGTCAATTTTTCTTACGATAATTTCTCCGCCAGATTCCAGTAATAACACAAGTGCACCTTCATCAATCGCATCCCTTTGCCGCTATTTCTCTTTTGACAACTTTGAATCGGTAAGGTCAGTTCATTTCACTTTCATATCTCAATCTGTTTTGACTTGTGTGAATCTGGATATTGAAACTTGTTATCATGACATTTGTGGAAAAAAAATTCTGGTAGCAGAGTTAGGCGTTTTATTTCTCAATGGCTACGTTATAACTGTTATGATGCCTAGGGTCAAATTTTGTTTAAACATGTTGTTTGTTGTGTCGGGATATATTGAAATAATTATGAGTATAAATAGATAGAAAAGTATAGGTAACCAAAACAACTTTTTAAAAGTTTAGTGACAAACATCATTGTACTTTAATAGATTATAAAAATCTTAATTTTTATAAGGCACGGTGAAGAAAAGGTTTCTGGAAATAGGAAAGCAAAAAAAAGGCTCAACAAAACATGTTGTTTATACTATGGTGCATTCACAAGTATAGATTTCAAGATCTTTGATACTATAGCATTCATTCGAACCTGCCAACTCTTGCATCTCATTATCCTTTCTTTTAACTTTCTTCTTTGTATAGCAAAAGAAATTAAAGAGAAAAATAATGGACTTGATTTAAAATTATGTAATCGATTATTTTTAAGTATATGTTTAAATATGATTTTACAAAATTTTGGTTGTAACATTGGTTGCTTTTCTGTTTTATGTGTAGTTTCTGCCCAATTTCATAGCCGCTTTCATAATTTCCAATTTCTCTTCTAAAGAGTGAAATTCTGATCGTTCCGAGAATCTTACACTGTGTTGTTCCAGAAGTTACTGACTTCTCTACAGGTAATTAGTTGTTCTTTTGTTATAGCTGTGTGATTAATTATAGTATTTTTGTTTAGCTTACTTAGTATTAAAACCATGGATAAAAAATGGATGTCTTGCAACCGATTGTCAAAAGAGTACAAGAATAAGGTATTAGAATTCTTTAAGTTTGCTGTTGAACATTCCAAAAACCCCAGTCGAATGAAATGTCCTTGCTTAGGTCGTTGTTTTAGGGGTCGGGTTGACGCAATTGGGTTGGAATCACATTTACTGAGGAATGGAATTGATCGAAGTTATACATGTTGGATATTTCATGGTGAGAAAATTAATGGGAATGTTGAACCAGGGGATAGTACAACATATGCTTCAGACGACAATGGCACAGATACATACGATTATGATCATGTCGAAGAGATTGCAGAAGCACTTGAAGAAGATCTTCAGGATTGTCCCAAAATGTTTGAGAGGTTTGTAAGCGATGCAGAGAAACCATTGTATAAATATTGCACTAAATTCACAAGACTGTCTGCGGTATTAAAGTTGTACAACTTAAAGGTGGGCAATGGATGGTCGGATAAAAGTTTCACAAAGTTATTAGTCCTTATGAAAGATATGCTTCCAAAGGATAATGTTCTTCCTAATTGAACCCATGAGGCCAAAATAATGTTGTGCTCTATTGGCATGAGCTATGATAAGATACATGTTTGTCCAAATGATTGCATTTTGTTTCGAAATGAATATGCATCATTAAATGGGTGTCCTAAATGCGGTTTATCTCGATATAAGAAAAAATTGTCTCCGGCAAAAGTCTTATGGTATTTTCCTACAATTATCAGATTTAGACGCATGTTTCGTAGCAAAATCAATGCAAAACACTTGACTTGGCATACAGATGAAAGAATTATTGATGGAAAGTTTTGACATCCAGTAGATTCACCATAGTGGTCGAAAATTTATAATGATTATCCTGATTTTGGAGGAGAAGCAAGAAAACATCGCTTGACATTATCTACTGATGGAATGAACCCGCATGGTCTTCAAAGCATCTCACATACCACATGGCATGTGATTATTATGATTTATAACCTACCTCCATGGTTATTTATGAAGTGCAAGTACATGATGTTATATATGTTAATTTCTGGACCTAAACAACCAGGGAACGACATAGATGTATACTTGACACCTTTAATCGAAGATTTAAAGATTTTGTGGGAGAACGGTGTGGATGTTTATGATGGATATAGGAAAGAAAGTTTCAATTTGAGGGCGATGTTGTTTGACACAATTAATGATTTTTTGACATATGAAAATCTATCAGGGTATAGCATTAAAGGTCAAAAATCGTGTCCTATATGTGAAGAAAACACAAATTAGAGGCGATTGGAATTTTGTCAAAATAATGTATTTCTCGGTCATCGTAGATTCTTAAATTCTAATCATCACTACCGTGGGTGGAGAAAGGCATTCAATGGAAATCCAAAACATGATAGAGCTCCACCTACATTGACAGGTGACCAAATTTTTGAAAAGGTGAGAGATATGAGTATTCAGTTTGGCAAGCCTTTTGCATATACGCTTGTCAAAGGTGGGTGGAAGAAGAGGTCATTTTTTTTAATTGCCATATTGGAAGTCGTTGTATGTAAGACATATTCTTGATTTTATGCATATTGAAAAAAAAATGTATTTGAAAGTGTTATTGTTATGTTACTCAATATACAAGGAAAGTTTAAGGATGACCTTAAAGCAAGAAAGGACTTGATACATATGGGAATAAGAACTAAATTAGGACCCATGAAGAAAGGAACATGAACATATATACTGCCTGCTGCTTATACTTTATCTAGAAAGGAGAAAAAATATTGTGTAAGTTTCTAAGTGAAGTTAAAGTTCCAGAAGGTTACTCTTCAGATATTAGAAGAATTGTGTCTATGAAAGACCTCAAGTTAAAGAGTTTAAAGACACAAGATTTCCATGTTATAATTGAGCATTTTCTACCAATAGGTATACGTTCTATTTTTCCAGATAAAAAAAGAAGCGTCATAACTAAATTGTGTTTTTTTCCAAGTCAATTTGTAGTAAGGTGATTGATCCTGAGATCTTACCAATATTGAAAAATGAAATAGTTATTACTTTGTGTGAGCTTGAATTGTATTTTCCTCCCTCATTTTTTGACATTATGGTACATCTTGTTGTTCATCTAATGAAAGAGACACAATTGTGTGGACCAGCTTATATGATATGGATGTACCCTATTGAGCGCTAAATGAAAAATATTAAAAGGGTACGTGAAAAACCGAAGTCGGACAGAGGGTTGTATGGTTGAACGATACATTGTTGAAGAAGCGTTTGAGTTTTGTACGTAATATTTGTCCAATGTTCAATCTATTGAACCACCGAAATCTCATATTTTCAAAAGGAAGGAAAAAATTTAATCGAAAATAAAATTGTGACAGTACTAAGGGTTGAACGGGATCAAGTGCATTTATATGTTCTGCACAATGACAATGAGGTTGATCCGTATGTTGAAATACACAAGCATGTACTATGGGGTTTAAATCCGAATAGAAATTAAAATTGGATAGTACGAGAGCACAATTAAAGTTTTATGCAATGGTTCAAGGATCATATTTATTCAAAGTTTGATTTAGATCCCGCTTCAATAACAGAAATGTTGAGATGTTTAGCATATGGTCCAAGTTTGCTCGTGTTTTCTTATAGTGCATACGCAATTAATGGATACATGTTTTATACCAAAGAAAAAGATGATAAAGTACTATGCAAAATAGGGGTGTCACAGTTGTAGCTGAAGCAATGCACATTTGAAGTATGAATGGCTTAAACCCCAAATATGCAAATTTGTCATATTTTGGGGTTATCGAGCACATTTGGGTGTTTGATTATGAGAAGTTTCAAATTCCTATCTTTGGTTGTAAGTGGGAACATAATAGTGGCATGAATGGATAAGTCAGGATTTTTACAAGTGGATCTTAATAGGGTGGGGTACAAAGATGAGCCTTTTATTCTAGTCTCTCAAGATAAACAAGGGTTTTATGTCACTGATCCGACAAGTACGAAATGGTCTATAATGCTTTTATCTAACAAAGTGATTGATGATAACAGTGTAAATCAAAGTGATATTTATGTTGAAAATGAGTCATATGTTAGAGGTAATGAGTCGTATATACGAAATGATCAAGATGAGAATATTATAGCGGATGAATCATATATCAGAAATGATCATAATGAGGGAATTTGGATCAATCCATCCGTCCGAGTTATTAAGAGCCAAGTAATTCATATTCCAACCAAGAAAATAAAGAGATTTTAGTGAAAAAGGTACTAGTAAAATGTTATATGTTCTGCCATTCAATAAAATTGTTATATTGTGTTTATGTTTTTATATTGTGTTTATGGTTTTATATTGTGTTTATGTTTTTATATTGTCTGTATTCATTCAATGCTACTTGAATTTTATATGGTGTTTATTTTTCAGTATTATTATAGATCAAATGGCTAGTAACGAGGAAAAATCACATCCCGCTTCTAATAATGATGGAAATGAATCAACTCGTGATGTGGAGAATGTTATTAGACGAGGAATAACAATTATGAAGTCAATCATTCGCGCAAGAGATAAAGGTATCAAATTTGATGTACTTTGGAATGAAGACAAACAACTAATTGAGCATAACGATTCAATGTTGCCAAGTTACATTGGTTCCCTTTTGAGGAGGGAAGTTCCAATCACTTATGATGATTGGAGAAAGCGTGAGTTGAAACCTGTTAAAGAAAAAATATGGAGTGATATACATGTGCCATATGTGATGTCATTTGTTTTTGTTGACGATTATGTCTTTAAATTACTAACGCACTCTATGTATGTTTTTTTGTAGAGGTCTTTTAACATTGATGATGATAGAAAAACATATTGTCTTCAATTGTCCAGAAAAAGACAAAGAGGGTTTCGATCTTTTTTGACAAACAAGTTTCTTAGGGATGTCGATAACAATTTTATCGATGCAGAACTTCCAAAGGCATATGCAGTATTGATTTCTCCTGAAGAATGGGAAACCTTTAAAGACAAACGAAGAACCTTAGGTTTTTAGGATGTGAGTGTCGTGAATCACCAACGAGCATCAAGTCCCATGTATCCATACAGAAAAGGGCGTATGGGATATGCACGCTTACAACAAAGATTGGTAAGTATATATAAATTCTATGATATACTTGTTTATCATGTGTTACAATTGATTTTATTATTTCTCTTAATGTGTAGATAAAAGAGGATAAAAGTCAAGAAACATTTCTTTTGGAACATGTTCTGTGGAAGGTTGCCCGGGTGGGTAAGGATGGAGTTGTTAAGGAAGATGTGCTTCAAATTTATGAGCAATGTGTAAGTATATCAATATTCCTTTAATTAAATCAAAAGTTTATTAACATAAAGAATTTATGAGTTTTAATCACCACTAATTTATTTCGATATGCATATGAATTTTAGGAGAATCTATCTCAATCTTTAACTCAAGCCGAAGACCATGATTGCAAGAGTAAACTTAGTTGAGTATTAAATGTTCCTGAGTATACCAGTCGTGTGAGGGGTAAGGGATTCAGGGTGACTCAAACATCTTTGGGTAACCATCAAAAGAGGAAAGGCAATAGCAATAAAAAAGTGATGGAAGAGTTATAAAAATTAAAAGCTAAAGTTTGTGAGTTGGAAAAGGACAAAGAAAGATACATGTCAGAAAGGCAAGGTTCAGGGTTCAAGGATACGAGTGACAAAGATAGTATCAATTATGATTTCCAACAGAAAATTCCTGAGGTAATATATATTATTGTGAATTAGCACAATTTTTTTAATTGACATATATACACATTAACAATTTCATATTTATTATTGGTTTAGGGCATTTCACCTTGTCAGCTCTATTTAGCGTCACCAACTTATCGCATGGTTGGAAAGGGAAAAGTTTATAACACTTTGGGAGAAGTACTTCACCATAAGCCTCTCTCTGCTAGATTTTTGAAAGTATCAATTGATATTTCTTTAGAGAGGGATGCACCATTACCTTTACCTGACAATATTTCAGATGCAACATTGGTGTGAGAGACAATATGATCGTATGTTGCATGGCCGTCAAACCTCATTTGCATAGATGATAAGGTATGTTGAAAACCATTATGAATATAACGTACATTTTTTTCACGGTAATGTTAGACTCCTACAAAATCCAAATCAAAAGATAAGGGGATTACGCGGCAAACCGAGTCAGTTGCATCCAAAAAAGAGATACATTAATATATATATATATATATATATACATAGAAAAAGTTAATTCATGGTCTTATACTTCACCTAACTTATATGCATTTGATCTTTAGATTCATGCTAAAGAGATGCAACAAGTCAATATAAGTAAGAAGACTGAAATTGGCAACATGTCCACACAAAAAAAGGATTTTGCAAAGTCCACGGCTAGAAAAAGTCTACTTCTCGGTATAGGTCGCGCCTTCATACATTAATGGGAATATCAGATTTGGATGATAGAGGTGCTCGTAATATACCTGTGGAGGAAGGTATTTTTGGTTTTTCCTATTACAAAACAATTAGTAAAGAGGGTGTGGATCAAGTTCTTAGACAATGGGAATTAGGCCCCGGTGTTACCAATACATACATCAGGTATACTCCGATCAACTTTATTTAATTAATTGAATAATTTATCTACTCATTTCAATGAATGGTCTTAATATTAATGATGTTTTTATTTAAGTTTCATGTATGCCAACTTGATGCGCCCGCATCAATTGGACCAAAGATTTTGTTTCTTATCTCTAAACAATATCAACTCACTATTAATCGAACAAAGACCAGATGAAGTCAAAGAGTACTTTGTCCATGCATTTATGGCCAACAAAGATACAGAAAAATTATTTTTTATTTACCATTTAATACTAGCAATGGGTAAGATTTTCATTCAAACTTCTTCTATCATAATTTTTTGTGTTTTGATGTCATGTAGAAAGTTTCCATCTAACCTTTGTTAATCTTACAGTGGACACTGGTTGTTGGTTGCGATTAATCCAATAAGAGAAATTATATATTATCTGGATTCATTAGAAGGTGATTGGAAAAAATACCCAAATATGAAGGAGATGGTTGATACGTAAGTTAGATTATTCTAAATATTTTTTTCTATACTTATTTATTTATTTATGTGAGATTTTTCTAAATATTCATTTATATTTTGTTAGAGTTATACAAATTTTTCAATCACAAAGAGATAATCAAGTACCAAAGAGTAAAGCAAACAACATTACATGGACCAAAGTGCATGTATATTTCCACAATTTTGATTATATTAGTGATGCTACTTGATAAAACAAGTTAAACTATATATCCTGATATATATATATATATATATATATATATATATATATATATATATATATATATATATATATATATATATATATATATATATATATATATATATATATATATATATATATATATATATATATATATATATTCGTATTTGTTTCCATGTGTAGTGTCCTCGTCAGCGTAATGGTATAGATTGCGATTATTTCATGTTGAGGTTTATGAAATAAATTATTCTTTTGAATCAAATAGAGATTCTAACCATGATATGGGTTTCTATCTTATGATTTATTTTAATATATTTAACACATTCATCTAATTAATTAGTTTTAACTAAATCATATTATGTTATAATATGTAGTACTTTGATGAATATAAGTCTTCTACTTACTCGAAAGATCAATTGATCGAAATTAAGGAGGATTGGTGTCAATACATTATTGAGATGAGAATTTTATAAGGTATTGTGACACTTTCATTGATGAGAATTTTGAGTATATATAAGTTTGAGTTTTGATGAGATACTATGTCGTCATTAGTGTGGTAAATTTTGTTGCAATGTTGTTGTTGTTATGTGGAAGGTTAGTTAGGATGGTATTGGATTTAAATTCAAATAAAGTTTTATTTGTATCATGGTATGAATCGGGAAATTTTTAATGGTGGATTATAACGGATTCTTGATTTGTTTTTGTTATATTGATTTGTGTTAAGTTATAATAGTTATAAGATTTAAGTGTTTTATAGCTTGGTTCTGATATGCCTTTATTGGTTTTGTTTCAGGTAGGTTCATATGTAGAAGACATAGAGATAACAAGTCTATTGAGGATTCCTTATTGTTGTTGTTTGTAGAGAAGATAGCAGCTCTAAAAGATGGTAATATGTATATTTGGTGCATACTTATTGGATTTTATATATATATATATATATATATATATATATATATATATATATATATATATATATATATATATATATATATATATATATATATATATATATATATATATATATATATATATATATATATATATATATATATATATATATATATATATATAAATAAATTTATGTATATATAAATGTAAATTTATGTATATATAAATTATTGAACTCTTCAAGTTGTATCCCACTTATGTATATATAAGTTATTGGATTAAAGATGTATATATAAATATGTAAATTTGGTGCATACTTATTAGATTGAAGCTGCAAATTTATGAAATCTGGTGCAAATTTAAAAGACAACGCTTAAATTTTAAGTTATTATTTGTACAGGGCACTTAAAATATAAGCTGTATATATTAAAAAAATCCGTGAAACATTAGACAGCGTTTTAAACAAAAAAGCGCTACCTATATTGGGGAATAGAAAATGCTGCCTAAAGGGGTGCATGTAAAAGCGCTTGTGAAGTATAAAGTGCTGCCTAAAAGGGACTTTAGAAAGATCTTTTAAAGAAAGCGCTGCCTAAAACATAAAAAAAATGAACAAAAAAAAAACATTACACGGCGCTTTTAAAAGTGTTGTCTAAAGTGAAAGCGCTGTTATAGGAACACTTTAGAAAGCGCTTCTAATGTAAAAAGCGCTGCCTATAGGGACTTTTAGAAAGCGCTTATTGAATAAAGAGTTCTCTAAAGGCTACATTAAGCAACGCTTTTACATTGACAAAAAGTGTTGTCTTTACTTATAGTAGCGTAAGAATAGGCAGTGCTTTTAAGCGCTGTCAATGGCAAAAGAAGAAAGCGTTGTTTATTCCCTTATATGGTGTAATGTGTGGTTGTGATAGTTGTGAAGATATATCCTCTAATTCCTCTGAACTTGTCACATATTGGTTGATGAGAAATTTCCTGAAGAGTAGCTTCATAGAGCCTATATGGAAATCCTCCTAATTAAGGACATGAACCCTAACTCATGATTTTTGGATCTCCAGTTAAAGAAACCTTGCAAGAGAATGGAACCCTAGTGCCCTCTGAAGCCTCGGTCTTGATGAAGACGAAATTTTCATTATAACCATAAATTAAAACCCTAATTCCAACACTTCACTGCTTGAAAAGAAAATCAGAAGAAATAGTCTTATTTGATATGTACACCTCAAAAGAGCTGGAAACCCTAGCTTGTACAACCATTGATCTTTTAAACCTCAGGGTACTTTATTGAGTGAAAGTGCATGTTAGTGACCTAATAGAATATATGCATATGAATGCAAAGACCTAAGTCTGATAAAAGAAATTATGAGGGAAATGTTTGGAGTGTAACAAGTAGAAATTACATAAACTCTAAAAAACTCAAAAAACAACTTACAATTGATGAATTTTCTTGATTGAATGTTGTTAAACACTTGAGTTAACTGATGCTTGACGATTCCTGACGAGATTTTTGCGAAGTAGTTTTATTTTGTAACAATGAGGTTTGAGAGGAATGGGTTTGTGCGTTTTGTTTTTCTTTCTTGAAATAAGTTTCTGCTACAAAGAGAGGGGAAAAGACAACGTGCCTTTAAGTCTCAACACGAATCGGAAATATACATCCAACTGCAACTGAAAATACATTTCCAGTTTGCACTCAAATTTTTTATACAATTTATGCCTTGCAAGGTGCGTATCAAAAATATATTTCTGATTTTAAGAAACATTTTTGAAATTTCGCGTAATGCACTAGAAAACTATAGGGTGAAAAAAGAAATCCTCTTAAATTCTTATTAACAAACTAGTAACTGGACCACTCAAATTTAAAGCCCAATTAGAATCCAACATAAATTTTATTTTTATTTTAAAAATGGCAAATTGCCTGATTTTTTATTTAAAAAATACTAATTATTTGGATAAAAAAGTATTAATTATTTGCTTAAAGAGACTATTTTAAGCTATTTTAGTTCATTTTTTTAAGGATAAATAAAACATAATTTTTTTCAATGAAATTAGATACTTTTATCATCCAAAAACAACATTAACAAATTTAATAAGAAATTAGAAACTAAATATTTACCTATATAAATACAAATTTAATAAAATACACAAAACTCAAACTCAATACAAACTTGAAATTATTCTTAACACCATTAGTTTATTAGACAACAAAAATAAGGCTACTGCAACAATAATTCCCTACTTGCCCACACAAAAAACTTAGCAAGAAGGGTGTCAATATTCTTCTGGATAAACAACTTTTTTTATAAAGGATACTGAACAGGTTCCTAGTAAAATAAAATACATAAACAAAAATCATTAAAAAATGTTGTACAAATATCACAAAATAATATAAAAAGTAAAATGAACCTTAAATAAGAATAGTCTGCAACCTCTTATCACTCCAACTACTAGTCTGCAATAAACAAATACATTGATTAGCCTAAAATCAAGAATAATTATTCTATCTGTAGAAAAATTTATAGGAAATCAACAATACTTACAAATTATTAAACTACTAGTCTTGCAGTTGCAAGATATAAATTTTCCTCCTTAATGAAACTGCAAGATATAATTTTTCCTCCTTAACAAAACTACTAGAATAATTTGTTTAAATACCTTTTGAAATTATATGTTCCACAACGCACATAGATTACCGCATATATTCTAAGTTTCTAACACCAAACAGTGACTCTATTTACTAACACCTAAGAGTGATTCTATTTACTAACAACAACTATATGTTTGGCTAAGAATATAAAGTAATAATCACTTAGAACATATATTATCTATAGGATGATTCCTCAAAATTCTCATTCTAAATAAAAGATTGTAACTTATATAGCTTAAAAACCAGTGAGAATATGTAACTTACATAGCTTAAAAATAGAAGTTATAAACTCATAAGCTCACAAACTCCAATGCTTTATTTGCAACAAGTTTTCTCTTTATCTTCCTGTAATGCAGTTTCATTGAATCACTTCTATTCTTTCAAATTAGTGTTGTTTATGCCAATGCTTCCTAGCATTAGATACAGTACAGTCTTCTATTATCAAACTTTTACTTAAAGATCGCACAAACTACCTAATTTGTCATTTGTCTAAATTATTTTTATACATCAGTTTGTCCATTTTCGTAATTAATAAATTCACCTTCACATAGTAAAAACTTTTCTCACATCAGACAACATGTGTTGCACTATTATTGAACAGAAATATTTTAATATTTCTCACATCAGACAACTCCCTTATTCATTTTTCTACTTCTCTGAAGCCTTCGCTCCCTTATTCTCTCATGCTCAACTCTATCTCTCAAATCCACGATATTCACGGATTCCATCGCAACCACGTTCACGTCTCCCGTTCAATCTCCCTTCGTTTTCTTACCTTTACTCATCAACCATGTTCACCTCTACTCTATTCGTCCAGAAAAAGATCAAACCCTAACACCCAAAATAGATCTGAAAGTTATTTTTCTTCTATTTTTGTTTTGATCTATATTTTATTTTTTCTACTATATAGATCTGAAGCACATACATTATTTATTTTGATTTTAGGAAATACTTTTTCTAATTGATTATATGTTGTGTTGTTGCAGTTATACCTACTATGTTTGTGCAAGAACATGCTGGGAATGAGAAATCTCGCGTTTGCATTATATAGATTTTGCTGATGGGGAACTCAAGGATGAGCTTTTCTGCATTCATTTTCCATCCATTGAAACTATGTATGAGCTCTTCTGATTTTTAATTTTAGGGTTTGTCATCACTCGGTATCTTCGTTTTGATTTTTCTTTTCTCTGCTTCACAAACTGGTTTCGCTTCCTCATGATCCTGATTTGACGGTATATTCTGATGGAATTTCTGTGAATTCTATTTCCTTTTGAAACCTAATTTTGTATGCAATTTCTTTATAGAAAAATAGTGTGTTTTCTGTTATAGCTTCTGAAATTAATTTGTTAATATTCTAGCTTAAAAGTTCCAGTTATTTTAGCTTTTCGAGTTCATATTGTATATGATTTGATATGAGTTTATCTTACAATTTATGTGTTTATGCATATTTTAAAACAACATCAGGTATTTAGTTCATGTTTTGTATTGTAGCCTTTTTCTTTGTTGCTTTTAACCAAACTCATGGTATATTATTTTTGCAATCCATGAAAATTGTGTTATAGTAGGATTTTATAACACAGTTTTGAAAGTGATTTTGCTTCAATCTTTTGATATGCAGGTCATTAGATATTCGCATTATGATTTCAGCTGTTTGGGAAATTGTCCTTCTAGGATCACCTATATCAGGCATTTTTTCATCTTACTAATCTATATTCTCTAAAGTGGTGGAGATATGAGGTTAACAAGTTACTTCGTATGCTTGCTTCTTTATCTTTTGATGATTAGGTACATTGTGTTTATCGTGCTCTATCCATTAGGAGTGTTTCCTAAAAAAGATGAGTTCATATACATATTCTCCCTCTTATCATTAAGTTTTGTTTATTAATGAATTTTAAGGTAACTTTTCAGGCCTACCATTTAGTTATTATGATTTTCTTAAGGTGACATTTTTATGCCATCAATTAGACATGATTATTTTTTCTTCTACTATAACCTCATTCTTGAAAATTGACTCATATATAGCACGTAGAAATTCGTTCAGTTTCACTGTGATGTAAAAAGTTATTTTGTTCCTTTCTATTCAATTATGGTTGATTTGGTTCTGATTTGTTCGATCTAAGAATACCCTTTTGGTTACTTCCTTTTTCTTTCACTCACATTTAATCCTCAACGCACATTAGTTGCTAGACGGTATGGTTGTCCAAGTCTCAACGTATTATTGCCAATGGTTTGTATGTAAACCAGAACTTTCTAAAGTCTAAGTTTGGAGTCATTCAAAAATATGGATCCAACTGTGATCAAAGGGCAATAATGTGAATACAACTTATTGCCTCCATTTCAAATTCCCAAAGATCTCATCCTTTGTATTTATTGTTTCGTTATGTAAACTTCGTTCTTTTATACAGGTTGAGAAAGCACATGATGGAGATGTGGATTATGTTGATTGAAATACTCATGATATAAACTTAATTTTGATTGGGTATTTGCCCCTGCCCTCGCTCGCAAGGTGTTCGATTAAATGTCTCAACCAGATTCTTTCTTCTTTTTGCTTTAGTTTTGATTTTCTTATGTTGTGATGTTATAATACTGATGATTATGTTTAAAATGCAGCTTGTGAATTGGTAATTATTTATTATGTGAACGATTTCAAATTGTTTCATCTCGGTTAAGGGTTATTAGTTTTATAGAATTTTTGTACTTCATTTTTGAAGATTTTTTGTTAATATTTTGTCAAATTTTGTTAATGAAAATTTTGGAGATTTTTGCTGAAAATACTTTGGTTAGATTTTTGGCTCATTTTATTTATACTATTTAATTGTTAATCTTCGATAGACCGGACAGGAAGCTCTTCTCCTGAACATTCTTTCAAAATATTGTAAAGGTATTTATCCCTACAATCAGGTTATTTTCTTTCTCTATTTTTGCATTTATGAACTCATTTTTTCGTTTCTTTTATATTTGTTAACTGGTATCCACATATCTTTACCTTTCCTAATTCATCCATGTTATTTCTTTCTGAAAATAGCATTCTCCTCCATGATTGAGGGAAAGAATGAGGAGATGTCTACATCTGAGTTATCTGACGGGGCACAGATACATTATATTTTTCAGTTCATCTTTATATGGAGTTTAGAGGTATATATTGATGTATTTATATATGATATAACAATATTGTTATACTTTTACATATTCTTATGTCATACTTAAAGTAGAGATTGAAAAGATAACTATAATTTACATACTAGCCCATTTGTATTTGATTAGAAACAATCAACCAACCTAAGAGATGTGTTGCTTCTATTCTTTTTCTCCTGAATTAACTACTTTGAGAATTGTTGTGTAACTTAACACTATCTTAAAGAAGGTAGACCCATGTGAAGGCTTGACTGATGATGATAAAGGCTTGACACTATCTTAAATTATTAATCTAAAGTATTGTGGTGCTAGAGCTTAGATGAATGTGCAATTAATATCGTATTTCATCTGAATTTTTACTAGGCTAGATTATTTTGTGAAAATTCTTCTTTGTTGTGTCTTGCAATTAATTAATTGTAAGAAAGTAAAAGAAACTTGAAGATACAAACTATATTTATGAGTTAGTTTTGTTAACTCTATATTTTCAAGTTACATTGCATCTTTCATTATTATAATAATGAACTAATTTATATACTTCATACATGCTATGTATGGTTGTGGAGGACCGAATAAAATGAAGTTAAAAAGCGTTGCAATGTGAAATAATTTGGATGTTTTAGAACCGCACTCAATTTTATATTTGGATGCTTTCACACTTTCTTATCAGAGGTATGCTTTCACAATTCTATACTATGTCCATACATGTTACTTTGTGTTGAATCTGTTGTAGTTAGACACTTTTTATAAGAGAGTATTAATTTAATAAACAACTAATGACAATTTTATTTTTTTGCCAAGTGAACTTCCATTATATATTATGTAAAGATGACATTATTAGCATGAATGTTTGATGCACTTTTTAGTCTTGAATGTTAGGTGTTATAAGTTTCTTAAGTATAAAGAATATAAATTTGTTTATTTTACAATCAATTGCATTTTCTGTCATGAAGAGATTTCTAAAAATGGTGAATATTATCATATTAAAATTAAAATAATATGATAATCTAATAATTTATTACAATGTAAATATTGTTAAACTCCTCCATATTGATTTCAAACCACTTCGAAATGGATTTAATGTAATATATATGTTTACTGAATCAACTCATGTCCTATTTACAGGTCAAGCAAATGAGTCAAATTTGAGTGTATTAATAAAAACAAAGAAAAGATGGTTCTGCTGCAATGTATCTAGCAAACTTGTCATAAGGACCTCAAAATAAAGGTTTGCATAAATTCTCAAGACATCGTTTAAAATTATGGAAAACCCGTGTATAAGGCTTTGTATAGTCATTAGGACATAATTTGTTTCCTTACTAACTTAAAAATTAGTCATTAAATCTTTATATAGTTAAAAGTTAAACATTGTTGAATGGATAGATCATTTATAACAACTATTTATGGAAAACCGTATAAGGCTGTCTATGTATTATGGTTGTTCCTAAAAATTGGGCATGCTTCATTATATTAGGCTAAGGATCTTACTAAAAGATTGGCGTTCAAGTTATTCCTTTGTATATGATTTAATCTTTTCTCTGCAAAATGCAATCCAACTAATTGGCGACAACTCTAACAATTATGACGATGGTTATAATCTTATTGTAGTGTAAATTTTCAATTAGCATTAAACATTGTTTTTTTAGTAACTTTTCATAAATCTACCATCTAATCAAAACTTAAATTTATGTTACTTCATCTCCAGGCTTTGCTGGAAGTTGATCTTCTGTAGTAATCTCTTTTGATCTTCTAACAACTTTTTCATTCTCTTGTAAACTTTTTCATTTTGTTACTATTTTTTTCTTAACAATGATTGAGTCACAAAATTTCTATTATTTTCACGGGTCACTATCATCAAAATATATATTTTGTTTTAATTAATAATTCCTTTTATTTTAGACACAATTTTTTATAATTAAATAACTCATTTCAAATTTACATACATATATTTAAATAAAATTTATATCATATTTTTTTCATGGACCACTATCAACACAATATCTTTTTTTAATCATATTTTTATTTTAAAATATTAATTTTTTTTCTCCATCTCACAACTTTTTTTCTTCTTTTTATATAATCATTTAATATAATTAAATCTATATGAATATTATTTATTTTACAAATAAATAAATTATTTTAAATTTTGTATTTATATCTACAACTTTGCATTTGTTAAAATTTTGTTTTTTTTTAATATTTTATATTTATGTCCTTTTTTTATATATGATTATTTAATACAGTTTAATTTTTATAATTATTATTTATTTCAAGTTTAATTATATTATATTTACTGTATTTTAATATATTTAATTATATTTATGTCTTTTCCTTTATATAATTAAACTAATAATTAACATTTTGATTATATAAATTGTTCATAGTTTTTCTTATTTATATTATTTATATCGTTCAAAAAATACTACACCGAAAAAAATTCACCCATGCAGAAGCACGGATCTCTTACTAGTTAAGTTAATAAAAAAATCATTGTGGCTTACCTAACACCATGAGTCCCATCAATGATCAGCCAAGAGCAATTGCAAAATTGTTTGTCCATATTGATCAACAGTCCTACATTCTTGACTGTAAACTCCAGATGCTCCAATAGCTTGATTTATCATAGTAACTATAGTCAACAAGAAAACTAAGCATTAGTTCATAGAAATAAGCTACTCAAAGGTTCAATGACAAAAGCATTATAAAAATATATGGCATCCTACATCAACAAGCATTTATTCATACCTTTGGACCTGCCAACAAAGAAGTCCCTATGTCTGCAATTGCTGAAAAGTCTTTAGCACAATATCCTTCTTTGATGCATTATATAGAACCTGCATTATATACTTCCATTCCACTACAATCTGCAACAAATAAATTTATAAGAGATAAATAGAAATCCAACAATGAATCAATATCCATACAAAGGTATTGTTTGGTACATCAAAGAAAACCATAAAAGTAACAGATATCCTTACTATTATTGGTGAGAGAACTTGACTTTTGTTCATCATATTTACACAGGTATTCTTATATCAATACCTTAAATGTAGCTTTATCTAATATAGTTTATAAAAAAAAATCATGATAAACAAATCCATGATTTCTGCCATAAAAGTTGGAAAAACAAGAACTAATCGCAATTTTGACAGATCAAACCAAACCATAACATAATATATTTCGTTGAATGGTCATATATCCACTACAGTGCTGGATCTGCAAGGAGGAAAAACACATACGCAAAACTAATTAGATTTATGAACAAACACTCTAAATCTTAGCTTCTAAATCTTAACTTCAATCAAACACAAACTTTAAATCTTAACTTCAAACAAACACAAACCCTAAATAATTAAAGAGTATAAATCATAAATAAAAATCATTAACCCTTTGAATGCTGAGATAATCGTATATATCGTCAGTGAAATGAAGATATAAAGGAGGTGAGGATAAAACTTTAAGAGACGATGAAAGTGTTAGAACAAGATTTGAATCTGTGTTTAAATCTCTATGTTTTGATGATAATAATGTACATATTTTATGTAGTACAATTTTAGTTCTAATAGTTTCATTGAGTGTGCAGATATTAGAACTTTGGATAGTCTTAGTTAAGATATCATAGGAATCACTTTATCACTCAGAAAGAGAACCATTGAGTTCGTTTCTAATGAAACATCAATAGTTTAGTTGAATGCTAAATGTTCGACAAGAAAAGAATCTCGATGAGTTTCTAAGAAGAGCTCAAGCTTCAAAAGATCTGAAATCAAAGATCCAAGAAGTCAAGATTCAAATATCAGCTCAGAATCAGAGTCAAGAGCTATGAAGTCAAGATATCATAATTCAAAGAAGTAGTTGATAAAAGCTTTTGCTTACAGCTCAATATCAAGAATGAAGATATCAGAAATGAAGATGCTTAGAAAAAAAGATATCAGAAATCAGAGCTTAAAATTGAAGATCTCAAGATATCAGAAACGAAGATCTCAGATATAAGAAAGGAAATAATTCAAGAACAAAAACTAATATGTAACTAACATAAGTTTTTGGTTTCAACTCAATTCAAAAATCAGAATTCAATAGATCAAAAAGAAAGAATTCAATATCAAAATCAGATGTACTAATATAAGTTTTTGCTTCAGAAATCATACATCAGATATGCAGCTCAAAAAAGCTGATTATCAGAAATCAAGATCAAATCAAGACGTATAGATCATAAAAGCTTTCACTCACAAAGAAGTTGTTCCTCAGATTAGTTGTTGCTTGTATATCTGAAGACAATGTTCAAATATTTGAAAGACTCTGACTCTACAATAAAGAAGTATCTTCTGGATCACTATCATCCTTCAATTAGAATCAATCCAAAAAGAAGAAAAGAATCAAAGCGCAAAATTCAAAAACTTGAGAATCAGAAAGGTTGTTGTCACAATATATAATTTCAAGATCCAAACATCAGAAAAGCTTTTGATATCAACTTCAGAATAGCTTTCGCCTACAACGACAAGACTTATTTATCAGATAAGTTCTTGCTTATATATATGAAGACAAGAACCAACTAATGAAAGATTCTGAAATGAAACATCTTCTCACTTAATCTTCATCTCTCATATCAGATAAGAAATATGCCTTCAAGATTAGTTCTAAGATCAGAAGTCAAACTTCTTGTTTCAGAAAAGTTGTTGCTATTATTTCTGAAGACAAGTCATGGTTCAGACAACTCTGATGTTCCTATGCTACAAAAACAAAGTAGTTTTTGACCTACTTATCAGTTATTCATCAGAAGAACGAAGAAGAAATAATTAATATCTTCCAAGCTTAATAATTCAGAATCAGAAGTATATCATTACAAGATAAAGATCAAGAAACTTAGTCAAGAATAATACAGTACAAATAATACACCACAAATTCCACTAAGATAATATTGGTTGTACTATTCACATAATTTGTCTCCCATGATCTTATGCTAACAACTGTAAGCAGCAGGATAAGGAAAATGACGTTTCGTACAATTCCAAAGCTCTCTTGAATCTATCCGTTGGGAATCAACCGTTGGAAGGAGAAAGGACTTTTATACCCTAACAATGACTCTTTTTGAAGGCTATAAAAGAAGGTCAATGAAATGAAGTCAAGTTGGTGGAAAGCCATGGTGAAGATGTTGTTGAAGCTGTTACACTGAACACGCTAAACCCAACCACAAAGAAAAGAGAGAAAAGAAAGAAAGAAGATAAAGAAGAATTCTACAAGATTCTACACAAATTCTCATCAAATACATCTTGGTAGAAATATGAAGAAGTAAGTAGTTGTTGCTCATAACTTGCTCAACAAAAAAGATGAAGAAGAACACTACAAGATGTTACTCAACTTCTAATCAAATACATCGTTGTAGATGAATGTAAAATACACAAGAGTTGTTGCTCATATTGTGTTATAGTTTTAGTTCTTCATGTAAATTATTTGAACACAAGAGTTGTTGCTCGGAATTGTGTTAAACAATATGTACTCACTACTATAAAACGTGCAAACAACAACGCGTAATTCACGGCGATTCTTCAACACTGCGGTGACATCTCTAAACCCACGGCGCTAACATTTAATTTTATTTTTTATTAGAAATTGTTAACATATAATGACGGTTGCAGCCATAACCGTAGTTATAGAATCCATGCTTCTTGGGATCGAAACTCAATACCCTCAAATATATTATTCATTTAACGTTAAGGCACGTATTTTTTATTTTATTTATTTATATATATAAATTAAAGGGTTACAACCACGGGTGGAAATATCAATCTTTGTGAGTATATTTATACATAAGCGAATTAACTCTCTCTTTCACAATAACGCCGTATTTATTGTGTTGTGAATTCAATACCAATAACAAAGTATAGAATAAGGGAGGAATAACGAACAAGGAAGAAGAAAAACACAAGAATTGGTTATAACTGCTATTCTTTACTTTCTCTTAGAAAACAAGATTACAAGTTTACAAGAATAACAAATAACCCTCTCACCCTAAATTAGGATTTGCTGTGTGTTGCAATGATGAGAGACTAGTATGCTATTTATAATAAAACCTAACATACTAACTAATGGGCTTTTTCCACAAGGCCCATTATACAAGCTAACTTAATAAACAAGCTAACTTAACAAATTAGGGTTTAAACACTAAAACCTAATTTAACAAGCATTTTCGACAAATACATGCTAGACCCTTCTTCGACTACAGCATGTACTTCGATCATACTAGAGTTTGATCCAAAATCCCACAAATCTCCACCTTGGACCTAACTCTACAGCATCAAGAGACACTAACTAGCTTTCTTCATGCAGCTTTATCAACTGCATACAGTGGAAAAACTTGCAACTTGGCAATGTTTTGGTGATCATATCAGCGGCATTGTGATCTGTCGAGACCTTCAGCACTTGGACTTCTCCACGCTCGATTACCCCTCTGACGAAATGCAGCCTCACATCTATGTGCTTGGTTCGCTCATGATAGGCTGAGTTCTTTGACAGGTGTATTGCACTTTGACTATCACATTTAACAGTGATACCTTGACCTTGAAGTTTCAGCTCCTTTGCAAAACCTTCAAGCCACAATGCTTCTTTCACAGCTTCAGTTAGGGCAATATATTCTGCTTCAGTAGTTGATAAGGCAATAACCTTCTGAAGAGTTGCTTTCCAACTAATTGTTGTACCAAACATAGTGAAAACATATCCAGAAATAGATTTTCTGGAATCCATACAGCCTGCATAATCAGAGTCAACATAGCCTTCGACAGCTGCTTTACTATCTTCACCCAAGGCTCCACCATAAATTAAGACTCTGTTCAGAGACCCATTTATGTACCTTAGAATCCACTTTAACGCTTGCCAGTGAGCCTTTCCAGGATTCGCCATGTACCTGCTTACAAGACTTACTGCATATGTTATGTCGGGTCTAGTACAGACCATAGCATACATCAAAGAACCAACTATATTAGCATATGGGATGCTGTTCATATAGGTTCTTTCAACATCAGTACTGGGACATTGATCAATGCTCAGCTTGAATTGAGGGTTTGTTGGAGTCACAACAGGCTTTGAATTCGACATACCAAACTTGTCAAGAATCTTTCGTAGGTATGCCTCTTGAGATAAGCATAATTTCGACTGCTTTCTATCTCTTCGAATGTCAATTCCAAGAATCCTAGATGCAGCTCCCAGATCCTTCATGTCAAACTCCTTATTGAGTTCAGCCTTCACCCTCATTACATCTTCGACATTGTTGCTTGCTATCAGAATATCATCAACATAAAGCAACAAAATAACAAATGAATTTTCAGGTCGAAATCTGGAGTAAACACAATGGTCGAACTGACTTCTAATGAAACCTATGTGTTCCATGAACTTGTCGAATCTCTTATTCCACTGTCGAGGAGATTGTTTAAGTCCATATAAATATCTCTTTAGTTTGCACACATAGTCTTCTTTCCCCTTTTCGACATACCCTTCAGGTTGCCTCATCAGGATTGTTTCATCTAAGTCACCATACAAGAACGCAGTCTTCACATCCATTTGTTCCAGTTCAAGGTCGAACTGAGCCACCATGGCAAGCAACATTCGGATGGATCTGTGCTTCACAACAGGGGAAAATACATCATTGAAGTCGACACCTTCTTTCTGAGTGAAACCCCTTGCGACTAATCTTGCCTTGTACCTCTTCGACATTACTCCTTCAATTCCTTCCTTAACTTTGAAAATCCACTTACAGCTGACTAACCTTGCCCCAACAGGTTTCTTGATTAGTTCCCAAGTGTGATTATCATGAAGAGATTTCATCTCATCATGCATGGCCTTTAGCCATTCAGTCTTCATTCGACTCCTTATAACTTCCTTATAATCTCTAGGTTCTTCGTCTAGAACTTCACTTGCAGAGATTAAGGCATAAGCTACAAGATCTGCATATCCAAGTCTCTGAGGTGGTTTTATGACTCTTCTTTGCCTATCTCTCGACAATAGGTAGTCATCAACAGTTTCCTCAACATCATCAGAATCTTCTGTTTCTTCTTCGACTTCATCTGGGATACGCATTTCAGCATCAACATGCTCCACCTCAACAGGAATCTCTACCTGTTCCAGCTCTTCGTCAACATCATCAGTTTTCTTGAAGGCCATTTCAGTTTCATTGAAAACTACATCTCGACTGGTGATACACCTCCTGTGACCTGGCTCTAGGCACCATAGCCTATAAGCTTTCACTCCTTCAGGGTATCCCATAAACATGCATTTCAGAGCTCTAGGTTCGACCTTGTCTTGCCTAATGTGAGCATAGGCTACACAGCCAAATACTCTTAGTTTGTCGAGATCTGGTGGATGTCCCGACCAAACTTCTTCAGGTGTCTTCATATCTAACGCTGTCGAAGGACATCTGTTTATCAGATATGCTGTTGTCGAAACAGCCTCAGCCCAAAACACCTTCTTTAATCCCGCACTAGTCAACATGCATCTAACTCTCTCCAAAATAGTTCGATTAAACCTTTCAGCCAAACCATTTTGTTGTGGAGTACCTGCGGTAGTTCTGTGCCTTGCAATACCAGAGGCAACACAAAAACTGTCGAACGCTTCATTGCAAAACTCAAGGCCATTGTCGGTTCTCAACCTCTTTACCTTTCTTCCAGTTTGATTTTCGATAAGAGTCTTCCAACTTTTGAAATTCTCAAAAGTTTCATCCTTAGTCTTCTGGATGAATACCCATAACTTTCTGGAATAGTCATCTACTATGGATAGAAAATACTTTGCTCCTGAATGTGATGGACACCTTGCAGGCCCCCAAAGATCAGCATGGATGTAATCAAGGGATCCATGTGTTCTTTGTTTGCCTTTGTTGAACTTCATTCTACAGGACTTTCCAAGTACACAGGGTTCACAAAACTTCAGCTTTTCGACTTTATCTCCACCAAGCAGATTTTGTTTCCCTAATTCAACCAGACCCCTTTCACTGACATGGCCCAATCTCATGTGCCAAATTTCTGTCTTCGACAAAGGTTTCGTGGATGCAACATTTGTCGAACCACTTACAACTTCAGCCTCAAGGGTATACAAGCCTTGTTTCTTCACGCCTCTCAAGACTTCCTTCGACCCTTTCATGACTCTCAGGATACTTTTCTCTCCTTGAAACACATATCCTTTCTTGTCGAATTCACCAAGAGAAATCAAATTTCTCTTCAAATCAGGTACATACCTGACTTCAGTCAACAATCTTATTGACTCATCATGGAGCTTGAATCTCACAGATCCAACGCCTGCAATCTTGCAAGCTTTGTTGTTTCCCAGCAATACAGATCCACCATCTTGATCACATAATTCCTCGAACAAGTCTTTGTTTGGAGTCATGTGCCAAGTGCATCCAGAATCCATAATCCACTCCTTCGACGAGTTGTTGCTTGAAACCACAAGAACATCAGATGATTCGAAAACATCTTGGACAATAGCTGCATTGCCATTATCCTTACCTCCATGATCTTTCAGGTGTTCAGGGTACACCTTTCTTGTGTGACCTACTTTCTTACAGTGATAGCATCTAATACCAGATGCATCACCACTATAAGACTTCGACTGATTTTTACCTTTCCTCTTGTCGAATTTTCCTTTAACAGCCAAACCTTCACCAACCGTCGAAGGTTTATGCTCCTTTCGTTTGTTCAAGTCCTTAGAGTACAAAGCTGATTGAACTTCTTCAAAGGTCAGGGACTCTCTTCCATACAAGAGGGTTTCTTTGAAGTGAGCATGTGATCTGGGCAAAGCGCACAATAATAACAGCGCTTGATCTTCATCATCAATCTTTACATCAATATTTTCAAGATCAAGAATCAGCTTGTTGAACATATCCAACTGCTCAGCCAACACTTTGTCTTCAATCATCTTGAATGAATACAAAGCTTGCTTCAGGTAGAGTCGATTTACCAGAGATTTGGTCATATACAAACTTTCAAGTTTCACCCATAACCCTGATGCCGTCGTCTCCTTTGATACCTGTCGAAGAACCTTATCACCAAGGCTCAACAAAATTGCGCTGTGTGCTTTCTCGATCATGGCCGTCTTCTCTCTTTCTGTTAACGCAGCGTCCATCGCCGTCGCTCCCTTCAACGCTTCCAAACAACCCTGCTGAACCAGTAGGGCTTTCATCTTTAAGCGCCATAGACCGAAATCATTCACTCCGGTGAACTTTTCAATCTCATACTTTGTTGAAGGCATCTTCTCCACGCTCACCGCACCAATTTGTTCTGAATTCAATGCCAATAACAAAGTATAGAATAAGGGAGGAATAACGAACAAGGAAGAAGAAAAACACAAGAATTGGTTATAACTGCTATTCTTTACTTTCTCTTAGAAAACAAGATTACAAGTTTACAAGAATAACAAATAACCCTCTCACCCTAAATTAGGATTTGCTGTGTGTTGCAATGATGAGAGACTAGTATGCTATTTATAATAAAACCTAACATACTAACTAATGGGCTTTTTCCACAAGGCCCATTATACAAGCTAACTTAATAAACAAGCTAACTTAATAAATTAGGGTTTAAACACTAAAACCTAATTTAACAAGCATTTTCGACAAATACATGCTAGACCCTTCTTCGACTACAGCATGTACTTCGATCATACTAGAGTTTGATCCAAAATCCCACATATTGCAACAAAATCCTAGAACCCATATTTTCTCTTCTTTTTCATCATTAGCATTCCTATTCTACAGTATATCCATCAATCTTGTTATTCTTACATAAATGTATTCTTCTTTTTCCTTATTCTCTCGTTTTTGTGTATGTTGTTGTTATGTTTCACTTGGTTTTCCTATGAATTTGTTCTTGTCAGATAGTTTATGGCTCTTTTATTGTTGTATGTTGTTCTATATTATTGTTGCATGTTGTGTTGTAGACAAATAAGTTTGTGGTTTCACATGTTGATAATTTTTATGGTATTTGTAGGAATCAAGAAAAGTGAATGAAGAAACAATAACAACAGCAAACTTCATCTAGATTTAGAAGCTATGAAAAGAAATATAAGAAGTATGAAGCTATTGTGTTAATTTCATCCATCTTATAGTTTTTTGCATGGCTTCACAAACTAGATAAACCTCATATGATGATGATGGTGGTGGTAGCAAGTGTATAGTATGATTTGATAAATGGTTTTTCATGTGAAGCTAGCAAGTGGTTATGGTTCATTACTTATCACTTAAAGCTTCAAAGAAATGGTTAGTTGTTCAGTTCTCCCAATCTATGTAAATTAATTCGATGTTTTTGTTGATAAATATTGTTAGTGAGTTTGTTATACCATATGTGATTGTTTATTTCACTAACCCATCATTGAACTTGCATTCATTTAAGAATATTTTTAAGATAATAATTTAAAAAATTAAGTTATTCTTGAAAATCAACTTAGATGATCCAATGTTTTTCGAATTGCATGCATCTTGTAAATCATAATTCCCTTTTTAGGGTATAGAATTTTATTCAATGTCACAAGTTCTTCACAACAATGTTGATAGATGGATGTCGGTCTGGATCTTTCACACAAATCTTATGTTTGAAAAATAAAGTAGAAAAAAAGAGGAAATCAAATTTTATGTGAAAGACTCAGACTGGAATCTATTTATCAACATTACTTTGAAGAACTTGGGATTGAATCAAATCCTATAGGCTAAAAGAGGAAATCATGATTTACAGAATGCTTGCAATTCGAAAAATATTGGATCTTGTAAGTTGTTTTTCAAGAATAACTTAATTTTTTTGATTATTGTCTCAAAAATCTATTTGAATGGTTGTATATGGTTAATGAGAGACAGGGAAAACAAGCAATCTCATATTTTATAATAAACTCTTACATATACCACAACAGATGTAATGTTTATCCGTGGTGAAATTCTATTTTTATGCGCTTTAATTTTAGTTGTAGCTGGGTATCAAACTCATGCCACTATAATTATTACAACAGTTGTTTACGTCAACTATTGTGATATATATTTTACCACAACGGTTCCTGGACCCGTAATTGTAAGTGTGACATATACAACCATATTTTATACAACAACGGCTGGATCCACGTGATTATATGTGTTTTCCAATCGTTGTTAAATGGGTTTTCTGTAGTAGTGATTTAATCATTTGTGTAATATGCTTAAAAGAAGCAATCATGTAAACACAAACATTATCAACTGAATATTGATGGTTGCTTGAGTGACTAAGTGAAGGTCAAATACTCAAGACAATGGCAGTGTGTCATTGTGGAATCATGTTAATAGACCATGATTGGTCAATTCTTATAAGGTTAATGATCGCTATATCTCTTAGGGGACCAGGAAGATCAGAATTCTTAAGAGATCACTAGCAGAGGATCATTATGAGAAATACTGTTAAGAAAGATCAGGTTGGTCAGAATTCTTAAGGGGTCAATGATTGTGGATCATTGTTTAGTTGTTAATCATTGACAGGTAGCCCGTGCATTTGTAATCAGTTTGGTTATAGTGGATTAAGTCCTTGTTGAAGGCAAAATCATCCGAGGAGAGTGGACAAGATGTAGCTTTGTTGAAGGTGAACTTGGATAAACTGAATGTATTTCTTTATATTTCTATCATTCTATATTCTTTCGTAGTTTTATAAAATAGTTTTTCAAAAGAGAAAGTGTTGAAAACCCAATTTAAACCCCCATTTTCTTGTATTTTTCTCTACCTTCAGAAAGATATGAGATCCAGAACAATAAAACATAAACACAGATGCACATAGATCACAAGCACGAAGAACTGGACCAGAAACGGCGCAAATGGAGTCGTGGAGATCTGAATGCGGCGCAAATTGAAAGATGAAAGTTGAGGTTGCAGTTTTGGGTTAAACAAGGATAAGAAGAGAATAAATGGAATCGTTTGGATTTGGTTAAGTGGAAAAGTTGAAGGCATATATAAGCATCATTGGATTCGAATTTCGACGGGTCCAAAAATTCAAGCCGATTCCGACCAATGTAAATCGCCCCAACCCTCTTTAACAACCCGACGACCCGAACCGAGCCAATCCAATATCTCAAAAAACACATGGGCTTAATCGGGTTCGGTCGATTGGTGTTTTCTTGTCCACCCCTAGTCTTGGAGGTGTTACTTCTAGTGACAAGACTGGTGGTGGTGATCTCATAGGCGGTGCTTCCGTGATTGGTGATAATCTTAGACCAAAACTAGCAAAATATTTGTGCGTCAATACGGGTAAATTTATTTAATACGATATAAATTATATGTGTGTGTATGTGTGTGTGTTTTTAAAATAAATTATTTGATTATAAAATAAATAATAATAATAATAATAATAATAATAATAATAATAATAATAATAATAATATAAATTCTATTGTATTAAATAATCATACAAAATGAAGAGAAAAAAAGGTTTGTGAAATGGAGAAAGAAAAAAATTAAAAATTGACATTTGAAAATAATTATTTTGTGTTTTAAATAAATACAATTATCAATTAAAATAAAACATGTATTTTTTTGATAATGATTGCTGAGGAAAAAAAAGAGATTTTGATATTTAAAAATAAGAATGTTATGTCTCAAATAAAGATAATTATTAATTAAAATAAAATAGGTATTTTTCTGATAGTGACACGTGATAAAATGAAAATTTTTTACATTTAAAAATAAAAGATTATGTGTTTTAAAGATACAATTATTAATTAAAATAAAATTGTTATTTTTATGATAGTGATTTGTGAGATGAAAACTTAATTGTGTGTATAGATATTGAGAATTATTCAATTTTATAAAATAAATTTTTTTATTTTATTAAAATTTTAAATTAGATTAATTAATATTTTTAATAATAATAAATAAATAAAATTGATTAAATATATTGAAAAAATAAAACTAAATACCAATATTACATATATTTATATACCAATAAATATTTAATATGATAATCATATACTATATAAATATGAGGAGATTAAAAAAATAAAAAAATTGTGAAAATGGAGAATATAAATACTGTATTAATTTAAAAGTAAGAGCTAAAAATATATTTCAATATAATTAATATTAATGTGAATAATCACAATTTTTTAATTTATTTAAAAATAAAAAATTTAACATAAAATTTAATATGATACAAACTTGAAAAAAAATATTTTAAGACTTATTTGATATTTTTAAATGAGAATAAAATGATTATTCAAAAAGGTGAAACAAATAAAGATAAGTTAAAAAAAAAATAAAGAAAAGTGTAAAGAAAATAAATAACCCGACATGCTAATAAAGGAAGTCAAAGATGAATTTATTATTGTACTATCATGTGTGAGCACGTGATAATCTTGTAGTGGTATTAGGTTAGAAGATTATGTGCAAATAATTGTTAAGTGAAGGACAGAAATATAATGTGCATGTATCTTCTAATAATAGCTATGCTAGGGTGCGCTAGCACACCATAGAATGTACAAATCTTTTAATGGGCTCTATATTACGGTTAGGAAAGCCCATATAGGTAAAGATGAGGTGAAGTCCAAAGCATAAATGCCTGAGTTTTTCTAAGAACAATCATTAAATTCATTCTCATTGCACATGCACCCACAAAGTAGCTAGTAATAATTTGTATTGTATGAGTGAAGTTTGAAAAATGTAGGGGCCATGGACTCATAAACACCTGTCACGGTACCTAAGGACATGAAATGAATTTTTTAATTATAAATTAAATAATAATAATAAATTTAATTGTGTTCAATAATTATATAAAAAGAGAAGAAAAAAACTTGTGAAATGGAGGGAAAAAAATTAATATAAAAATAAAAATTTTGTTTCTCAAATAAAGACCATGGTTAATTGAAATAAAATAGATATTTTATTGATAGTAATCGGTGAGAAAAAGAAAAATTTTAACATTTAAAAATTAGAATTTTGTATCTCAAATAAAAACAATTGTTAATTAAAATAAAATAGAAATTTTTCTGATAATGGCCCGAGAGAAAAATAAATTTTGATATATAAAAATAAAAATTTTGTGCCTAAAATAAAATAAATATTTGGTTGATAGTGATCCGTAAGAATTTTTTTTTTTAATATTTATAAATAAGAATTGATATTTGAAAAAAAGAATTCTGATAGATATTTTATTAATAGTGATCTTTGAAAAAAAATTGATATTTGAAAATAAGAATTTTATATCTCAAATAATAAAAATTATCATTTAATAAAATAGATAATTTTTTATAATAATTTATTAAATGAAAAATTAATTGTGTATAGCTAATAGTATTATTCAATTTCACAAAATAAATTCTTAATTTTATTAATAGCATTAGTAAAGTCAAAAATAATATTTTTAATAGTATGGTTAATAAGTATTATTCAATTTCTAATAGATTAATTAATATTTATAATAATAATAATAATAATAATAATAATAGATTCAATTAATTAAATTTATCATAAAAATAAAATTAAATGTTAACATTATTTACATTCAAACACAAATAAATATTTAATATGATAATCATATACTATAATTAAATATTTAATATATTAAAAATAATTAAGAGAAGATAAAATAATTAAGTAGAAAAGATAAATAATAATATGAAAAGAGAAAAAAGAATAAGATGGCGAGTGAAAGAGTTAGAAAGGAGAAAAAAAGTAAAAATCAAAAAAGTATTAAATAGAAATTTGACATTTTACTATTTTAATTTAAGTAAAGTGAATTAATTCAAAGATTATATTTTTACCTTTTTAACCATTTTAAAGTGAAGAATATTATCGATAATTTACATGCATGTTCTTTTAATAGTATGGTTAAGAAGTATTATTCAATTTTTAATAGATTAATTAATAATAATAATAATAATAATAATAATAATAAATTAAATTAACTGAATTTATCATAAAAACAAAATTAAATGTCAATATTGTTTACATTCAAACACAAATAAATATTTAATATGATAATCATATACAATAATTAAATATTTTAATATATTAAAAATAATTAGGAGAAGATAAAATAGTTAAGTAGAAAAAATAAAATAATAAAATGAAAAGAGAAAGAAGAATAAGATGGTGAGTCAAAGAGTTAGAAATGGAGAAAAAAGTAAAAGTTAAAAAAGTATTAAATAGAAACTTGATATTTTACTATTTTGATTGAAGTAAGATGAATTAGTTGAGAAATTATGTTCTTAACTATTTTAAAGTGAAGGATATTATTGATAGTTTACATACATATTCTTTTAATAGATCGATAATTAATAAAATATTTGTGCGTCAGCACGAATAAATTTATTTAATATGATATAGATTTTATATATATATATATATATATATATATATATATATATATATATATATATATATATATATATATATATATATATATATATATATATATATATATATATATATATATATATATATATATATATATATATATATATATATATTTAAAATTAAATATTTAATTATAAAAAAAAATAATGATAATATAAATTCAATTGAATTAAATAAATATAAAAATAGAAAAAATATTTGTAAAATGAAAAAAGGGAAAATTTTAATATTTGAAAATAAGAATTTTGTGTCTCAGATAAAGACAATTGTTAATTAAAATAAAATAGGTATTTTATTGATAGTGTGGCCCGTGAATTTTTTTTTTTAATATTTTGAAAAATAAGAATTTTGTATTTCAAATAAAGGCAATTGTTAATTAAAATAAAATAATTATTTTGTTGATAGTATTCGATGAAGAAAAGAGAAATTTTGACTTTTGAGAATAAGAATTTTGTGTATCAAATAAAGACAATTTTAATTAAAATAAAATAGGTATTTTGCTGATAGTGTCCCGTGAGAAAGAAAAATTTTGACATTTGAAAATAAGAATTTTGTGTCTCAAATAAAAGCAATTGTTAATTAAAATAAAATAAGTATTTTGCTGATAACATGCAAGAGAAAATTTTTTTTTTAACATTTGAAAATAAGAATTTTGTATCTCAAATAATGAAAATATTAATTAAAACAAAATATGTATTTTTCTGATAATGATCTCTAAGTTGAAAAGTTAGTTTTATGTATGATTATTTACTAAATATTAATATTGTATACATTTATACACTGATAAATCATTAATATGATAATCATATACTATAATTATATATTTTAATATATTAAAAATAATTAGGAGAAAATAAAATAATTAAATAGAAAAGATAAAATGAAAAGAGAAAATAAATATAAAACATAAATGAATTTAATTTTAAAGAAGAATGAGATGGTGAGTGAATAAAATTTAAAAATTGTAAAGTGTCTGTCTAGGGTGTTTAATAGAGAGAGTTAAGAATAGAAATAGTTTAATTTATAAAAGGAGGAAAAAATGAGAAAAGAAGAGGACACGTGGTGTTTGCTGATTTGTTTTAAAGTTGTAAAAATGTTTTGATTATGAAATGACAAAGAAGCTTTTAGGCTTTGTAATTTAAAGAAACAATAAGATTATTAAGGAAAAAGTAATGGTATTGTATTTTAATGGTTTAATACTTAAATGAAAATAATTAATTTATTGATTGATAGTTGATAATTGATAATCGAAGATAGTTGATAGTTGATTATCAGAATAGAAAATTGGCTTTTGAGTTCATAATTATTTTCATGCAATATTCAAAATTCAAGAATTTAAACGAGATCTTAGAATAATTCATTTATTGATAAAATAGTTCATAAAAGATTATTTAAAAATAAGAAATACTTAACAGAATAGCAAAAATAATTTTGTATTGTATTCAGGGACTGTTACTCCTAACACCCTGTAGGCATAAGCCCCCACTAATATTCTACACACAAATATTAATATATAATATTCACGTACACTTGTTTCTTCTGCCCTTATATATTGAATTCTCCAAACACTTGTTTCTTCTACCTTAATGTACTGAATTCTCTCAAATTAAAATCAATTCACAATATGTATGATCTATTAATATAGCACTTATATAGTTAAATATATTTTTAAGAGAAGACAACTTTTTAATTATAGACTCTTAAAATTATTGTGTCATATCAATATTTATTAGTTTTGTCTATTTATTTTTATTTTAAATTAATATAAGCTATAATATTTATTTTATAAATGAAAATGTTATAATAGTGTTATCGCTAAGATTTAGCTTAGTTAATAAATGATAAATATTAATACCTGGATTTTAACATGAGATCTTATAGTTGTGTATTTTTATAATTACTGTTACTTTGTCTACGAAATAAAAAATATTATATTAAAATATATGTTTTTAAAAATAATACATACCTTACATAAACGAATATATTATCTTCTTAATACAATTTAATTGATATGTATATTTTAATGTAAATAATTTACACATATATTTATTTACGTCACACAAATCAATCAATGGATAAATGATAAAAGTTGTTGCGGTGATTTTGAAATTTTGATATTGATGGAAAGAAATTGATTTACAACTCAAGTAGATATGAAATTGAATATGATGTAAAAATAAAAATGAACTTGAATATCCGTAAAATGGCACACTTATTTTTTAATATAGCAAAAGCGTTTACAATTGCTCGCATAGAATGCGACATGTTGTGTGGTGGACCTTATGATTAATAACATAACTTAAAATTGTATATACTGCCCCCGTATCCTAAATTGTATGGCTCTGTCCGTGATTATACTGTAATTGATGGTTAATATTTTGGACAATTTTTTTTCTCGATATGTCTATGAATCAGATTAAATAATATAATTTTTGTTATAATATTACTTATTGATATATAAAATATTAATATTTATGATTTTTGTATTGTATTGCGTATAATAGTTAATGTATTAGATAAATTTTTTTCTCGATTTTGTTTGATATATTTATGCATCACACAAAATAATATAATTTTTACTATAATATTATTTATTAATATATAAAATATTCTTATTTATGATTTTTGTATTGTACTGTTTTGATGATTAATACATTGAACAATTTTTTTTCAACTTTGGTTGATATATCTATGCATCAGACAAAACAATATAATTTTAACTATTATATTATTTATTAATATATAAATATTAATATTTATGAATCAAAATATTAAATGATAAGATGGAGGAAAAAAGATTAAAAAATATATTTATTTACTCTACTTTGTTTAATATGTTTATGCAGCATACAAATAATATAATTTTATATAATATTTTGTATTGATATATAAAATATTAATATTTATGAATTAAAATATTAAATAATAAAAAGAGAAAAAAATGATAAATATTAATATTTCATAATAACAAATTAATTAGTTGTATGATAAATTTTAAATTATTTAATTATAATATTTGTTGAAATGTCATTATTTAAAATAAATTTGAAATAATAATATAAAATAAAAATTTAAAATATTTTTAGGTGGTAAGATTTTGAATAGGATATAAGAGATTTATATAAGTAATCTATATTTTAGGTTGTAAGATTTTGGATAGGATATAAGAGATTTACATGGTAATTTATATCAACTACCTAATTAATAATAGAGGATGGGTGTCTCCTAAAAGTGCATCCCTTCCCTCTATTTTTCTCCGATTCTATTTTTAAGCTTCATTTTTGTAGTTTACTTTCCAGTCACGCTTCATGTAGAGGATATAAAGGCTTTCAATCTAAATTGTGCTTATGGTTTGTTTTTCTAATCAACTAACTATTTGTAATATTAGTTCAATTCAGTGAAAAATAACTAAACCGAATCGAAGCCAACTAGAAATTTTCTGTCAATAATGGCCATGAGAACACACCAGCAAGGTGAAGACATGAACATCCAAGAAATGCTCATTGAACAAGATGAAAGAAAGAGCAAAGAATTCTGTTATTCAATGAATCAAAACTGTTACAGATAAGAGATAGTTAACTCTATCTAAGCTAACTCTTATATATACAGCAATAAAATAGGCTATATACAAATAGTATGCTAATACGCCCCCTCAAGTTGGACTGTGGAGACTACAAAGTCCCAACTTGAACATGATGGAGGAGAAGAGAGGATAATGTAAAGGTTTAGTAAAAGCATCAGCTAGCTGGTCTTTAGTAGAGATAGGAAGAAGGTGAATCAGTTTGGAGTTGATTTTCTCACGAACCACATGACAATCCAATTCTATGTGCTTGCTTCTTTCATGGAATGCTGGATTGTGTGCAAGGTATATAGCAGACTTGCTATCACAATAAACAGAAGCTGGTTGAGGTAGAAATATCATGAGGTCCTGTAACAAGAACTGAAGCCATTGCAACTCACAAGTTAGGGAAGCAAGAGCCCTATATTCAGCTTCAGTAGAGGATCTAGAAACAGTATTCTGCTTCTTTGATTTCCAACAGATGAGTGAGGATCCTAAGAGCACACAGAAACCAGTAACAGATTTTCTAGAAGTGGGACATCTTGCCCAATCAGAATCTGCAAAGGCACACAATGTTAGAGAGCTTGAAGCTGAGAACAAGATACCTGTAGCAGGGGAAGATTTCAAAAACTTCAGTATCTTAAGAGCAGCCTGGTAGTGAGATGTACAAGGCTTTGAAACAAATTGACTCAAATGCTGGACATCATAAGAGATGTCAGGCCTAGTGTTGGTCAAGTAGATTAATCTACCAATTAACCTTCTGTACACAGTAGGATCAGCCAAGAGATCACTATCTTCAGGGGTAAGTTTGAGAGTAGGATCAATAGGAATGGCTGATGGTTTAGCAGCAAGAAACCCTGTATCTTCTAAAAGCTCAAGGGTATATTTCCTTTGATTCATAAAAATTCCTTTTGTTGATCTAGCTATTTCAAATCCAAGGAAATATCTCAGATTGCCTAGATCCTTGATTTTGAACTGTTTGTCAAGAAGAGCTTTGACATTATGTATTTCCATCAAAGAATTTCCAGCTACAACAATATCATCAACATAAACTAAGATAGTAGTGAAATGAGAGTTTTCAGATTTAGCATATAAAGAGTGACCTGCTTGTGATTGCACATAACCCAAAGACAGCAAAAAGGAGGAGAGTTTAGAATACCATTGCCTACTAGCTTGCTTTAGGCCATAAAGAGATTTTGTAATCTGCAAACCTGAGAAGGCTTAGAAGAAGAAATGCCAGGGGGGAGAGTCATGTATACCTCTTCTTGAAGATCACCATGAAGAAAAGCATTGTTGACATCTAATTGTTCAACATGCCAACCTTTAATTGCTGCAATAGTCAAAAGAACTCTCACAGTAGTTATCTTAGCCACAGGGGAAAATGTATCAAAAAAATCTATGCCCTCCATCTGAGTGTACCCCTTTGCCACTAGCCTGGCCTTGTACCTCTCAATTGTGCCATTTGACTTATATTTAATCTTGTAGACCCACCTACAACCAATAGGAGTCTTCCCATGTGGAAGGTCAACTACAGTCCAAGTGTGATTTTGTTCAAGAGCAAGTAATTCTGCATTCATAGCTTGTTTCCAACATTCCAATTTTATGGCTTGGGCAAAGGTTTTGGGTTCAGACTTAGATGAGACATTGCAACAAAAGTGTTTATAGGAAGGAGAGCACTTGTCATAAGACAACACAGAAGATAGAGGATAGAGACTATGAGAGGTGTTATTTGAGAGAGTAGAATAGCAGTGATAGTCCTTCAAATAATGAGGAGGATTATACTGCCTAGATGAATGTCTAGTGGAGATGTTATTAGAGGGAGGAACCTCATAATGATTATTAGAGGAAGACAGCTCATGTTCAGAATGACTATTAGGAGACTCAGGAGGACCATGAGAATTGGGAGGACTGGAATGTAAAGGAATGGTATTAAGGATAGAGTCAGAATTGGTATGGGGGGTCCCATCACTGGAAACAGACTGATTGGAAATAGGGCTAGTACTGGGAGGACTAACAGGCTGGATGTTATGAAGAGTAGCAGACTCAGAATTTATAGGTTGAGATATCAAATCAGATGTGGACCTGTCAGTGGAAAAAGAGATATCAGTGGTACTAGGCTGGGAAGTAGGAAAGGATGTAGGTAAGGGATCATCTAAAATAGGGAAGGAGGGAATATGGTTGGATGGTTCAGATTGACTATGGCCAGGTGAAGCAAGTTTGTAGGGAAAAACATTTTCATAGAAAACCACATTTCTTGAAATGAAGAAATTGTGATTGGCCAAATCATATAGGATATAACCTTTTGTTCCTTCTTTGTAGCCAAGAAAAATAGCTTTTCTAGCCCTAGGGTTAAATTTGGTTCTATGAGCTTGAAGAGAGGTAGCATAAGAGAGGAATCCAAAAACTTTGAGATGCATCATGGAAGGTGGTTGTTTGAATAAGACTTCATAAGGACATTTGAACTTAAGAAGAGGGGTGGGAAGCCTGTTTATTAGATGGACAGCATGTTGGATACAGAAATTCCACATGTTCAAAGAAACATTGGAGTGGAAGAAAATAGATCTAACAACATTCAGAATGTGTTGGTGTTTCCTTTCCACCACACCATTCTGTTGAGGGGTCTCTACACATGTTCTTTGATGAAGGATACCCTTGGAAAGAAAAAAATCAGATAAAACAACAAATTCAGTCCCATTATCTGATCTTAGGCATTTTAAAGTGGTCTGAAATTGATTTTCTATGTAAGCTACAAAGTTAATGAGGCTAGATTTTGTTTGATCTTTGCTTTTGAGAAAAATGACCCATGTATGTCTGGTAAAGTCATCAACAAGTGTCAAAAAATATTTATGTCCTAAGGCAGAAACAGTAGAAAAAGGGCCCCACAAATCAGCATGTAAAATGTTAAAAGGAACAGTAGAATTAGATATGCTTTGTGGAAAAGGAAGCTTCTTTTGCTTAGCAAATTGGCAAGAATCACAAGGTACATTGTCATTATTACAAGTGATGAATGGAAAAGCCTTAGCAATACTATGTAAACCTATCTTAGAGATGTGGCCTAATCTCATATGCCACAGATTACAAGAAGAATTATGAGAAACAGAAGAATTATTTACAAATGAATTGAAATCTGTAGAATCAAGAGTATAGAGCCCCCTGTGTAGCTTAGCTATACCAATCATTTCCTTGGAATGATTCTGCACAATAGTACAAGAATTATGAGTAAATTTGACAGTGAATTGGTTGTGCTCAACAAGTTTAGCCACAGAAATTAGGTTAACATGAAAGCTAGGGACATAAAGAACATTTTTCAGAATGAAGGAAGATGAGATAGCTACTGTGCCAGAAATAGAAGCAAATATTTGAGATCCATTAGGCAGATTTACAGGTATGGGAACAATGTATTTATGATCAGTGAAGGAAGCAAAATTAAAAGAGAAATGATCAGTGGCCCCTGTATCCAGGATCCAAAGATCAGAGTGCTTACCATTCACATTGGAAGAAGTGGATTGCATAGCTAAAGGAGAGGTAAATACAGAATTGACAGTGGATGGTTGTTTGGAATGTTGAAGCAAAGCAAGAATGCTATCATACTGCTCTTTAGTAAATCCAAATGAAGAAGTAGCTGAGCCTTGAGAAGAAAATTCAGTGCCATTGCTGCCATTGCTCACATTTGCAGCAGATGAATTTGTGTGTGCAGCACCCTGAGATTTACTCTTTCCTTTATAACTATTGTAACCTGGTGGATAACCATGCTTAAGAAAGCATGTCTCAATGGTATGATTTGTTCTCCCACAATGAACACAGACCCTATTAGTTCCCCTAGGTGTATTAGATCCTTGAGAGGTTTGAGGTTTGCCACGATAATTGTGGAAACCTCCTTGCTTAGCAGTGAAATTAGCCTCATGAGTTTGAGTTTGCAAGGCTGTAGCCTGCTCATTGGCAGAAATGGATGGGATAACACTAGATACTGAACTGTCAATTTCACGCTCCTATTGAATAACTAGGGAAAAGGCTTTGTCTATGCTAGGAAGGGGATGCATCATCATTATCTGAGACTTAGAGTGAGCAAACTTTTCAGTTAAACCTTTCAGAAATCGTATGACATAATCTTGTTCTCTATACAATCTAATGGATGCAATGGCACCACAAGAACGGGCAATATCACAACTACAAGAGGGAATAGGTCTGTAATTCTCTAATTCGTCCCACATAACCTTCAATTGAGTAAAATAGTTTGAGATGTCAAGAGTACCTTGTTTGAATTTGTAGAGATCTTCTTGGATGTCAGAAATGCGGAAAATATCGCCTTGTGAAAACCTAATCTGCAAGTTCTTCCACACACCAGAGGCATTATCGATCCATAACACTGATTTAGCAATTTGCTCTAAAATCGATCGTTGAATCCATGCAAGAACCATCGTATTACATCGAATCCATGGTGAGTATAGAGGATCGGATACTGGTGGCTTGGGAAAAGTACCGTCGATGAACTTCTCCTTGTTCTTGGAAATCAGAGCGATCTGCATTGATCGCGCCCAGGTATGATAATTTTTGTCCGTGAGAAGAGGTGAAACAAGAACGAGTGAAGGATTCTCGTTCGGATGGAGATAAAACGGATTCGCAGAATTGGTAATATAGTCGGCGTAGCTCTGGTTCGCCATGAATGAAAAGAAGAAGAAGAAACGTGATTCAAAGGAGAAAAGAGAACAATGAAAGAAGAGAATCACGGAGAAGAAAGAATCGAAGGCTACCAGAGCTATATAAGCTCTGATACCATGTCAATAATGGCCATGAGAACACACCAGCAAGGTGAAGAAGCCATGAACATCCAAGAAATGCTCATTGAACAAGATGAAAGAAAGAGCAAAGAATTTTGTTATTCAATGAATCAAAACTGTTACAGATAAGAGATAGTTAACTCTATCTAAGCTAACTCTTATATATACAGCAATAAAATAGGCTATATACAAATAGTATGCTAATATTTTCATATTTTGCAAACATTTCCTAAAATTTCCTAAAATTATTAAGTTATTAAGAGATTTTATTTCCAGCACTTCGACAGTATAAGAAGAGGCTTATTTGCCTCATTAAACAGAATACTATTTCCGTAAACCATTATATTTAATTTCAGCAACTTAGTCTTTTTTTTGTTCTTAGTTTGTGCTTAAATCTGTTATTTGTAGCATGGTATTAGAATTTATCTTCTATGATTTGTGGAATATTTGAATTATAACTATTATTTATACCTCATGTTATCTTTGGTTTATTTTCTTATTAGTGTGGAATTATATGAGGTTCAAATGAATTATAACTACCGTTTGTGTATAATTTGTTTTTCCTATAGTAGTGCAAGGAAGTTGAAGTTTTTGGGGAAAAATTGTTGGAACAAAGGGTTTTCAAAAAAGATGATTTATGGAAGAGAAGAAGAAGAAGAAGAAAGAAGAAGAGAGAGAATTGAGAGTTTGTTGTTTTGATTGATTTCTCACTTTCTTACTTTCTTACAAACTTAACAGCTCTTTATATAGGCAAACAATACCCAGACTCGGTTAGATAAAATGCTAAAACCCAAAACATGATTTCGACAGACTGCAATATCTGTTGTATTCGAATCTGTCGAATACAACTTAAAACATATACAAAAGTTATTCGACATACACCACATAAGCATTTCGAAAGAACAAGAATTATACATCTAACACACCCCCTAATTCATGTTCTCGATTCTCATCCCGATGTTTTTCTTTAACTCGTCGAATCTGACTTTCTTCAGAGGTTTGGTAAATATGTCAGCTAGTTGCACTTATTTCTTGCAATGCTTTATCTCAAGCTTCCCTTTGTTGACTTGATCCCTTAGAAAATGATACCTTCTTTCTATGTGCTTACTTCGACCATGACACACTGGGTGATTCGCCAGGTTTATAGCTGACTTGTTGTCGACAAACAACTTCATCTTCTTAGGTTCCATTATCCCGAGTTCTTCAAGTAGCATTTTGATCCATGTTGCTTGGCATGCAACATATGATGCAGCCACATATTCCTCTTTGCATGATGACAAAGCCATAACACTTTGCTTCCTAGAACTTTAAGAGATTTGAGCACCTTCAATCATGAAAATGTAGCATGCAGTACTTTTCTTTTCGTCTTGATCTTTACTGAAATCTGAGTCAGTGTATCCATGAACTTCGACATCTGTGTTTTTCTTTGACTTCTTTGATAACAGCACACCATGATCAGTAGTTCCTTTTATATATCTCAACACCCTATTTACTGCGATGAGATGACATTCTCGTGGTTTCTCCATAAATCTACTCAACAATCCTACACTTTGGAAAATATCTGGTTTAATATTGCAAAGATATCTCAAGGATCCAATGATTTGTTTGTAAATGGTCAAACTTACAAACTCGTCATTAGTTTCCTTTTTAAACTTTGATCCAGCTTCTAACGGGGTGACAACTTCATTACAGTTGCTCATTTTAAACCTCTTTAAAATATCTTGATCATACTTCGTTTGATGCAAGAATACTCCTTCTTCAATGTCTTTAAATTCCATCCCTAGGAAATATGAGAGATTCCCTAAGTCAGACATTTTAAATTACTGCATTAATTTTGACTTTACCTTCATTATCTCGGCTTCGTCTGCTCCTGTAATGAGTAAGTCATCAACATAGAGGCATAAAATGATTTGACTGACATTGTTGATATCATTTACATACACTATATGTTCAGAGACACACTTTGTGAAACCTGCTTTGATCAGGAAGCTATCTATCCCGTTATTCCAAGATTTAGAAGCCTGCTTCAAACCATATAGAGCCTTCCTTAATCTATATACCTTTGACTCCTGCCCTTTGACGTCGAAATAATGTAGACTTCTTCTTCCAATGGACCATTCAAAAATGTTGACTTTACATCTAATTGATGCATTTTCCATCCTCTATATGTTATTGCCGAAACAACAATTTATATTGTTTCTAACCTTGCAATAGGCGAATATACTTCGTCGATGTCAATATCAGGTTTTTGTAGAAAACCTTTGGCCACCAATCTTGATTTATACTTTGCAATCTCACCATTTGGCCTTTGTTTCACCTTGTAAATCAACTTTACATCAATTGGTTTCTTGTTGGTTCTTTCGACAAGCTCTCAGGTCTTATTCTTCTCAATAGCTCTAAGTTCTTCTTTCATGGCTTCACACTAATTCAAATTTCTCAAGGCTTCGCCTAAGTCAATTGGTTCTGCTTCAGCCATCATCATGGCTTCTTCGATTAAGTCACCATTTGCATCAACTGCTTGATCTGGAAACCTTTCATATCCAGTTAGCCTGGTCGACTCAGTTCTTGTTCTTGTCGACCTTCTTTCATTCTGCACAGGTGGTTCTTCATTTTGACTGGTTGAAACATCACCTTGTTTATTTCGACTTGTCAAAGCTTCATTCTGTTTATCTTCTTCGAACACGGTTGCAACTATGTCTGATTCTTGTCGAGCCAAACTTTGACTCTAGTCTCACCCTTTGCTTTCATCTACAAGAACATCTCAAATGATCACTAGTTTATCTTTGTTAGGAGAATACAACTTATATGCACCAGTCAAATGATAACCTATGAGAAACATGACTTCACTTCGATCATTCAGCTTCTTTCTCATTGTTTAGGTACATGCCTGAAGCACATTGATACAAAAACTCTAAGATGACTCAGATTGGCTTCGACCCTGTCCAAGCCTCAGGCAGTGTCTTTTCGACTATCTTCTTCGTTGGGCATCTATTTAGAATATATACTACTGTCAAAGCTGCTTCAGCCTAAAATCTCTTAGGAATATCTTTAGCTTTTAACATAGTTCTCGTCATGTTCAGTATACTTTTGTTCTTTCTCTTAGCTATGCCATTATGCTGAGGCGTATAGGGTGAAATTGTTAGAACATAGTTTGATTCTACAACCCTCAATTAGAGTTTTGATGATAACAAAATACAAGAATAAATAAATTGTAAGATTTATATATAATACATATATGCTACTTAAAATTATGTTGTGTATTTACAGAAGTTCTGATGGAATCAGCATCAGAAGATCAATATCAACATCAGCATCAGAAGATATGTCAGCATCAGAAGATCAATAACACGTGCTACACGCTGAAGCTATCAGATTATACGCTGAAGCCTGATGAACAGAATCTGCGCATAAAATACTCTGACTCTGATCAAGATCCTTACCAAGTCATCAGCACTCAGAAGCGTCAGCATAAGATAAAGCCAAGAACACTCTGATTACCATAAGAAGAGAACACTCTGAAGCGTTACTAAGCATTCAAGACAGATTAATTACCAACGACTTTATTCAAAGATAAGATCTTCTCAAAAAGGAAAGAACGTTATTATCATTGAAAGTGCTTTATGGACAACAACGTATCTTTACCTTGGCTATATAAACAAGTCTGTGTGAGAAAAGATGCACGCATATACACGCCTACGAAAACGCACGTACTCATACAATTTGCTAAGCTTTCCAACCACGCTCATCCAAAAGCATTATCAATTCAGTTTCATTCTAAGTTTAAATTTGTGTATTATCACAGTTGTGGTATACTGTTTTATTAGAAAACATCAAACACATTATTTGTTCAATTCTTTGTAAAGAGATTTCCTTGAGATAAACCGGGTTGTGGTTATACTCAAGAAGGCTTTAACAGTTGTTAAAGTAGTTGTTATATTCCTTTGAATATAGTGGATTAAGACCTCGTTGGAGAGAGGCGAAATCACCTTGACGGGTGGACTTGAGTAGTTTGAGATCAAACGAACCAGGATAAAAATACAGTGTTGTCTGCTCGTTTGATTTAAGTTTTACAATTCAACCCCCTTCTTGTGTTTTTCACATCTTCAATTGGCATCAGAGCGCTTGGTTCTGAGCTTATAACACTTAACTGTGTCTGTACAAGATCCAGCATCAGAAAAACACAATGGCAGGACCACATCAAAACATCAACAATGACAACAATGAAGAAAGAGACAAATTCAGTGGCAAACCTCCAGTCTTTGATGGAGAGAACTTTGACTACTGGAAAGACAGAATTGAAAGCTTCTTTCTGGCCCATGATGCTGATCTGTGGGACATGGTGACTGATGGATACACGCACCCAGTGGATGGAAGTGGTCAGAAGATTGATAGGAAAACAATGTCTGATAAGCAAAAGTGTGATTTCAGAAATCATCACAAGGCCAGAACAATTCTTCTCAGCGCCATCTCTTATTCAGAATATGAAAAGATATCAAACAGAGACACTGCAAAGAATATGTTTGACTCTCTGAGAATGACGCATGAAGGCAACATTCAAGTCAAAGAAACCAAAGCTCTTGCACTCATTCAGAAGTATGAGGCATTCAAGATGGAAGAAAGTGAATCAATAGAAACTATGTTCTCAAGATTTCAAATTCTTGTTGCTGGTCTGAAAGTTCTTAACAAAGGGTATTCCACTGCTGATCATGTTAAGAAGATCATCAGAAGCTTGCCAAAACAGTGGAGGCCAATGGTCACATCGCTTAATCTAGCTAAGGATCTCAACAAAATCTCTCTGGAGGAACTTGTCAGCTCCCTCGGAAGTCACGAGATAGAGCTAGAAGCATATGAACCTCAAAAGCAAGGTAAGCCATTAGCTTTAAAGTCTAACAGAAAATCTGACTCCAAAGTTTTGCAGGCTGTAGAAGAAACCTCTGATGGGTCCTCATTAGAAGAAGATGAACTGTCTCTCCTCTCCAGAAGGGTGAACCAATTATGGAAGCAGAGGCAAAGGAAGTTCAGGAATCCCAGAAGATCAGAAAACCAGAATGAATCTTTCTCCAGATACAGAAGGTCAGAATCCTCCTCTGGACACAGAAGATCTGAAGGTTCTTCAGGAAACAGAAGGCCAAACAATAAAGACATCATCTGCTATGAATGTAACGAGCAAGGGCACTATAAAAGTTATTGTCCAAAGCTTCAGAAGGAAAAGCCCAAAAAGAAGTTTGGCAAGGAAAAGAAGAAAAGTCTCATGGCTACATGGGATGATTCTAACACATCTGAAGCTGACTCAGAATCAGATGATGAAAGAGAAAACATAGCTCTCATGGCAAACATAACAGAAGACAGTGAAGCTTCTGAGTCAGACCCTGAATCAGATACAGAAGAGGTATTCCCTGACTTTGCTATAAACTTTACTAAGGCTGAACTAGCTGAAAGCCTTAATGAAATTCTGGAAAGATATCAGTAGATCAGAGTCAAATTCAAAAAACTAAAAAGGAATCTTACTTCTGACTCTGATAAGACTGAGAGTTTCAAATTGGAGAATTCTGAGTTAAAAGATAAAATTTCAAAATTAGAAAATCTATTGCAAAACTCTCAGAAGGAAACAATCCCTGAAACTCCCAGCAGTGCTGATGAGATCATCAAGGAGTATGATCACAGCTTCAGAAGTTTCTAGCTAAAAACATAGATAGAAGCAAAATGGCTTCAATGATCTATGGAGTTAGCAGAAATGGCAGAAAAGGGATAGGATATCAAGGTAAGGTACCTACACCAAAGAATGCCATGGATTTAGTTATAAAACGCACTTCACTTGATTCACACTTTATATATGGGCACACACATGACATCAAATATACAAGTAGTAATTATTCTGTCAAGCCAAAATTCAACCAGAGTTTTGGTAAAACTAACAAATCAGGACCCAAGAAAATATAGGTACCTAAGGATAAAATAATACATGTGGCAAATATCTTTAGCAGCAAAGCAGAAACACCAGTCATGGTACCTGGACTCTGGCTGCTCATGACACATGACGGGAAGAAGGCATATGTTCTAAAGCCTGGAACTTAAGCCTGGAGGCCACGTAGGTTTTGGAGGCAATCAGAGAGGAAAGATCATTGGCTCTGGAACTGTAGGTAATGGAAATATTCCCTCTATAAGTAATGTTTTATTAGTAGATAGATTAATGCATAACCTGTTATCCATAAGTCAATTAAGTGATAACAGTTATGATATAATCTTTAATCAAAATTCATGCAAAGCTGTTAGTCAGAAAGATGGGACTATCCTATTTAATGGAAAGAGGAGAAACAACATTTATAAAATAAAACTTTATGAATTAAAAAGTCAGAATGTAAAGTGTCTTCTGTCTGTTAACAACGAGCAATGGATCTGGCACAGAAGATTGGGACATGTTAGTATGAGAAGAATATCTCAGATTAACAAACTCAATCTGGTCAGAGGACTTCCTAACCTGAAGTTCAATTCAGATGCTCTGTGTGAAGCATGTCAGAAAGGCAAGTTTGCAAAACCAGCTTTCAAATCTAAAAACGTTGTTTCCACCTCTAAGCCATTAGAACTTCTGCACATTAATTTATCTAGACCAGTTAAAACTGCTCCAGTCAGTGGCAAGAAGTATGGGTTAGTAATCATAGATGACTATAGCAGATGGACATGGGTAAAGTTCTTAAGACACAAGGACGAGTCACACTCTGTGTTTGTCACCTTCTGCAACCAAGTTCAGAATGAAAAGGATCTTAGAATCGTCAAAGTCAGAAGTGATCATGGTGGAGAGTTTGAAAACAAAGATTTTGAGTCATTCTTTAATGACAAAGGCATTCTGCATGATTTCTCTTGTCCTATAACTCCCCAGCAAAATGGAGTTGTAGAACGAAAGAAAAGAACATTGCAAGAAATGGCCAGAACCATGATCAACGAGACTAACGTTGCTAAGATCTTCTGGGCAGAGGCAATAAACACAGCGTGTTACATTCAGAATAGAATCTCCATAAGACCTATTCTGGAAAAGACTCCATATGAACTGTGGAAGAACAGAAAGCCCAGCATTTCCTATTTTCATCCATTTGGATGTACATGCTTTATTTTGAATACAAAAAATTATTTGAACAAGTTTGACTCTAAAGCACAAAAGTGTATTATGTTAGGATACTCTGAATGCTCAAGAGGGTACAGAGTATACAATACAGAAACACAGATTGTGGAAGAATCAATCAGTGTATGTTTTGATGATAAGCTTGACTCTCAAAAGTCAAAGCAGAATGAATTCCTTGCAAGTATGGAAGTTGAATTCACAGATACTAAAGACAGATCATCAGAAGCTCTCAACAGAGACACTCCCTCAACATCAAAAAGAGTCACTGCAAGCAATCCAGCACCTTCTGTTGATCAACTCCAGAAAAGACCATCCAGAAGCATCATGGATCACCCAGAAGAAACAATATTAGGAAGAAAGGAAGATCCTATCAGAACAAGAGCTAGCTTCAGAAACTCTGAAGAATCCCTCATGGGACTTGTTTCTCTAATTGAACCATCAACAATTGATGAAGCACTTCTGGACAATGACTGGATTCTAGCAATGCAAGAGGAGCTAAATCAATTCACAAGAAATGACGTATGGGATCTAGTTCCCAAACCAAAAGGACTCAACGTCATTGGAACAAAATGGGTGTTCAGAAACAAACTGAATGAACAAGGTGAAGTCATCAGAAACAAGGCACGATTGGTAGCACAAGGTTATAGTCAGCAAGAGGGGATAAACTATACAGAAACCTTTGCTCTAGTCGCCAGGTTAGAATCTATTAGACTCTTAATCTCATTTGCTATTAATAAAGGCACCACTATGTATCAGATGGATGTTAAGAGTGCATTCTTAAATGGCTATATAGAAGAAGAGGTATATGTGCACCAACCCCCTGGTTTTGAAAGTTCCAAAAATCCAGAATATGTTTTCAAACTAAAGAAGTCACTCTATGGTCTGAAACAAGCTCCCAGAGCTTGGTATGAAAGACTAAGTAACTTCCTGTTAGAAAAGGAATTCACCAGAGGGAAAGTGGACACAACCTTATTCTGTAAGACGGTTAAGAATGACATTTTAGTATGTCATATTTATGTTGATGACATCATATTTGGATCTACTAAACCTTCTCTGGGAAGAAAGTTTGCTAAGTGTATGCAGGCAGAATTTGAGATGAGCCTAATGGGGAAACTAAAATTCTTTCTGGGCATCCAGATTAATCAAACCCCAGAAGGAACTTACATTCATCAGAGCAAATACATCAAAGAACTTCTGAAGAAATTTAATCTCTCAGAATGTAAGCCATCAAAGATTCCAATGCATCCCACGTGCATTCTGGAAAGAGAAGAGGTAAGTAAAAAGGTAGAACAGAAGGTCTACAGAGGTATGATTGGTTCTCTTCTCTATCTGACGGCTTCAAGGCCTGACATTTTATTCAGTGTTTGCATTTGTGCTAGATTCCAATCATATCCTAGAGAATCTCACTTAACAGCAGTTAAGCGAATTTTCAAGTATCTGAAAGGTACTACTAATCTGGGTTTGTTTTATAGAAAATCAAGTGATTACAGCTTAGTAGGATACTGTGATGCTGATTTTACTGGAGATAGAGTAGAACGTAAAAGCACTTCTGGAAGCTGCCAATTTCTGGGAGAAAATCTGATCTCATGGTCCAGCAAAAGACAATCCACAATTTCTCTATCAACAGCAGAAGCTGAATACATAGCAGCAGCTGGATGCAGCACACATATGCTCTGGATGAAAAGTCAACTTGAGGACTTCCAGATATTTGAGAGTAACATTCCTATCCTCTGTAACAATACTTCGGCTATTTATCTCAGCAAAAATCCAATTTTACATTCTAGGGCTAAGCATATAGAAATAAAACATCATTTTATTAGGGACTATATTCAGAAAGGGATTTTAAATTTTAAATTTATTAACACAGACCATCAATGGGCTGATATTTTTACAAAACCACTTTCAGAAGATAGGTTCAACTTCATTCTGAAACATCTCAGCATGAAGCTCTGCCCAGAATAAAATTGTTTTGATTCCATATCTTAACCTTCAGAACTTTGTTTATTTTTCTGTGAACTTCTGATCAATCTTCTTTCAGAATTTTAGAAGTGCAGATTGTATCAGAATCTATCCATGAAGATCCGAGCGCTTCATTTCAAGGATAGAAATATGCTGTTCACTCAAGCAAACAAGTGTCATCCAGTCATCAGCTATTTTCTGAGGCTAAACATGCGTTCACATTTCTAAAAAGGCAAAAGCGCTGATTGGATGCATTGAGACACATGTCATGGGTAACCGTTCCAAATATCTTTCTGAATCCCCTAAAATCAGCTATCATTAAATGCTAATAATCATTATTAATTTCTCTCTCTTGACGTTTATGTTTTCAAAACCTTTTTAGAAATCTATTTAAACACACTTCACACCATTTACACTCTTTTACCGTCACCTTCATTTTCTCTAAATATTTCTGATTTCAGTGTTCTTACTTTCTCAAAAACCCTGTCAATATTTTTCACAAAAAACCTCGTGTGAACATGGCTTCTTCCAGCATTCCTTCTTCAGGTTCCCAGAAAACTGTTTCATCTGAACAATACGAAAAACCTTACAGAACGCTTCTAACTCCAATCAAATATCTTGAAGTTCTGCCAGAATTAATCGTGGATTTCAACAGTCTTTAGGAGAATGGGTTTGATCTATCTGAAGAGGTTAAAGCTCAAGGCTGGGAAAAGTATTTTGACAGACTAGTGGGTCCAACATTTCCTATTCTGGTAAAGGAATTTTGGATTCACGCTTCTTCTTCAAATCATCAAGTTACATCTTATATTATGGGAAAGAAGATTGTTATTACTGAAGACCTGATTGCAAGACTCATAGGGTACAATGGTGGTGGTGTTCGTTGCATTGACATGGCAGAAAGGTGTGCATATGCTGCCCTAATTGCAAGGGAAATATTTACTCTGGGGCTTCCCTCCAGCAAGATAAGGGATTTGAAAGACAAACACAGAATTTGGGCCAAGATCATTCTGAGCTGCTTCAACCACAGGAAGCCTACCAGCTCTCCTGATTACATTAATATTGATCAGCAATTTCTGATCTATTTCATCTCTCAGAAGGTCAAGATAAATCTAGCTCATCTTCTGTTCAACCATCTCAGAACAAGTGTTAAGGAAACAAGAGAAAAGGAACGTACAAAAAGGGATTGGATACCCTTAGGAAGACTGACATCAGATATTCTAACAGAGAATAAGCTGATTGATCATCTGACAGAGGCTCAAGAAATCAGCACTCTGGAAGCTACTGTTGGCAAACAACTGAATGCCAAAAATCTGAAGAAAATGAAGTTGATAGAGAACATCAAGAAGGAGCCCAACGTCACTCCTTTTGCTGCAATCTCCAGCAGAAGAGTCCCTCTGGATGACTTCCCACTGTTCTCAGAAATTGACTCTAAACCTGAAATCATTATGAGATATCTGGATGCGTGTAAAGCTGATGGTACAACACCAAATCTGAATATTCAAGACCTTCAGCAGAAGGCTCCAGAGGTTGTTCTGAAGAAGACAAAGAAAAGAAAAGCTGCAGCAGAAGGATTATCTCAGCAGACTCCTAAGAAGAGAGGTAATCCTTCTTCTGTAACTGTTTTAGATTCAACTGCTGTATCAACATCTATCCCAATACCCACTCCATCTGAAAACCCAACACCTCAAACTTTTGATGATTTTGACCTTGACTTTGATCCCTATGAATCATTAACTCTAAGAAGATCTCGCTCCCAACCTCAAAATCCAAATATTGTTGAAACCCAACAAGAACTTGAAAAAGTTCTTTCTGATATAGACCAACACACTTCTGCCCCCACTCCAGAAAATCCAAATCCAAACACAGAAGCACAACTAGAAATTCCCCTCTCACCAATACCAGAAATTCCACTCTCTCCAGAACCAAAAACCCCACTTCCTTCATCTCCTCATCCAGAAATTAATCCACCCTCTCCTCAACCTGAACATTATCCAGAACCTGAGATTCAAACTTCTGAGGCTCAACCCTCTGAATCCCCTGAACCACAACCTCTGGCCATTCAGTTGCCCTTTGGCACCATTGTGAATATTCCTTAACTTCCCTCTTCACCAGAATTAACTCCACCAAATTCCCCGTCAAGTCCAATCATAATTCCTGACTCTCCCACTCCCTCACCAAAAGACAATTCAGACGACCACAACAAGACTGTCATTGATTTAACAGTCCTTGAACGTCTTGCTGCAATAACCAACAAAACTACTATCCCAAAACCTAAACATCCAGATGTTGGTTCCAGCATATTGAACTTTGAAACAGAAGTACAGAAGTGGATCACTCCTCTCAAATAAGCAAGTCTGGAACTGGTTGATCCTGCTGCATCAGACTATCTATGGACAAAGTTCAGAAGATGGGTATGCTCTAAAACCTTTAAGCTGCAAGAACAGAGCTATGGACAAGCTCAACAGAACTTCAGCAATCTGCTGAAAGAAATTGAAGGTCCAGTTCTGAGCAAGCTGCTTAACGAAGAAGTTCTCCCGCTGGACAATGCTCCTTGGTCTGAACATCGTCAACCAGAGTCAGAAGAACAGATGATTCCAGCTGAAGACATGGGTCAAGAAGAAGTTATTGCTGAAAGCTCTAAGAAGCATCCTGTTTCTGAAGATCCTCAAGCTTCCTCTCTTGACAGACAGACTCTAGAAGATCTGAAAAGATCTGATATGCTGATGAATGAAAGAATGGATAAGCAGGACACCAAAATTGATGTAATAGCGAACATGTTAACTCAGCAACAGGAAACCAACACCCAAATCAAGAGCATGTTGGAGGCTTTGTTCACACGACTTCCTCCTCCTTCTTAGAAATTTCCTTGTTGTTTTTATAACTTGTTTATCTGTAATATTTTTACATGTTCTGAACTTATCATTGCTTCTGTTTTTTATTTAAACGCATTTAAAGCTCTGATCATTTTAGCTCTGATTATTTGTGCTTTTTGATAATTGACAAAAAGGGGGAGAAAGAATGATATTTTTCAATAACGGATTACTGAGACATAAGTCTCAATCATTCTGACATTCTAATCTATTTGAATTTCTTTCTTTTGAAAAGCTTGAACAGGTACAAAATTCTGACGAAAGATACAATAAAGTCCAGTAAAGTTCTGATGCTCGAAGACTCATGGAATTAAAGGTAAGTAATCAACTCAGGGGGAGTTTTTCTATTCTTAGATATGATACCTTTTATTCCTTATTTTTAATCTCTGATACCTTTTATTCCTTAATTTTAATTGAAAAAATCTGGTTTTTGTCATCATCAAAAAGGGGGAGATTGTTAGAACATAGTTTGATTCTACAACCCTCAATTAGAGTTTTGATGATAACAAAATACAAGAATAAATAAATTGTAAGATTTATATATAAGACATATATGCTACTTAAAATTATGTTGTGTATTTACAGAAGTTCTGATGGAATCAGCATCAAAAGATCAGTATCAACATCAGCATCAGAAGATATGCCAGCATCAGAAGATCAATAACACGTGCTACACACTGAAGCTATCAGATTATACGGTGAAGCCTGATGAACATAATCTGCGCATAAAATACTCTGACTCTGATCAAGATCCTTACCAAGTCATCAGCACTCAGAAGCGTCAGCATAAGATAAAGCCAAGAACACTCTGATTACCATAAGCAGAGAACACTCTGAAGCGTTACTAAGCATTCAAGACAGATTAATTACCAACGGCTTTATTCAAAGACAAGATCTTCTCAAAAAGGAAAGAACGTTATTATCATTGAAAGTGCTTTATGGACAACAACGTATCTTTACCTTGGTTATATAAACAAGTCTGTGTGAGAAAAGATGCACGCATATACACGCCTACAAAAACGCACGTACTCATACAATTTGCTAAGCTTTCCAACCATGCTCATCCAAAAGCATTATCAATTCAGTTTTATTCTAAGCTTAAATTTGTGTATTATCACAGTTGTGGTATACTGTTTTATTAGAAAACATCAAACACATTATTTGTTCAATTCTTTGTAAAGAGATTTCCTTGAGATAAACCGGGTTGTGGTTATACTCAAGAAGGCTTTAACATTTGTTAAAGTAGTTATTGTATTCCTTTGAATATAGTGGATTAAGACCTCGTTGGAGAGAGGAGAAATCACCTTGATGGGTGGACTGGAGTAGTTTGAGATCAAACGAACCAGGATAAAAATACAGTGTTGTCTGCTCGTTTGATTTAAGTTTTACAATTCAACCCCCCTTCTTGTGTTTTTCACATATTCAGAAATAACCTTATAATTTATACCTTCCTCATTGCAAAATCGAGCAAATTCAGCAGAAGTATATTCACCACCACCATCAGTTCTTAACTTCTTTAATTTGCAGAGACTTTGTTTCTCATCATGCAACTTGAACTTCTTGAACTGTGTGAATACCCCACTCTTCCTTTCAATAAGGTAGATCCACATATGTCTTGTGAATTCATCAATGAAAGTAAGGAAATACCTGTTACCTCCATTTAACTTTACTTCAAAGGGTCCACACACATCAGAATGAACCAACTCCAGTTTTTACTTTAATTTTATGGGCAAGTCATGTTTGAACGCCTTCCTTGCCTGTTTTGCTTTGCAACATTCCTTGCATACCTGCTTTGGCTCCTTTACATACGACAACCCAAACACCATCCTTTTCTGATTGAGCATGCATAAAATTTTGAAGTTTAGATGTCCATACCTCTGATGCCATAGCCAGTTTTTATCTTCTTCTGTAGTTGAAGCAAGACATTTGTGATCTGATGTGTTGAGTTCAACTTTGAACATTTTGTTCTCCGCCAATGGTGCTTTCATTATTAGCCTCCCATCATCCTTATATACCTTAATCTGATTTTTCTCCAGCTTCATATTGAAGCCTTTTGCAAGTAATTGACCTACACTTATCAAGTTACTTGTCATAGAAGGTACATATAGTACTTCAGTGATAGTATTTTTTTGAACATCCTTCCTGAAAATAAAAATATCTCCTTTACCATCTGATTTGATGTGCTTGCCATCTGCAAACTTTATCACCTTTTCGGCTGACTCAGCTAACTTGGTAAACCAGTTTTTATTACCAGTCATGTGGTTGCTGCATCCTGAATCCAGATACCACATGTTGTTTTTCTCAGTGTTCGACTGAGTGTTCACCTTCAACAATACATCATCTGAATCATTATCTCCAGCTCGTGCATATTGAGCCTCATCATTATCTTTCACCCTCGCAACTTTCTTTTTTCGATAGTCTCTAGCATAGTGACTAAAACCTTGACAATTGTAACATTGCACCTCTTTCGTGTCAATTTTCTTCCCGGAATACTTGTTTCCCACACCTTTCTAGATCAAATCAGTATTCTTGCTTGACTTCTCATCACTAGTAAGATTCTTTCGCTGCTTCGACTTCTCTTTTCCAACTTTCTTGATGAATCTTGATTGCAATGCCTGTTCAGTCACCTTTTCTCTTTCTGAGTTTCTCTGCTTCAACCTCATTTCATGAGCCTCTAATGAAGCTTGAAGTTATTTCGCCTTCATCTCAGATATAATATTAGCCTCTTCAATTGTCACAACAATATAGTCAAAATCTACAATAAAGATCTCAACACCTTCTCTATCTTATGTAGATCCATAACCGATTCACCACATGCCTTCATCTGGTTTGTTAGCATCATAACTCTTGAGAAATATGCAGAGATTGCTTCATCTTCTTTCAGCTGAAGCATCTCATATTGCTTCCTTAGTGTCTGCAACTTCACCTTCTTTAATTTCTCATCTCCTCTATACAAGTTTTTTAGCTTTTCCCAAGCTCTTTTTTTTGTTTCTTCTTTAATTATTTTCTCAAATACATCAGAATCCACACACTGGTGAATCAAGAACAGTGTTTCACCATTTTTCTTCCTCTGATCTTTGTGCGTACTTTTATGGGATTCCGTCGCATTTGCTTCTAGTTTTGATACTCCATCATTCAAGATTTCAACAACATCTTGAAATCTGAAAATAACCTTCATCTGTGCAACCCACCGCTGATAGTTTTCACCTTTGAAAGCAGGTAAACTCGCTGGAAACTGTGTTGATGTTGTTGTTCCGTTTTCCATTAGATTCTCTCTTAATCACAACTGAGCTCTGTTATACCAATTTGATGGAACAAAAGGTTTTCAAGAAAGATGATTTATGGAAGAGAAGAAGAAGAAAAAGAAGAAGAAGAGAGAATAGAGAGAATTGAGATTTTGTTGTTTTGATTTATTTCTCACTTTCTTACTTTCTTACAAATTCAGCAGTCCTTTATATAGGCAAACAATGCCCAGACCCAATTAGACAAAATCCTAAAGCCCAAAACATGATTTCGACAGACTACAATATCTGTTGTATTCGACTCTGTCGAATACACCTTATAACTTATATAAAAGATATTGGATATACACCACACAAGTATCTCGACAGAACAAAAATCATACATCTAACAAAATTGATTGGGAAATGAGGTTGCATCCTCTTGAACTGCTGCTGTATCTTTTACTTGTACATATCTTCATGTGATTTAATACCTCTATATAGTAGTGGCAGAGATCAATATTCCACCCAATTTATGATATGATCTTACCGTAGAAGTTTGGTTGATTTCAAGTTATAAATTGTATTTTTGAGCCAGCAATGCTGGTACTACACCAAAAATAAAAAATAACAGCGCACCATAGACAGCGCTTATATCAAGAATCGCTATTATAAGTTAAAAAATTAAAACTATAAACTAAATTAATAAAAAGTGTTGCTAAAGGGCATAGAAAAGAAAGCGCTTTCTTGAAAGCGCTGCTATATGGCATATATACGAAAGCGCTGCTATAGGGCACAAATAAGAAAACGCTTTTTGAAAGCGCTGCAAAAATAAAAAATAACAAACGCACCATAGACAACGCCCATTTCAGGAAGCGCTGCTATAAGTTAAAAAATTAAATCTATAAACTAAATTAATATAAAGCGCTGCTAAAGGACATAAAAAAGAAAGTGCTTTCTTGAAAGCGCTGCTATAGGGAATAGATACTGTTGTACCCCAAAATTTTCCCTCTCATTTCTCAATACATTTCTCACAAAGATCTTCAATGGCTCAAGCTTGCACAAGTGTTGACTAGGCCAAACTATCTCCTAAACACTGATGCCTCAAATTAGGGTTTTGTTTTTCTCAAGGACAATTGAACTTTTAATGCCTCAAATGACTTGCATGGATCATTATAGACCTTCAAAAATACTCATGTCAGATTTTAAGTCTTGAAATCACAATTTTGCTCAGCCAATTGACCAGATGACTAAAAATCAACTGTATTGGGTAAAAAGTCAACTGATGCATACAAAGTCAAACTTTGAATTTTTGGTCAACATCAATTTCAAAGATCACAGTTCATAAAGATATTCAAAAATATGAAGTTTGATCATCAAGAAAGTCAAAAGTCAATTTGAAAAGTCAAAAGTCAATTTGAAAAGTCAAACTTTCCAAGACTTAGAAATTTTTCCAAGTGTTTTGTACATGATAAATGTATTACTTCATGACCTTTTTTTTACCAAGATGCAAGATGATTCAACGAAAACTTTCAACATGAAAGTTGTAGATCTTGATGAACTCTATAACTTTGTATTATAGGGTTGATGTCCAAAACATGCTTAGATTTGAAGATACAGGCCCCTGAAGTCATGACATTTTTATCTAACACTTAGAGACATTTTCAACAGGTTTTGGCTAGTTTTTATCTCAACTTCTTGGCTAATTTTCATCAAGTTCCAATTTGATTTATCTAAAGTGATCAATATGAAAGTTGTAGACAATGTTTCAAGCTTTCCAAAATGTCCAAGAGCATGAATTTATCACACTTGAGCTGGGAGATTCAAAGGCATGAAGTTGGACATCCATTCTTGAATTACAAATCATTTTTGGTGAAGAACACATAATCTGATCTACATGCTATGCTGCATAATATTGTGTTACAGACCTTCTAACTTGTCGATATCACCATAATTTAATGCTTACACATACTCTTGAGCTATTACCCAAGTCATTGAGCTATTGTCCAAAAGATCTTTCCATTTATGGCATAAAGGCACCATTGCTATTCTTGAAAAGTAAGCTTTTGGTACAAAATTTGTCTTGAGCCCATACCTTGCTTACTTCTGATTATACTTCACCATAAATCATGAAAAGTAGCCCCTCTATACCAGCAAATTTGGTACTTCATCTTGGGACCATGGAAGACTTGGCACAACTTGATATTTGCATTCCAACCAAATCATAGTTTGTCATCTTGCAAATCTGATTACTTCAACTTCCCAAACCTTTTCTCTATAAATAGATAGGTTATTTGCAAGCTAAAGAGGCCAGATTCTTGTGTGTTGAAAAATCCTCAAACCCCCTTATACTCTAAAAACCAGAATTGTCCATAAAAACCTCCATTTCTGAGTTTTGAAACCAAAATCTTCAAATCTTTCAAACCTTGCAAATCTTGTCCCAACAAACCATCCAAATACTTCATATATATCATATAGAAGTTGTTCAAACACAAGAGTAACTTCTGTAACATCACTATCACCATTTTCCAAACTCAAAAACAGCCTCCTGCAACTTGAGTTCTCTAAGACAATACATTAAATCTAAGTTGAAACACAAATTTCAGTTTCAAGGTAAGTTTTCTTGACCTTTAAACTCTTCATACAAGCATCATTAGTGGTTCATTTGTGAAGATAACATGTAGATATCATTTCCCTGCAGCTAACTATATGTTTACTTTTCATTTTCACTAACCATGTGTTGAGAACTAACTTATATATGTGACAAAACAATGTTAGAAGTAAAAAACAGCAGTATGAGTTGGTGTATATCTCTATGAGTCGACTCATATTAGGTATAAAACATGTTATGAGTCGATACAAGTAATTATACATCAATACATACTGTTATCAAGATACATTATAGAGAAAAAAATATGAATGAGTCGATGCAAAATACGAATGAGTCGATGCAAAACAGATATGAGTCGATGCAAACCATTATGCATCGATACATATTGAATTGGTTTTGATTTCCAGGAGCCAGAAATGATATGTATCGATGCATAAGTGTATGTGTCGATGCAAAGTAGATATGAGCCGATGCAAACCATTATGTATCAATACAAACTGAGTTGGTTTTGATTTCCAGGGGCAAGAAGTGATATGTATTGATGCATAAGTGCACGTGTCAATGCATAAAGTTTTGTTTAAACAATTTTCCTTCCTTTTTACATTATCTTTATATTTTTAGATATTGTTATTCAATATTCAATATGGTTGTAATAGTATAATTATAACTTTATTTCTTTCATCCCTCATTCATAAACTTGTATCCCCATCCCCAAAAAAAGATGCAATAGCGTAGAACTTTAAATTCCCGCAATTTATCATTTTCAATATTATTGCTACTAATTAGGGTTTTTATGGAAAGATAAAATCAATCGTTAGAAAACCCTAATCTCAAAGATAAAAGTGTATGAAATCAATACACTGTGCACACTTGCACCTCTAGGGTAACCCACAATTGTTGCCTCGAATAAAACGGTCATGTCCCTCGAACGTGGGATACTTTAGCAATGACCCCCGATTACAAGATCGTAGTCCCTCGATGATCCTTCAATGTTACCTTCGGTAAACGATCTTAGACCTTTAAGATAAATTGCTAAGGTGTTATACGGTGGAAGAACCGACTGTTAATACTGGTTTATATTTTTTGTTCGCAAAATGTCACGGTAAGCAAGAGTCGCCACCGACTTTTATTTTATCCAATCAGGAAAAGGAAAAAAGAACAGAAAAAACCTTTTTCGAGATGTTTCTGAGTATGGGGGGTAGATTATAGAAAGGGAAGGTGTTAGCACCCTTTCTATCCATGGTTTTCCATGGGCTCTTAGGTACTTGCTCATTTTTTGAAATTGCTTGCGTGTCCTTTGTTTTTGAAAAGATTTGTATTACTTTGCTTTAACCCTTATTTCTATCCTCAAGAGTGTTACGAAGTTGTTTTTGAAAACTTTAGTTTGAAAAGTTTGTTTGAAAGTGTATGGTGTAAAAGATTTGTTGTTTTGAGCAAGTACCTAACAGTTATCTACCTACTCGAAAAAATGCGTTATTTTCCTCCTATCCTTTAGACCGTGTTATCCTACTATTAGTGAGTAGGTAACCCTAGTTGTTGGATGTTGAGGGACTATCGAAAGGGACGAAATGGTCATTGATGGCAACATGTAAGGATACCTTAGCATTTAGAAGGGACTGTCATCATATAGGCGTAGGCAACATCGAGGGACAAGACCATTTCTCGTAGGCAACTCGAGGGACATTGAGGGACTATGATCATTATGATGACTTTAACCGAGGGTCTTTACTAAGATACCCCTACGTTCGAGGGACATGACCATTGTTTTCCGAGCCAACCAAGTGGGGAGTACCCTACGGGTGAAAGTGTGCAACAGTGTGTTTTTTCAGTTATATTTATCTTGCAATTAGGGTTTTCTATCGTTCATTTTTATCTTTCCATACAATCCTATTAATCTAAGCATTGCATAAAGTATAGTAGCAGGAGATAAAGGCGGAAATGTAAACCTAAGCTATTACAGAGCTTTGGGGCAGTTACATAATAGTGAAGAGGACGAAAAAGAAATTATAAAACTATTACATCCCGGAAGCAATTACATGATAATGATAAATAAAAAAAGTGGGAAAAATAAAGCTACGCTATTACAATTGAACGCGATACACTTTATCTAGGAAAATAAAAATAAGATGACAATAGAAAAGAAAATGTTTTTGTGATTTTTTATGAAAAAAATGATTTATGATAATTAATTAAATAAACCTAAAAACTTAATTAATTTTAATTAGTAAAAAAAAAGTTAATTTTGAAAAAAAAGGTTAATAAAAAAACCTAAAACCTAATTAATTTTAATTAATAAAAAAAGTTAATTAAAATACCTAAATCCTAATTAGTTAAAAAAAGTTAGTTTTGAAAAAAAAGTTAATTATAAAAACCTAAAAATATAATTAATTTTAATTAAAAAAAGGTTAATTTTCAAAAGAAAAAAAAAGTTTAATTAAAAAAACCTAAAACCTAATTAATTTTAACTAAAAAAAAGGTTTTAAAAAAAGTTTATTTTTAATGATTAACAAAAAAAGATTAAGTTTGCCAAAAAAATAGATAGAGGAAGAAACATCAATGAAAAATAGGGTTAGAAAATACAAATAATCCAAATATCACGGGTGATTGTTGAACCAAAAATTAATTTAAAACCTAAAATTAAATTAAAAAAATCTAAAATTAATTATTCAAGTTTATTATGAAAAATCAAAGGTTTGTGAAAAAAGTTTTGTGGTTAAGTGAATTTAAGATTAAAGAAGACAAATTGGTTAGAAATCAAAAACAAACAATGAAATTAAAAAACCTAAAATTAAATTAAAACCTAAAATAAAATTAAAAAAACCTAAAATTAATTATTCGAGTTTAGGAGGAAAAATCAAAGGTTTGTGAAAAATGTTAGGTTTTATGAAAATAGTTTTAAACAGAAAGAAGGAAAATAGGTAAAATAGATAAAAAGATAAATAGAATGGAAGAAAACCAAAACTAATAGGGGTGGGTGTTGAACTCACGCCATTAACCTCCTCTGAATGTCAGCCTTGCCATGAGCCATACATTGGTGGTTGTTTTGTTTTGGCCTCAGTATTTTGTAATAACCCTGCACGGGATCCTGTCTAAATCTGCAGTGCTGAATCTCATAAACACATTAAATAAATTACTATATCATGAAATACAAATAAAGAAAATATATGAAATTTTGTAATGTTAAAACCGATATGGTATGTATAAATGCTTCTACACTCTTTTGATCATGGAGATCAAACCAGCCTTACCCTTACTGGAGAAGTAGTGAGATGTGGGTTTGTAACAAGGATGACTTGTTTGTAGTGAGATGGGGGTTTGTAATAAGGATTTCAAGGTTTTTAGGGTTCTTGAAAGAATTTGATATTTTGACAGGATTGTGGCAAATGTTTTTTTTTGTTTTTTCATGTCCTGTTTGTGTGAAAAAGTGATATTATATAATGGAAATTAGAGAAAAGATATGGGCTTTGAATGTGCAATTGAGCCTCCAATAACCACAAGCAATAGTGCAGATTTTTATTCACTTGAGTCTGTCACGTTCTACGCTAAATCTCAGGGGCTTAAGTGCAATTTTTGAAGTTAAAATTAGAAAACAAAATGTAGCCTACATCGAGAACTAACTCCTGTACAAAAATGGGCTCAATCGGATAAACGGTGAATTACTTATGAATTTTTGAAGTTTCGCCTCAGACATACTTATTTTGGGCTCCAGTGTCAACTCTGACACGTTCTTCATTAAAAAACTGGTATTGATTGGAGCATAACCAGGTCCCGAATTTAGAAGAAAAGTTGTAGATCTCTGAGTCATTGACCTTGTGTAAACATATGGACCCGATCCGATAAAAATTGATCGAGTTATGAATTTTCGAAGTTTCGACCCAGATGAAATAATATTCAGCATTCAGGATTTTCCACGCGTCACACGCACTCTGGGCAAAAGAAGAAGGCCTTTTGGATACCTTTCAAACTTTATATCTCCTGTGAAAATGTAGCCAACTCAATTTTTGAAATTTTGGCACCGGAACCAGCTCAATACGATGAAAATCGACCAAGTTACGATTTTATGAACATGACTCAAATAAACTTCTGTCATAAATTTTCTATATAAAAATACTTGATAAATCCGCATTTTTGAAGATCTTCTGATCGAAATTAGCTTCCAGCCGTGAGAGATGAAAACGTAGATGACATAAAGACGGGATTTTGGCCACTAGAACGAGTTCAAAATAAACCACGATCTTCAAGTTATGGATTTTTTAGTGCGTAAAAACTGCACTTTCATCACACTTTTTCACCACGTTTCTTCGGGAAAACTCACACATTTGGAGACCTTCTTTAAAGAATTGACTCTTGAGCTGAACCTGAATTTGAGAATATGTTATCAGAGATATCTTGGCGAAAGAACACCTGAATATGACGCGCCGGGTTGGACTTGTGAATCTTTGAACCCCGAATCGTTACAAAACAGCGAACCGATCTTCAGCACGAAAAATACTCTAAAAACATCCATTGGCGAAATAAATGTCACTTGTAACCTGAAGAAGCTTGCTAAATATACCTTGATTCCATAACCATAAAACCAATGATATGCGTGTATGTAATAATGAAATGTAAGCCAAAAAGTCGAAATAAAGATGGTAAATTTTTGTGTACAACAGCTGCCCCTGTTCAATCTTCTTAAACCCGAGGATGTAGATTGGCCGTATGCCTTTCGTAATCTGAAGGTGGAAGATTATTGGACGCTAGAGTGCCCAGAAATTTTCACTCGTTTGAGATGGTGTTGGACTGTGTAGGTAGTATCGGGAATGAGCTTACAAATGCCATTTGAAGGAGATGACGGAAGGTCACCAGAGATGGGCTTAAAGATGCCATCCGGAAGATATAACGGAGAATCGTCGGGGATGGGCTTAAAGATGCCATCTAGAGGATGTTGATTTCCCGAGATATTCCTTTGATGAGAATTCATGTTCCTGTCGTTGAGGAGGAATCTGCTGAGGAATGTTGGTCTCTGTCTTGGGAGAAGTGGAATTTTAGGAACTTCAGTTGTCCGTTACTCTACTGGGGAATCATCTCTTAGTCGAGGAGATGAAAATGAACTGCTATCTGGTCGTGCTCTAGACCTTACAGTGATTTTCTAAGGATAATAAGATTGACTTCTATCTGGTCGTGCTCCAGGTTTTACAGTGACTTACCGGGGAGATGAGATTAAACTTGCTATCTGGTCGTGCTCCAGGCTTTGCAATCTCAAAAACTGTTATCTGGTCGTGCTCCAGTCTTCACAGCGTCTTATATCGTTATCTGGTCGTGTGCCAGGCTTCACGGTGTCTTATATCACTATCTGGTAGATTCCAGGCTTCATAGTATCTTGTACTGTTATCCGGTTGATTTCCAGGCTTCACAGTATGATGGGGAAATTAAGAAGTTATCCGGTCGATTTCTGGGCTTCATAGTTTAAATTTGAGATATACCACTATCTGGTCGATTCCAGACTTCATAGTGTTTTGGAGAAATCAAGATATTATCTGGTCGATTTATGGGCTTCATAGCTTGAATTGGAATATAAATCTTAGTATCAATTTGACTGAACCAGGGAAAACTTGTGAGAACTTCAACTGGGAGAGAAATCTTAGTATCGATTTGACTGATCCCGGGAGAGGTCTCGGATTAACTTTGACTGGCATATAAATCAGGGGAATCTTAGCGGCGATTCGACTAACCCAGACGAAAGTCTTAGAACATATTCAACTAGAATAGAAACCTTAGTGTCGGTTTGACTAAACCGGAAAAAATGTTGGAATATCTTCAACTGGAATTGAAACCTTGGTGTCGGTTTGACTGAACCAGAGAGAACTCGTGAGAACTTGATTGCATCTTCCTTGAAAGGTAAAGAGTTAGTCGTATGTAATGTCATGATGTATGAAATGTATTAAGTAATGATGTTCTCAAAATAAATGAGTTTGAGCTATATAATATGTATGCACATGCCATGATGTATGGATATGCAATGCTATTGTGATATTCTCTAGCTGGGGAAAATAAATCCTGGCTGCTGCTGGAGAGTATAAGGAGTTGAGTTCTTCGTTTCTGCTGGGGAAAGTGAACGAAGATGATTGACTGGAGATTTTTATCCATTCTGCTTGAGAATATTCTGCCGGAGGAGACTCTGTCTGAGAATAATCCTGTGGGGGAATAACTCTGTGGGGAAGAGAGATACTCTGTTGGTAGATCTGCTGATTTGGAGAAATAAACTCAGTTGGGGATGAACTTCCATTGCTGGAGAGAAGAGCTCTGTTGGAGATTGAGCTTCCGCTGTCAGAGAAATAAACTATGCTCGGGAGATGGCTTTATAAACTGTTCATGGTTATAAAACTCGGTTGGGGAATGTAGATATCAGCTTTCTGAAGAAACCTGCTGGGGAAGGAATTCCTGCTTGGGGATAAGGAGGTCAGACCTTGGTTGTCTCGGCTCTGTTGGGAATATAGGTATCACTGGCTTGTATGTGATAGTGACTTTGTTTCCAACTGTCTCTACCCCTTGTACCATGATGGAAAAAGTACATGCGGAGATTTTGTGGATGGATCTATGTCGTGATTGTACTTGAACATGTATTTAATGAGTGTTAGGATGACATCCGGCTCTGGATCGTATCTGAACTGTACTTGAAACATGTGTTGGATAAGTGTCAGAATGACATCCGTCTCTGGATCGTATCTGAACTGTACTTTGAAACATGGGTCGAATGAGTGTCAGAATGACATCCGTCTCTAGATCGTATTTGAACTGTACTTGAAACATGTGTTGAATGAGTGTTAGAATGGCATCCGTATCTAGAGCGTATCTGAACTGTATCTGAAAGCTGAATCTGAATGAGTATCAGAATGGAATCCGTGTCTGGAGCGTATCTGAACTGTATCAGAAGGTTGAATCCGAATGAGTATCAGAATGGCATCCGTATCTGGAGCGTATCTAAACTGTATCAGAAGGTTGAATTTGAATGAGTATCAGAATGGAATCCGTATCTGGAGCGTATCTGAACTGTATCTGAAATCTGAATGAGTATCATAATGGCATCCGTATCTGGAGCGTATCTGAACTATATCTGAAAGCTGAATGAGTATCAGAATAGAATCCGTATCTGGAGCGTATCTGAAAGCTGAATCTGAATGAGTATCAGAATGACATTTATATCTGGATCGTATCTGAACTGTATCTAAAAGCTAAATTTGAATAAGTATCAGAATGACATCCGTATCTGGAGCGTATCTGAACTGTATCTGAAAGTTGAATCTGAATGATTATCATAATGGCATCCGTATCTGGAGCATATCTGAAAGATGAATTTGAATGAGTATCAAAATGACATCCGTATCTGGAGCGTATCTGAACTGTATATGAAAGCTGAATCTGAATGAGTATCAGAATAGCGTATGTATCTGGAGCGTATCTGAACTGTATCGGAAAGTTGAATCTGAATGAGTATTAGAATGGCCTCCATATCTGGAGCGTATCTGAAAGCTCTTGATGAATGCTGATCAAGGTATAAGTCTTCCACTGATAGACAAGTGACGGGACATAGTCGTACGTTTTAAATCCCTAACTTTTTCCTGGACCGCACTTTCGGGTTTTTAGTCCACCGGGATACCTTTTTGCCCAAGCCACCTTTTCAGGTTTTCGACTTGTCGGGTGTACAGATTTTTTCCCCCGTATATCCCTAACTTTTGCCTGAACCTTTTTGGTTCGCCGGGATTCCCTTATTTTTTCCTAGGTGTGTCAACCTAGCGGTTCTTTTTTTCATGCGTAATATTTTCCGACTATGTCCATGCTTTCGGGATGTAGAGAGTTGTCACTGTCCATAGTGTTGTGTTGTAGTACTGTCAAAAATGTTTTCTAGATGGCACATGATTCGTTGCTGGAATGCGTGCGTATTTCCCCAAGCGATTTAGATGGAGATCTGCCCCTGGTTATTTAGCACTTTTGGAGAGACTGCCCCAGGTGTGTTTAGACATCATGTCATGCCCCTTGCTTATGGAAGACCTGTTATTGGAAGTGTCTTTCCCTCTGAGGTGATTCTGTCCATTGAGAGGATGTTTGTTCATTGAATATCCATTGTGCAAATTTCTCTGCTGTCAAACAATTAGTCATATGCAAACAATGTCATTTAAAGAATGCAAAACTCACGTCTGTCTTGAAATTTTTTTGAAAATGTGTTTTTTGTAGTATAACGAAATTTGCAAGAATGTGATATCAACTCAGGATTCGTAACAAAGCCTACAGGAGTCAGGATACCTTTTGTAACAGTATGATCTTAAACTAACCCATGCTTCAGCTATGACTTTTAAGGGTTATAACCTGGCCTGGTTCACGGTTCAAGAAACAAAGGATAAAGGCTCAAATTTTATTTGTACCCAACCCTCTCTTCATGATGTTCTTCAGTCTTATGCTCAGCTAATTGCGCGTTTAGGTCCCGATCAAGTCTGGAATCTTTGCTTTGATACTTGGTGATGATTCAGAAATTGAACATTTGTTTTAAAAAGGCAGTCATTCTTGTAATCTTCTTTTTGCCGAGGATTTGTAGTAACCTCTTTTTTTTTGGTTTTCGTTATCCCTTCTTTTGCCTGAACTGTTTCTTTTGTGATTACAGTCAGCAGGATGCCCCAATTTTTCTCTTAAGTATCCTTCATAAGTTTTGACTTAATGGGATTTTATTTTGAGATATAATGACTGCTTATCTTGACGATTATACGGAACCATCATTGTCTTTTGTTTTAGAAGGACATCTTCGATGCCATTCATTGTGTACGAAGCGGCAAATTGTGACTGAATGCGCCTTTGAATTAACTGAGAAAACTACCCTGCCCCAGGTTACGATTAAGGGTTTTAATTTTTGTGAAAAGAAAAACTCCTACTTATTTGGCTCGAAGGGGTTGACTAGGGATTATCTTCCTTATAACTCCATTGTTTAGGATTTGAAACAATGCCTGTACATCGTCAGCGAGGTCTGTTCAAAAGCATACTGTAGAGATTATGGTATCATTTTCGTCATCCTCCCTCTAAAGCTTAGAGTTTTTAATCGAGAGTTGAATATCACAAAAGGAAATAAGAACACATTTTTGAAATAATGAATACGAATGAATTGATTCAAGACAAACATGTGCAATGCATTATTGAAATAACTAGGTTTGATATGAATAAATGTTCAAACAAATCAAAAGAAAATTACACATTGAAAATTCTAATGAATGAAAAGTCTTCTTGTTAGAACTTGTCACTTCAAATGGTGGGCCTTGGAGGATTGACAGAAACATTCCAGCTAACCATCTTGTGTGAATTCCAATGCTCCTTCATCAATCAGGTCTTGAATTTTATTTCTCAACACCCAACAACTGTTGGTGTCATGTCCAGGACTGTTGGAGTGGTACACACATCTTGCATTTGGATTGTATGTTGGGGAGGCTATGTTGGGATTCTGAGGAGGGTCCCTTAATATAACCAACTTGGCCTTCAACAGGCGTTACAATGCTTGAGCCAATGACATGTTGATTTCGGTGAAGCGTCTTTCGGGTGTATTCTTCTTACGCCGATTTCCCCGTTGTCGTTAGCGAGGTTGTGGTTGGGCTTGTGATGTAGTAGCAATCTGGAAAGGTCCATTCCTAACCAAACCAACCTCTTATCTCACTGGGGGCTGATTAATGCCTTGATCCATAATTTTAACTTTTTGTTTCATGGATCTGCATCCATCTTGGTGAAGCTTGTTGAGGAAGGCTCTTAGCCCTTCTTGTCCTTGAGCTAAGTTTTGGATAAGAGCCATCTTCCCCCACATCTGGATTCTCATTGCTTCTACCTTAGCTTGCAGTTGTTCCAATTGTTCATCTTTGTTGTTGTCAGGACGTTCCTTGGTCAGATTCCCGACGAAGAGTGTTTTCAGGTCTTCTTGCCCCTTGGATAGATTTAGGAGAAATTCCTTGAACTGGGCATCTTGAGCTTGGAGATATCTGTTGTCTTGTTGGAGATCCATTGCTGAAATAAACAGCGAGAACATGAGAGACCTGCTTTGAAACCTTCTTATGTAATGATATGTATTATATATGTATGCAATGTTTTCAAGGATCTCGCGGGGTAAACAACAAAATGACAGAAGTTGAATTTTACAGCTTTGATTGAAGAACTTTGTATAGTTGAGAGTCCTTCTACGAGATTCAAGCTCACCATATCAAGTGGGTCATAGCCTCTGACTCAAGTTGTTGAGTTTTGATCTTCTGATGACATTGGCTAGAGGAAAATAAATCCCCTTGCCCCTTGCTAGATGTTTGGTTCATCATAACCTGCACCACAGGCCCTTGAGATCCTTGAAATGGTTAAGGAAATGCTATGGTATGATGTTATGATGTGTATGCTATGCATTTAAGCAAAGGTGCTAAGTGATGTAAGCAAGTAAACCCTGCAAGAAAACCAAGTTATTGGATAATAACTGTAAACAAAACCTGCAAGGAACTCAATGTTTTCAGGTAATAAAACTCTGCAAGTAGTTCAAGTTGAAAGCACACAAGTCACGCAAACAACCTTAGGTTTAGGCTTGCATGGGTTTTAAGGTCGTACCCTCTTGAAGTTAGATTGGTTCAACCTGTCCTATAAATATGTAACCGGGTTCTAAGGGATCTCAATATCACTGATCATCCTTTATCGGGCATTGTTTCAGCTCAAGCAATCTTTTCTTGCGGCCAAAATATCCCGAAAGTCTAATCTCAATGAGTGTAGCATTGAGTATCAACCAATCCTCAGTTTTATACCGAGGCCGGCTATCTCACTACTTTCTAATGGCCAAGTTTGTTCAACTAAGGTTCTAAGGTCCGTTAGTGCTTCACGACACCATGCGGCGGCCCCGTATTCTCCTCGTTTCCCCATGAAGGATACCGGTACCAACCAAAGTGTCACACCAACACAACCATCACTTAAACCATATCGGTCTACGCTGTACAATCTCCATGATCTATTGTTGTTTACCTAAAAAGTTTCCCCAGATCCGGGTGTAGGATCTTTAACAATACCCAAACAAAACCATTGAATTTAAAGCAGGCAAGGCAAAACAAGAAAGCAATTTTAAAATGACCTAGATCCTAAGGTAAACCCCACTTTATATTCCCCAGCAGAGTCGCCAGTTCTGTGATATGGTGGCAGAACCGACTGTTAATACTGGTTTACACTTTTTGTTTGCAAAATTTCGCGGTAAGCAAGAGTCGCCACAAATTTTATTTTATCCAATCAGGAAAAGGAAAAAAGAACAGAAAAAACCTTTTTCGAGATGTTTCTGAGTACAGGGGGTAGATTATAGAAAGGGAAGGTGTTAACACCCTTTCTATCCATGGTTTTCCTTGGGCTCTTAGGTACTTGCTCATTTTTTTAAATTTCTTGCGTGTGCTTTGTTTTTGAAAAGTTTTGTATTACTTCGTTTTAACCCTTGTTTTTGTCCTCAAGAGTGTTACGAAGTTGTTTTTGAAAATTTTAGTTTTAAAAGTTTGTTTGAAAGTGTATGGTGTAAAAGATTTGTTATTTTGAGCTTGTACCTAACAGTTATCTACCTACTCGAAAAATTGTGTTCTTTTCCTCCTATCCTTTAGACCGTGTTATCCTACTATTAGTGAGTAGGTAACCCTAGTTTTTGGATGTTGAGGGACTATCGAAAGGGACGAAATGGTCATTGATGGCAACATGTAAGGATACCTTAGCATTTCGAAGAGACTGTCATCATATAAGCATAGGCAACATCGAGGGACAAGATCATTTCTCGTAGGCAACTCGAGGGACATTGAGGGACTATGATCTTTATGATGACTTTAACCGAGGGTCTTTCCTAAGATACCCCTATGTTCGACGGACATGACCATTGTTTTCCGAGGAAACCAAGTGGGGAGTACCCTAGGGGTGCAAGTGTGCAACAATGTGTTTTTTCAGTTATATTTATCTTGCAATTAGGGTTTTCTATCGATTTTTTTTTTGGAATAACCATGTATTAAAAAAAAATCGCAAATAACCATGTTTCAGATGACTCCCCAAAGGAGGAGCCATCTCACTTGGCGCCTACACCTATTTTTTAAGGGGAGGCGCCATCTCACTTGGCGCCTAGGTGCCTAGGGCTTGCCCTAAGCCAAGTGAGATGGCACCTTAGTGCATTTTCTAGGATAATTTTCGCATTTTTTTAATGTGGTGCGTTATGTATTCAATATAGGATTAACAAAATTGACTTTTTATTTACAAAATATGATTACACACATAAGTATTACGTAAAAAAAACAGATTAATCAGTGGTCCCCTGGAACCCGGTAATGACCCCCGGTTCCGCATCCCCGTCCTCGCCTTTCCAGTGTTGGGTTTCATCGTGTTTCCTGTTGTGGCAGGGTTGATGGCCCAGCGAAGTCAATGTGTTCTGGATCCATGAAATCAGTCAGATCTCCATATCTAGAAGATCTGCTTTGGTACAGTCGGTTACCCATACCCTCAAAGTTTGGTCGTGTTGTCGGTGGGTGGGGTTCCATGGTTGGTCTGTAGCATTGGTCGTCTGAGTACGGGGGTTAGAAAGGAAATGGATCTTGGGGTGTTTGGTATTAAGGATGTTGGGTGGTTTGGTGATATTGTGGTTGATGGTAAGTTTGGTCGGTTGGTTCATAATCTTCCGACATTCCCAGATCAGGGCTAAGGTTGGATGTTGAGGGGCCCATATTGGGATATGCAGAAGACTAAAATTGTGTGTGGGGTATGCAGGTGTGTTGGTATTGTGATTGAAATTGCGGTTGGGTGTGAGGAATTTGGGGGTATTGGTACTGAGGTGGTGACTGTGGTTGGGTGTTTGTGGTTCTGTTTCATCTGGGGGGTTGGTGGGAGGTTGATGTGTGTTAGGTTTGTTGTTGGGGAAATGAGGGTTGTGCCTATTGTGTTTGTGGGTCAACCAAATACCTTGGATGAGACACGTGCATATCAGGGGTACTAACCGATCTGTACCAAGATAAATACTGATTCGTGTGTCGCATATTACCATGGTTGAGGAAAACTGGGAATTGCAAGACATGTCGGTGACGCCTCTTCCAAATTTTACACCATTCTGGAGCAAAGTCTTTCCAGTTGGTAAGACCCCATTGGGCGTCGACCCTTTTGAGATGCCACGGGGACAAACAAGTCGGATCGCTGGGTATCTCTTGATGCATTCCAAACTGCATCTTCACACGGTCGTTGTGGTGCATCTCCACAACATTGAACCGTATGATTGCAGTCTTTGCGCTCCAAATTGCTGCATCCTCGGGGTTTGGTTCATGGCCCATACCCAAATATGGTCTCCAGACAAACTGCAGATAAAATTAAATCAGGTTAATGAAAATGTAATATATAAATAATTTAAAAGTAGAAAAGTTAAAAGATACGACGTACATCATCCGGGCCAAGGTGATCCAATAGATTGTGGTATAGTGCGACATTAAATCTTGGATTCTTGACGTAATACATACCCCTCACGCAATACCTAAAGGAAATGAATAATATTTTATTTTTATCATATATTTGGTGAAGAGATGAATAGTAATAAATGATATAACTTGATGACTTACTTTGTTGCGTATGGGAAAACAAATGTGTTGTTGTTGACGGGGTTTAGGGACTCCATCCTCCACCAACCGCAGGCTTGAAGTAACAAAGCGCAGCTATAAAATGTACATTTTTCCTTGATTGTATTTTTACACATAGAACTGTATAAGTGGGCTAAAACAGCAGAATCCCAACTATACTTTCTAGTTATTTCGAAGTCTCTAAGTAAATTTAAATACATAAAATTTACACTATTTCCCGTACTTTTGGGAAATAAAAAGGTTCCAAATAGTATCATTATATAAGTTCTAGCTTTTATTACCTTGGCTAGCTCGGAGGAATTTTCGTTTAATTCCAGAGTCGCATAATGATTTTTTAGCTCAGTTAATAGTATACCCTGACCTCTCGCACCACCACCGTCAACCATATCCCTACCTAACAATTCTTCACACAGAGAATTGGGTTGTTGAACCGACCCGTTAACAGCCTTACCGTTGACAGGGAGACCCAATAACATGTACACGTCCTCTAGCGTGACAGTACATTCACCTATTGGTAAGTGAAATGTATGGGTCTCTGGTCTCCACCTTTCAAACATTGCAAGTATGAACTTTGAATCAATTGTGCAGTTGGAGATCTTTATAATGTTTCCAAAACCTGCGTATTCCAAATATGTTACGATCAATGGGTCTGGAGCAAGGTAGTTGTGTGACCGGATTCTGAATCTTTTGGTATCCTAAGTTAATAATGTAAAAGGTGTAAGAGTAAGTAAGATGAACAAAGCATTACTAGAAGTATGAAAAATGTATAACTATAAAAGAAACTTACAAATGCTGCAATGTTGTCCCTTGTGCCTCTGTGAGAATCGCCCATTGTGAGAAGAGCCATTGTTGAAAATTCCTGAGATTATGAAATAGTTTGAAATTGTAAGAGATTATGAAAGAGTTTGTAGCAGAGAGTGAGACAATTATTTACGAGAGAGAAGTATGTAATGCTCTGTATTTATAGGCAACAAAATTTCATAGAGTAAGTGAGGTGGTAGGTGGGTGCATGCATGCATGATAAGTGTCACTCTTGCGCAGGCTAGGTGGCAGCCTTGGAGAAGACATCTCTGAATGCATGTAACACAATTGGACATTAAGGGAGGCTCCATTTAACTTGGCGAAAGAGTACAAAATTGAAAGGTGTCGCCATCCCCATTGGCGAATAAGAGGTGGCATGGGTTGCAACGTAGGCGCAGGCTAGGTGACAGCCTTGGAAAAGGCATCTCTAAATGCATGTAACACTATTGGACGTGATGGGAGGAGCCTTAGAGGTTACAGTGTAGGTGCAGAGTAGGTGCAGGCTAGGTGGCAGCCTTGGAGAAGGCATATCTGAATGCATGTAACACGATTGGACATGAAGGGAGGCTCCATTGGACTTGGCGAAAGAGTACAAAATTGAAAGGTATCGCCATCCCCATTGACGAATAAGAGGTGGCATGGGTTGCAGAGTAGGCGCAGGCTAGGTGATAGCCTTGTAGAAGGCATCTCTGAATGCATGTAACACTATTGGATGTGATGGGAGGAGCCTTAGAGGTTACAGTGTAGGTGCAGAGTAGGCGTAGGCTAGGTGGCAGCCTTGGAGAAGGCATCTCTGAATGCATGTAACACGATTGGACATGAAGGGAGGCGCCATTGGACTTGGCGAAAGAGTACAAAATTGAAAGGTGTCGCCATCCCCATTGGCGAATAATAGGTGGCATGGGTTGCAGAGTAGGCGCAGGCTAGGTGACAGCCTTGGAGAAGGCATCTCTGAATGCATGTAACTCTATTGGACGTGATGGGAGGAGCCTTAGAGGTTACAGTGTAGGTGCAGAGTAGGCGCATGCTAGGTGACAACCTTGGAGAAGGCATCTCTGAATGCATGTAACACTATTGGACGTTGTTGTACCCCAAAATTTGCCCTCTCATTTCATCAACATTTTCTCAATTACAAGACTTTTGGAACTCAAGAACAAGCTAGGGTTTACTCTGCTCAAGACACCTCCTTGCACTGTTGACCTAAATTAGGGGTTGAGTTTGCACAAGGATGTTTTGACCTACAATTCCCAAAGTGACTTTCATACTTCATGTTGGACTCACAAGTTTGTCCATACCAAGTTTCAAGCCTTGATTCAAATTTTTGCCCAGTCAATTGGACAGTTTACCTAGAAATCAGCTGTATTGGGGAAAAAGTCAACTGTGGCCAATTGACAGTCAAACCTCATGAAATTTGACCCACATCAACATTATGAACTCATATGAACCATTTGATTAAGTTTGGATCACAATTCCACAAGAAATTTGATTAGATCATCAAAAGGGCAAAATGGTCATTTTTAGGGTTTTGACTGCACAAAGGCAATTTTTGACTGTTTGACCTAGCCAATGGCAAATCAAGCTCACACATGGACTCAAAGACTCAATAACATTGTCTTGACCCATTCAACAAGTTCAAAAGATCTCAAATGCATAGGATTGACAGATGAATTTTTCAGTCAACTGATCAAAATTTGACTGTACATTGAAAAGTCAAACTTTGACTTTTTGGTCAAAATCAAGTGCCAAGAGTCATTTTTTACCAAGACATGTCAAATTATGAAACTTGATCATCAAGAAACCCAAAAATGCAAATTAGGGTTTAAAATGGAAAAATTTCATAACTTAGAAATTTTCTAAGTTATGAAATTTTCTTATTTTTTCCTAACTTTGTCCCATTTTTTCACCAAGATGCAAATGTATTCAAACAAAACTTGCAACATGAAAGTTGTAGTCCATCACAAAGTCTACAACTTTTATTCACAAAGTTTTCTCAAAAGAGGCTTTCATCTCAAGTTATGATTTTTGGAACAAGGGTACCTAAAACTTTTAACTTAGAGAAATTTTACCCTAATTTAGGCAGGATTTTGACCCATCTTCTTGGCCATTTTTCACATAGTTCCACTTGGATTTTCAAGTTGCATTTCAAATATGGATTGTAGTACATGTTGCAAACTTTCCAAGTTGTCCAAGAACTCCTCAAACACCCTTGTGGTTAGAGAGAATCGAATGCTTGAAGTTGGCAAAAACTCAGTTTGATCCATGGCCAATACATGTTCATACAAACTTGCATTTTCAAATCAACATGCTTGGTACTAGCTTGCAGGCCTCAAAACCAGTTTGTACTCCATAATTTAATGCATAACCATTGAGATAAGGTGATATTTTGGTCATTTGGACATTGCATACAAAACTAATCCCTATTTGGAAAAAGGTATAATGCCATTTTTGTAAAGTTGCACTTTATGTCAAACCAAGATCCTTGAGGCATGGGGCCATATCTCTGAGGCATGATCAAATCTACCAATTCCAGTAACCAAGAGAAAAAGGTGCAGCATGATATAGGACTTGTACATGCCTACATTGAACAGATAGATACTATTGCTTCAAGAAGAAGAAAAGTTGCAAACCACAAGCCATCTCTCACATCTGTTAAAACCAACTTACACAAACATTGCAAACAAGTTTTGTACCTCCTAACAAGCCAGAAACACGACCCCTTTTCCTCTCAAAACTCTTAGTGCACAAATTCCCCATTTTCTTGCAAAACAGGGCCAGTTCTGCATTTTGCTAGCTATCTCCAAATTCCATCGTGCGTTTTGCCTAGAGATACTTCAAACACCTTCCAACCAACATACATAAGCTATCCAGATCATCCATTGCTAGCTGTAACACCTTTAACACACATTGCCATTTTTGTTTCAAAGCTTTGCAGGTTGAGTTCTGTAGCACGATATAGGCTACTTCAAAATAAGCCAAGCATTGGAAAAGCTTCAGTGGACCTCAGGCAAGCTCAAAAGAAGCTCAAGCACCCTTGGAAGTTGCTGCGTTGCCCAGCTCGAAGTCAACTGAAACAGGTATCTCATGAACTTCTATCTCTCTATTTAGGAATAGTTAGACTTAGGTTTGTGAATGAAAGATGTTGTATTCATAGCCCTGAAGCCATACATATGCTTAGTTTTCATTTATATTAATCGTACTAGGAGAATTTCATCCATGAACTTTCTGAAAAAACTAGGTTAGAAATTAGGGCCAGAGAAATTCTCTCTGGTCTTTGAGAGTTAGCTTAAGTTTTTTATATGGTTGGATTCGTTGTTTGATGCTCTACAAGTTTCATGTTATGAGTTTTGTCAAAAAATCAAGGAATCAAGAGATAACATTTGTGTACAGAAGCGTGCGTATTTTTGTTCAAAGGAAGAAGATGAAGTTGGTTTGGGTTGGGCCTATACAGGCTAGCTTTTGGAACCCTCCTCTTTTCTTTTTACACCCCCTGGCCCATTTCTTGTTGTGATCGGTGGATCTGGAACTGACTGTTTAACGCTGGTTCGCGAAATGTCGCGGAAGCAAGAGTCGCCACCGTCTTTTATTTTCTCCTATATGGAAATGACAAAAGCACAGAAAAATTCCTTATTGAGATTAGTTCTCGGTTCGGGAGGTAGATTTATAGAAAGGGAAGGTGTTAGCACCCTTTCTATCCATGGTTATCCATGGGCTCTTAGATACTTGCTCATTGTGTTTTCAAAATGTTTGTTTGCTTTTTAAGGTGAGTGGGTTTGAAAAAGTTTCGTTTAAAATTTCAGTTCGACTCTTGTATCAGTCCTCAAGAGTGTTTGAAAAGTTGTTTTCTGAAAGCTTTTTGCAAAGTGTCGGTGTGAAAAAGTAGTTTTTGATTTGTTTTGAATTAGGGCAAGTATCTACGAGTTCTCTACCTACCCTAAGGAATTAGTCTGTGTAAATGTCCTTGAGGTAGTGCCATCCCACCATTGAGAGGTAGGTAGCACCACCGTTGGAGGTGTTCGGGTCAATTCGAGGGTTCGGGACATTGTGGTCACCAGAGCAATAGGAAGACACCTTAGAAGCTACCCCCATGCCATGTTCATGGACATGAGGACTTACTAAGACATCCTCTACTCGACGACCACGTTTCGAGGGGAAAGGCAACAATGAGGCGTACCCTAGGAGTGGTGTGTGATTTGTGCATCATTTTCAGTTATTTTTGTCTTGATCATGCATTGGGTGATCTACGCTTTGATTTTATTTTTGGCATACATTCTTTCATGTGATTATTAACAGTTAAAAGGTGCGGGAATTTAAAGTGCGGAAACATAAGGGTCCTACGCTATTACAAGGGCGCGGGTCTATATCGCCAAATTAAACCAAGACCCGATTTGAAATAAATAAAAGGCGGAAAGTAAACATCCTAATTATCTATTACAAAGCTTTGGGGAAATTACATGAAATTTAAAAAAAGGAAATAAAAGTAAATGTGCGAAAGGAAATAAAAATCGAGAATGCGAGGGCGTTGGACCCTTTTAAAGAAATTAAATCGAAATCATAAATTAATTAAATTAAATAAAAGAAAGAACTTATTTTTGGAGTTTTTGTATTTATGGAATTTAATGAGAAAATTAATTGGAATTAAAAGTTAAATAACCCTAGTTCTAAATTATTTTTAATTTATTAAAGAAAAATGTTTAAGTTTGACCTAATTTAACCTAATTATTTAAATGGCATATTTATTTACAAAATAATTAATTATTAATAATAATAAGAAGAAATTTTAATTATTGAAAAAAAAAGAGTAAAAAAGCTAAAAACCCTAATTTTTATGTTTTTATTGGTTATTAAGAAAAATATTAAAATTAAACCTAAAATTAAACTAATTTGGTTATTAAAACTTATTTACAAAATTAATAGAAATTAATATTAACAAAACATATTTTTTATTGTTTTATGATTTTTTTTTGTATTTTTATGTTATAAAAATTAATTTGTGGAATTAAATAAACAATTAATATAATTAAAATAAATGAAAGAAAAGAAAAAAGAAGAGAAGAAAATGCAAACAGATGGGGGTGTTGACCCAAATTGAGGAGGTATGTTGTGAGTAATCTGGCCCATGAAATGCAAGCCCATTTGACTTTTCAGACTTGCGTGTGGAGGCATTGACTGGTGTGTACCCTGAGACCCTCATCATGGCCTTTGGATTGGCGTTGCTGAACATGTGGCAGGCAAGCTGGCGAAGGCATATGGTGAACCTTTGAGAATATGCTGCACAGAAGCGTGTTAAAACAAAATATATGAAATAAGTGGGGGACCTGGGAATCGAACCCAGGTCCCAATATTTACCACTATCCCTGTCCACCAACTGAGCTATGCACGCGCGTTTGTTAGTATAATGAGATAAAAATAATATATATGAAACGTGCAATTATCCTGGAACCAATGCAAAACGCGCCAATAATTTGAATTAGCCAACCATATGCCTACAACTCATCTTCTTCTCCGCTTCTTCGCTTTGGCCTGAAAAAAATAGAATGGATAGCGGGGGTTTTAAACCCCCACTAAGTGAAGAACACAAAAATAGCGATTAGGCCCTGGGCTCATATAAATTGAGCGCGAGGTGTGGTTTTGAATCGTTGGAATGTTACGGATTCAATGGTCCTAGTCTCATGGTCTAATTTTACCAGATACTCAAAGCCCAAAAAGGAAGCTTCTGAAACCCTAGAACACTTCAATGGTATATTTCGCTACAGGCAAGATTAGTTCAATTAAAATACACCAAAAGTTTCAGTGAGTCCACATTAGTACAAATCAAACATTAAACTGCATTGATATGGCATGAAAATATGAATACGAATATGCAAAAAAAACATGAACAGGGTGACTTCGTGCTACCAGTTCTTGAGGTTAGGGATTGTGATTTCGATTGAGAAAGCTTCCTGGGTGTGTAAGCAAGCTATTGGAATGGTTATTTTGCCTTGAAACAAACTCTAGCTGTGTTTTCAGTTTTGAAAATTTTTAGAGAAAAGTGCAAAGTGTATGGTGTTCTAGGGCGCAGCTTCCAGGTTCTTATGCATTATGGTTAGGTTTCTGTATGTATATGGAATGATTTAGGTCAAAAATCCAAGCCCAACAACCATGTATTCAATGCTTTTGAGATTTGATTTCAATGGTATCTTTTTCAATCTTTTTCATGTCCTTTTGATGCCAATCATTGCCAATCACCTTGATTCTTTCCTTATTGAATAGTGCACGAAATCTTGAGTGAACTCTATGCACAAAAAGATTTGAAAAGCATGGATTAGTATTTTTCTTATAATTAATTTTAATTAAATGAATTAAATAGATTAAATATTCAATTAATTAATTAAAAATAGGAAAATAACTCCCCTTTGGGTCAATGGGTCGTGCATAGCTTTTGGGTGATGATTCTTGGAAGAAATTGAGGCCCATTAGCAATTTTGAGGTATTTGAAGTAAAGTTGACTTTTCAAAATTCCCAAAATTTTCCCAACTTCCACAAGGCATATCTTGCTCAATTTTTAAGCTTTGATCATGTTCTTGGACATTTTGGAAAGGTCTTGAAATCCTCTAACCAATGCCTTTGGTCCCATGTCATTTTGATTTACCAATCTCAATTTATGGTCTTTGACTTGAAGTGCCTTTTTGTTGACTTTTGAAAATGACCTATGATGTTGAGATTGATAACTTTTTGTGAGAGCATTTCTTGGACTTGAAATGTGAAGATGAGTTGTAGGAAATGTCATTCTCTTCAAAATGAGCTTTGGATGGAATTTTCTGATAAACCATGTGGAAGTTATGTCTTGGTCAAGTTACAGTTGACTTTTTCAACTGTCCAAATATGGGAACTTTTGCATCTTGAGACTTTTTGAACCATGCCTTGAGAATCATGATCAAGAATTGATCAAATGATGTTTGTGGCTTCAAAATAAGATGTTGACCAAAATTTTTGACTTTTGACTGTCAAATGACCATTTTTCCCCTACAGTTGACTGTTGAGCAGTTAGGGTTTTTGACAGTGCAATTTTATGCTGTAAGTCTTGAAACTTGGCATATGGATGCTTGACCATGTTTGTAGGCATGTGGGACTTGATTAGACCCTTGGAAACTTCAATTTCTTTGCTAGAATCAAAACCCTAATTTTTGACTGTTAGGATGCCATTGAACTGTGCAACCTTTGGGAGATTTTGAAGCATGCTCTTAGCAAATCTTGAAGGATATGGGAGGGAAAATTTTGGGGTACAACAGTTGCCCCTGTTCAATCTTCTTAGACCTGAGGATGCAGATTGGCTGACGTGCCTTTCGTAATCCGAAGGTGGAAGATGATTGAACACTAGAGTGCCCAGAAATTTGCGCTCACACGTTAGCAGTGTGATGGGGGGAATGGGCTTACAGATGCCATTTGGAGATTAGTGGATAGGGAGATGGGCTTATAGATGCCATGCTGAGAGGTGACGGATAGGTGGATGGGCTTATAGATGCCATCTGGGTGTCGATCGCGTAAGAGATTCCTTAGCGAGAACTTGCGTACTTGAAAAAGAAGATGATTACTTGGCCTATTACAGGAGCTGGTCTTCAAACTCTTTGTATAGATGCACCCTGGTTGGTTACAGGAATCGGGTCTGGAGATTCAAATGGTGATGAATGAATCAGGGATGGTTACTACCTCAACGGGACGATGAGAGAACCTTGGGCGATTACTACCTCAACACTAACGATGAGAGAATCTGGGGCGATTACTACCTCAATAGTAACGATGAGAGAATCTGGGGCGATTACTACATCAACAGTAACGATGAGAGAACCTAGGGCGATTACTACCTCAACAGTAACGATGAGAGAATCTGGGGCGATTACTACCTCAACAGAAACGCTGAGAGAACCTTGGATGTCTTCTACTGGGATAAGAATCAGGGAGATCTTAGGGTCGATCTGACTGAACCGGAGAAGGCCTTTGACTGGATAAGAATCAGGAAAATCTTAGGGTCGATTTAATTGAATCGGGCAAGGTCTTGGAATATCTTCAACTGGATAAGAATCAGGGAGATCTTAGGGTCGATCTGACTGAACCAGAGAAGGCCTTTGACTGGATAAGAATCAGGAAAATATTTAGGAATCGATTTAACTGAACCGGATAAGGTCTTGGAATCTTCAACTGGATAAGAATCAGGGAGATCTTAGGGTCGATCTGACTGAACCAGAGAAGGCCTTTGACTGGATAAGAATCAGAAAAATCTTAGAATCGATTTAACTGAACCAGACTAAAGTCTTGGAATAGCTGAGAACTTAACTGAATCTTTCCTGAAAGGTAAAGGTCAGTCATATGCAATGCATGATGTGGATCAAGCAATGATGTTCTCAATGTAAATGCGTTTGTATGTTCATGATGCGTATATGCATGCTATAATGTATGGGAATGTGACGTTTATGAACGTATATTTTTTCGTCTAGGAAAGTAAATCCTTGACGGGTGCCGGGAAGTCACATCCTGGGTTGATGTTTGAAGAGAGTTCTTCGTTTCCGCTGGGGATGATAGTTGCAAGAATACCGGTAGGAGAAGATAACTCCGTTGGGGAATAAACTTGATGAAGAGATTACTCTGCGGGGAATAACTACTCTAGCGATCTTGCTGGAGAACAAAACTCTGTGGGAAGAGAGATACGTTGTTGAGATGTTGATGGTAACTTCGCTGGGGATACCATTGTTATGTTGGAAGTGTTAATAGACTTCGTTGGGGATAGGAAGCCTTTGCCGAGGACGATCTTTCCGTGGCTTTTGGCTGAGGATAACCCAGTTATATCCTGATAGGGAAATAACCTCTGAATAAAGCCGGGGGACGCGTTCATGCTCTGCGAGGGATGCTTCCAGAATCTACTGGGGATAAGCTTCCCGCTGGGGAGATGATTCAACCTTTCCTGGGGAAATCTTGATTGGACTCTCCTGGGGATTTTGAACTATATTGGGGAAGTGACTCCATTGAATGTTTGATATACCGCCGGGGAACAATCTTTAGGTCAAGACTGCCGGGGATGCTTGTTTAAGAATATCTGTATATCGTGCTGGGGAATGTTGAGATCTGCGGGGGTACCCAACTTCCTTAAGGCTGATAATAGCTTTGCTTGGGGAGAGTGAATTGACTTGCTGGCTCACTCTCTGGGGATTTAAGACATACTGGTTATGTTCTTCAGCCGAACCTACCTTGATACCTTGGTGGACAAAGCAATTAGATCGCTTAGACGACTCATTATTGCCCCTGTTTCTAATGTTACCTGTAATTAATCCTTTGTTTCGTATGCAAATATTTATGAGTTAGCAGTTATTGTCAAATGCATATATCACAAATTGAACCTTGGATGTTCTTCGCAAAACAAAATAGAAAAAGGAAAAAACAAAAGGCAATTTGTAATTGAAAAGTGAATTTGTATTGATTTTGAGTTTGCCTATAAATAGGCGTCTATGTACAAGAGGCTGACGTCCTAGTAAGAGGACGCCTCCGAATAAAAGAGTTTATACAATTTGTACAAAGGGAAAATAAAACAGCTGTGTGAAAAGAATAATCCCACTGGGTTCCAACTCTGCTATCGCCTTTATATCTTCGAGCGTCTCATCACTTGATGACCTAGCTGAAGATGAAGCTGACTGATCGATGCCGTCTGAACTTGATGTAGATACCGGATTCTGGATGCAGGGTGATCCAATGAGACATAGTATTACGCTTTATCCCTAATTTTTTCTGTGACCGCCCTTTCGGGTTTTCAGTCCATCGGGATACCCATTTTTGCCCAAGCCGCCTTTTCAGGTTTTCGACTTGCCGGGTGTACAGATTTTTTTCATTTCATCCCTCCATTTTGCCCGAACCCTTTTGGTTCACCGGGAAGCCCTAATTTTTGCCTAGGTATGTCAACCTAGCGGGTCTTTTTTCATGTGTAGTATCTTTTAACTATGTCTGCATTGGCGGGGTGAGGAAGGTCGTCACCATCCATGGTGGTTAGGATCATGGCTCCTCTTGAGAACACATGTTTAACCACAAATGGCCCTTCGTACGTAGGGGTCCATTTGCCCCTTGGATCACTCTGAGGAAGGATGATACACTTGATTACCAGATCCCCAACTTGATATTCTTGTGGTCTGACCTTTTTGTTAAATGCCCTGATCATCCGCTTTTGATACGTCTGACCATGACAAATAGCAGCAAGTCTCTTTTCGTCAATTAAGTTTAGCTGATCAAGTCGTGTCTGGATCCAATCATCTTCATTTAGATCTGCATCCTTCATTATCCGGAGAGAGGGTATTTGTACTTCGATCGGTAAGACTGCCTCCATGCCGTAGACCAAGGAGAAAGGAGTTGCCCCGGTTGACGTCCTTGCTGAGGTACGGTACCCATGTAGAGCGAACGGTAACATCTCGTGCCAATCTTTATAAGTCACTGTCATCTTCTGCACAATTTTCTTAATGTTCTTATTCGCTGCTTCTACAGCCCCATTCATCTTCGGTCTGTAAGGAGAAGAGTTGTGGTGCTGTATCTTAAACTGCTCGCAGAGCTCAGTGATCATCTTGTTATTAAGATTGGTACCGTTGTCTATAATGATCCTTTCTGGGACGCCGTATCGACAGATCAGATTATGCCGAATGAACCGTGCCACAACGCTCTTGGTTACTGTGGCGTAGGAAGCTGCCTCAACCCACTTCGTGATGTAATCAATCGCTACCAGGATGAAGCGATGCCCATTGGATGCTGTAGGTTTAATCTCGCCGATCATATCTATGCCCCACATTGCAAAAGGCCAAGGTGCAGTCAGGACATTCAGAGGAACTGGAGGAACGTGCACCTTGTCTGCGTAAATCTGACATTTGTGACATGTCCGAGAATGTTGGTAACAATCGGCTTCCATCGTGGACCAGAAATACCCTGCCCGAAGGATTTTCTTCGCCATAGTGTGTCCACTGGAATGTGTTCCGAAGGTACCTTCGTGTAGCTCTGCCATGATCCTTTCTGCTTCAGTTTTATCCACACAACACAGTAAGGTTGAATCATGGTTTCGCTTGTACAGGATGCCATTGCTAAGGAAGAACTTCGCTGCGAACCTTCTTAGAAACTTCTTATCGTTGACAGATGCACCTTCAGGGTACTCCTGAGCTTCCAAATATCTCTTCACTTCATGGTACCAAGGCCTCTCAGTCACCAATTCAGTCTCAAGATCACAACAGTATGCCGGTTCGTCCAGTTTCTAGATAATGATCCGGGGAGCCTCGTTGTCCCATTTGACTTTGAACATGGAAGACATCGTAGCTAACGCATCTTCCAACTGATTCTCCTCTCTCAGAAAGTGTTCAAAGGTTATCTCTGTGAAATGGGGAATCAATGTCAACACACATTCTCTGTAAGGAATAAGATTCGGATGTTTCGTATCCCACTCCCCTTTGACCTGATTGATCACGAGAGCGGAATCTCCGAAGACACTCAGAAACTTGATCCTTAAGTCGATGGCAGCTTGGAGACCCATGATGCATGCCTCATACTCCGCCATGTTATTGGTGCAGTTGAAACATAGCCGGGCAGTGAGTGGAGTATGAGTGCCTTGTGGGGATATTATCACAGCGCCGATACCGTTACCCAAAGCGTTGGAGGCTCCGTCAAAGTGCATAGACCATCGGGATCCTTCCTCAGGTCCTTCATTCGGTCCAGGTACTTCACAATCAGTCACTATCATGATACTCTCGTCTGGAAACTCGAAGTTCATTGACTGATAGTCGTCTACTGCCTGGTGTGCCAAGTGGTCTGCCAATACACTCCCTTTGATAGCTTTCTGGGTCATGTACTGGATGTCGTATTCCGTCAAGATCATTTGCCATCTTGCTATTCTCCCAGACAGAGCAGGCTTTTCAAATATGTACTTTATCGGATCCATCTTTGAAATCAACAAGGTAGTGTGAGTCAGCATATACTGTCTCAGCCGGCGAGCAGCCCATACCAAAGCGCATCAAGTTTTCTCAAGCAGTGAGTATCGGGTCTCACAGTCGGTAAACTTTTTGCTAAGGTAATAAATGGCATGCTCTTTTCGGCCATACTCGTCATGCTGCCCCAGCACACACCCCATTGAGTTGTCAAGTACTGTCAGGTATAATATTAGAGGTCTCCCTTCAACCAGTGGCATAAGAATAGGTGGTTCTTGGAGATACTCTTTGATTCTGTCAAAAGCGGCCTGACATTCATCATTCCAACGTACTACCTGATCTTTCTTCAGCAGCTTGAAGATTGGTTCACAAGTAGCGGTTAGGTGCGAGATGAATCGAGCAATATAATTCAGGCGTCCTAAAAAGCCTCTGACCTCTTTCTCTGTCTTAGGAACTGGCATCTCTTGAATAGCTTTAACCTTGGCAGGGTCCACTTGAATACCCTTGTCACTCACGACGAAGCCTAGCAACTTTCCAGATCTAACCCCGAAGGTGCACTTGTTCGGGTTCAACCTCAGCTTGTACAGTTTCAGACGGTCAAACAACTTCTGCAGATGGTCATGGTGTTCCTCCTCAGTTTGGGACCTTGCAATCATGTCGTCGACATACACTTCTATCTCATGATGGATCATGTCATGAAATAAAGCAACCATGGCACGTTGGTAGGTTGCCCCAGCATTTTTCAGTCCAAAAGGCATGACCTTGTAACAGAAGGTGCCCCACTGAGTAACAAAGGTAGTCTTCTCCATGTCTTCAGGAGCCATCTTGATCTGATTGTAACCTGAAAAGCCATCCATGAAAGAGAACACCTTGTGCTGAGCAGTATTATCAACAAGGACATCAATGTGAGGTAGAGGGAAGTCATCCTTGGGGCTGGCCCTGTTCAGATCCCTGTAGTCGACACACATTCTGACCTTACCATCCTTCTTTGGTACCGACACCACATTATCAACCCACTGAGGGTAAGAAGTCACTGCAAGAAACCCGACATCAAACTGTTTCATAACCTCGGCTTTGATCTTCTCAGACATCTCTGGACGCATACGGTAGACCTTTTGCTTAACCGGAGGGCAGTCTTCCTTGGTAGGCAAATGATGGACCACAATGTCGGTATCCAACCCAGGCATGTCTTCGTAGGACCAGGCAATGATCTCTACATAATCATGTAGCATCTGAGTCAACCGTTGCTTCACGCTGAGCTCTAGGTTGGCACCAATCTTGACCTCCTTTCTGTCTGCCTCGGTACCCAGATTTATCGTTTCTATCGGCTCTTCGTGTGGTTGAATTACCCTCTCTTCCTGGAGTAACAGTCTTGCAAGCTCGCCAGGCACTTCGCAATCATCTTCACCTTCGTCTTCGGCTAAGTTGATCGGATTTTCGAAGTCATAACTGGCAGTAGCAGAGTCGTTACCAGTGAGATCCAGAGTGGATTGAAACCTGTATGAGTGAGTGTGTGTAAATACAACTGTTTTGCAATATATAAAGAAAGGAAAGAAAGAAAAGGAGCATAAGATTTGAAGTGCGAGAAAACGTCCAAGATCTTTATTCATGATATATGAAATGACAATTAATATGCCCTCACAAATGAAGCCACGGTGCCCCGGGTAAGACACCGGGCCATAGAGTTTTAATTCATCATTTATTACAAATAACAAAAACAAAGGAGTTTATTACTGCGTAACAAAAGTAACAGGAGTATGATCTTTAGCAGTCCAATTAGTCAATCCACCGTCAGTCGTCGGGTAGATCCAGCTATCAAACTCTGACTCTTCCACTTCATCTTCATCCCCAATAGCATTCACTCCTGGATTGGTGATGAGCACATGAGGTCTTTCGGTTCTAGCTTTGCGCACAGCCCTCTGAGCCTCTGCAGTAAAACCCAATCCAAACTTGTCAGTTTTAGGTGTAAAATCAGGGAGCCTGCCCCAGTTAGCACATTCACCTTTCTTGATTACAGCCCGGGCGTCCTTCAAGGAAGCCATCTTCAAGGGAAAGTCCTCTTCAACCACTGTTTCTGCTGCTGCCAAAATTGGAGGTACCTCTTCAAAATGCTGAAAGGGGGTTTCAATAAACTCCCCGTCCATCTCAATATATCGGAAGGAATTCAAGTGACTAACCATATATTCCTCCTCTCCCTGCACAGTGACAATCTTCCCTCTGACAGGGTACTTGAGCTTCTGGTGTAGGGTAGAGGTCACTGCCCCAGCTTTGTGAATCCAAGGTCGACCCAGTAAACATGAATAAGATGGACGAATATCCATCACATAGAAAGTTGAGTCGAATACTTGAGAACCCACACGAATAGGAATGTCTACCTCTCCATGAACCATCCTCTTAGAACCGTCAAAGGCTCTGACAATGATGTTGCTAGGTTTCAGCTCCAGGCCCTCACAATCCAACCGGTCTAAGGCCTTCTTGGGTAACACATTCAGGGAAGAACCAGTATCCACCAACACGTGCGAAAGAGTAGTTCCCCTGCATTCAATAGAGACATGCAGGGCGTCATTGTGGTTCTTTCCCTTAGCAGTAAGATCAGCATCCGAGAACCCCAAACCATTGTCGGCTGTCAAATTGGCTACGCAATCAGTAAACTGGTCTGCAGAGGTCTCTTGTGGCACATGGGCCGTCTTTAGAAATGAAATCAAGGCCTTAGCATGGGCCTCTGAGCACAGCAGCAAGGAGAGCATAGAGATCTTGGAGGGTGTATGCCCCAGCTGTTCAACAATATTAAAATCACTCTTCTTGATTATTTTAAGAATTTCCTCCATCTCTTGCTGGGAGGCTTCAACATTCACATACTTTGGCGCCTCCATCCGGGCAGGCTCATCTTCAATCCCTTTGCCCCGAGCATTAGATGACTCGACAGCAGGGGAAGCAACTTGATCAGAAATGGGAACAGGTGCACTTGCAGGCGTTATAATGAGAGGTCTTCGAATAACTGGTGGTGCAATGTCAGGAGAGAAGAGCCTGCCACTGCGGGTAACTTTGGCTGGACCAGTGATATTGCTGATGCTGGTACCAGTGTTGAACTCTTGCTTTATACCATGTACATATACATCTGCCCCATAATGCCATGGGACAGCCTTGTCAGATACATAGGGGAGAGGCCCCGTAACAGTGATAACAATGGGTGCGACGGTCATGATTTTAACTGGCTTCCTCGGGGGAGCCTTGATTGGATTTTGGAAAATGGTAACAACAGATACATCTTCCACAGGAACAAACGGAACAGCGGTCTTCTTGAACAGAATCTCTTTGCTGTCCATCAGGCTTTGGATGCCTAACTTCAGCAAAGGACAACCAGAAAGGGAAACAGCACACAAAAGGCAACCTTCACTACAACCCGGAAATAAACCGGCCAGCAGTAGGTTCCTCTTAACAGTCATTAGAGGAGTAGCTACATCATTCACAGAAACGGCATACACATCTTCATCAACAGCATTTACTCCATGCTGGGGCATAGGAGCAGTCACCACATTTGGCCTCTCAGGCGCCTCAAATTGTATCTCCTTCGCATCAATAAGGTCTTGCACCTTATTCCTCAGGGCCCAACAGTCATCAGTAGAATGCCCCGGGCTGTCGGAGTGATAAGCACAGCGGGCATTTGGATTATACTTGGGAGAGGCAGTATTCACAACCTTCAGGGCCTCTCTAACAGTCACCAAGTTGGTGGATAGCAACTGTGGCAAGATTTGTGATAGGGTCATACTTAGCCGGGTAAATTCTCTTCTGGGTCTTTCAGCCCTTTGTGGATTGGTTTGCCGAGGAGTGGCAGCAGGCTTAGCAATTACCACCGCGTTGACAGATTGGCGGCGCTCTGGTTTATCATGTCTTCTAGGCCCATATACAACACTGGCCTCCTTCTTAAAGGGTTTCTTCTCAGAACTTGAGGATGCACCCTTCTGAATTTTACCGGACTTCATTCCAGCCTCTATCCTCTCCCCAGTCAGGATAAGATCAGTGAACCCTGCAGATGAATTGCCAATAAGATGATTGAAAAATGGCCCGGAGAGGGTCCCCAAGAACATATCCACCAGCTCACGGTCAGTTAATGGTGGCTGCACCCTGCCAGCTAGATCCCTCCACTTCTGTGCATACTCTTTAAAACCTTCGCTTGATCCTAGCGACATACCCTGGAGTTGGGTACGTGTAGGAGCAAGGTCGGCATTATATTGATACTGCTTGTAAAAAGCAGTAGCCAACTCCTCCCAGTTACGAACCTTGGTCCCATCCAGCTGATAGAACCATTCGAGATGAGTCCCTGAAAGACTCTCCTGGAAGAAGTGGATCCACAAGTTCTTGTCCACTGTGTACGGTTGAATCTTCCGCACATAAGATCTGAGGTGTAGCTTGGGGCAAGACGCCCCGTCATACTTGGTGAAAGATGGTGCCTTAAACTTGTGAGGAATAATCACACCAGTAGATAAGCCCAAGTCTCCGAAATCCAGCCCAGGCATTTGTTGGATCTCCATGGCGTTCAGACGGTCTTCCAGCTGCTTGTACCGGTCTTCAGCAGGAGGATACTATTCCTCATTAAAGTCAGTCTCGTTGTCAGAGACTACTGGACTTAGAGCCTTTCCCCCCTGGGGACTGTGTTTGCCTACAGAAGAACCAGCTTCTTCATTCTGCAGAGTGTTACCAAACCTCCGGCCCGTGTTGAACAGAACAGTTCTCTTTTTCTTCTTCTCCTTCTTCAGGAGTAAAGCCTTCATCTCTTCTTGGCCTTGAGCCAAACCCATGATCAGCTCCTGAAATTGCGCGTTCTGCGCCTGAAGGGCCTTGATAGACATCTCGGTTGATGATGAGTCAGGGTTCATGATGCTGAAATAAACAGCGAAGAACAGTAAGCAACCTGAAAAGAAGAATACCTGCTATGCACATGATGAATGGAATGCGTATGACTTATGTTTTCAAAGACAATCGGGAATCAACTTTGTAAACAAAAAGGAACACACTTCATTAGATTCAACTTTGAAATTTAAATTGTTCAACAGGTTGCCCTTAGGCTTTACATAAAATGGAAATACTGAAAAGGGAAATAAAAACTGTAAAAGAACATCCAGAGCTCATCATTGATTCCAGGGTCTCCTCTTCTCAGTACGGATGTAGTCATTCAGAGCTCGCTCATTCTCCAACTGCTTTGTCAGCTTCTGGATCTTCAATTCCTGCTCGTTGAACTTTTCCCGATAAGAATCCCGTTCTTCTCGCAATTGCGACCAAGACCTCTTTAATGTCTCATAATCAGTGGGTACCTGAGGAGGGAGGACAGTTGGAGGGGCCCCATCTTGGTCAGGATATTCAAGAATGACGGGTCTGACAGCTTCGTATGGCATACCTAACCTCTGAGCACGGATGCGGACCCATTTGTAGTAGGCTTCCATAGGTAGAAAAGTCTTTGGCCCCAACTCTTGTGGGTAAGCTTTATGAACTCTGTCCCAAGCCTTGATGAACCTACGACGCAACTCATCACTATCCACCTGAAACTCAAAACTGATGTGAGGCACCAACATCTCATGAGGCCCTGCTCTTCTGGCCCTTCCAAACTGACGGAGCGCTAGACATGGATTGTAAGAGATTCCTCCTTGAGTACCAATCAAAGGAACATTAGGGTATTCTCCGCAACGATCAATAACAGCTATCTCATCCAAACCTCTGAAAGTCCAAATGATGTCCTTGTCAGTGAGAGACATTAATCTATGAGCCCAACCTCTTCCTTCTTGGTTCTTCAGCACGAACTTAGGGAGGTGCGAAATAAACCACCTCACCAACAAAGGGATACAACCCCACAGAGTTCCTCGTCTTCAGGCAGTACGAGCATAAAGTTGTTGCAGGATGTCACCCAAGAGAGTGGGCACAAGGTTCTGAGACATAAAGATCCTTATGGCAGTGACGTTGATGAAGTTGTCAGGATTAGGAAACAAGACTAACCCATAGATTAAGAGAGCCAAGATATCTTTATATGCCCTAAAGTCCAAGTCATTCCAGAAACTGTTAGCTTTACCAATCAGAAACTTGGCCAGGAAACCCTTAACTCCGCTTCTAGTCACCCAGTTGTCCATTACCTCTTGATGGGTCAAGGGAAGAGCTGCAGCAACCTCCTCAAGCCTGAGGGTCTTTTCCCAACCAATAAAGGGAGTCTGATCCAAGATAGGGATACCAAGCAAATCAGAGAACTCTTCCAGGGTAGGGACCAGCTGGAAGTCTTGAAAGGTGAAGCACTGGTACAGAGGGTCATAGAACTGGGTCAGGACACTCATCAACTGTTGATCCCGCTTTGCAGTGACTAAACTGAGAAGAGAACCATGCCTCTGGATTAAGGAAGTGGTGTTCGGAATTCTGCTAACCAATTCTTCAAGTAACTCAGGTGAGTGAACAAAGTTGAACCGGATAGTATTCCTTCGCATAGGCATCATGATGTCCTACAAAACAGAGCAAAGGTGAAACCCTCTTGTCTTTGAAATGGCCAGTCCTTATGCAGGATGCATGCAATGCTCATGATTTTATGATAAAGCACACCACAAATATTTACAAAGGCAAACATGATAAGGCACACAAGTCACACAAGACAAGCCCTTAAAGTTTAGGCCAGCATGAGGTCTAGGTATTACCCTCTTTCAGTTTGTTGGTTCATACTTGTCCTATCAAAAGTAACTGGGTTCTTAGAGGATCCCAATATCACTGACTACCCTCAATCGGTCATAACTCCAGCATCGCAATCTTTTCTTGCGGCCAGAACCATCACGAGAGTTTAGCCTCAATGGGCGTAGCATACTGCTACTGTTCTATTGGCCAAGTTGTGTCCTTTAAGGTTCTAAGGTCTGTTGGTGCTTAATGACTCCTTAGAAGACCCATATTCTCCTCGTTGCGACACAAGGGATATCGGTACAAACCAAGGCGCCACACCAACGTAGCCACTGCTTCACCATGTAGGTCTACGCCGGACAGGTCCCTCACAGCTTATGCTACCTAACAGGGTATCCCCAGATCCGAGTTAGGATCTATGTAACTCCGATGCAAGCCCACAAATATAAAAGAAATCAAAGCAAGCAATTGAAAACATAAGTATGATCTAATCCTAAGGTACACCTTACTTATAAATGTCCCCAGCAGAGTCGCCAGTTCTGTGATCAGTGGATCTGGAACTGACTGTTTAACGCTGGTTCGCGAAATGTCGCGGAAGCAAGAGTCGCCACCGTCTTTTATTTTCTCCTATATGGAAAGGACAAAAGCACAGAAAAATTCCTTATTGAGATTAGTTCTCGGTTTGGGAGGTAGATTTATAGAAAGGGAAGGTGTTAGCACCCTTTCTATCCATGGTTATCCATGGGCTCTTAGATACTTGCTCATTGTGTTTTCAAAATGTTTGTTTGCTTTTTAAGGTGAATGGGTTTGAAAAAGTTTGGTTTGAAATTTCAGTTCGACTCTTGTATCAGTCCTCAAGAGTGTTTGAAAAGTTGTTTTTTGAAAGCTTTTTGTAAAGTGTCGGTGTGAAAAAGTAGTTTTTGATTTGTTTTGAATTAGGGAAAGTATCTACGAGTTCTCTACCTACCCTAAGGAATTAGTCTGTGTAAATGTCCTTGAGGTAGTGCCATCCCACCATTGAGAGGTAGGTAGCACCACCGTTGGAGGTGTTCGGGTCAATTCGAGGGTTCGGGACATTGTGGTCACCAGAGCAATAGGAAGACACCTTAGAAGCTACCCCCATGCCATGTTCATGGACATGAGGACTTACTAAGACATCCTCTACTCGACGACCACGTTTCGAGGGGCAAGGCAACAATGAGGCGTACCCTAGGAGTGGTGTGTGATTTGTGCGTCATTTTCAGTTATTTTTGTCTTGATCATGCATTGGGTGATCTACGCTTTGAATTTATTTTTGGCATACATTCTTTCATGTGATTATTAACAGTTAAAAGGTGCGGGAATTTAAAGTGCGGAAACATAAGGGTCCTACGCTATTACAAGGGCGCGGGTCTACATCGCCAAATTAAACCAAGACCCGATTTGAAATAAATAAAAGGCGGAAAGTAAACATCCTAATTATCTATTACAAAGCTTTGGGGCAATTACATGAAATTTAAAAAAAGGAAATAAAAGTAAATGTGCGAAAGGAAATAAAAATCGAGAATGCGAGGGCGTTGGACCCTTTTAAAGAAATTAAATCGAAATCATAAATTAATTAAATTAAATAAAAGAAAGAACTTATTTTTGGAGTTTTTGTATTTATGGAATTTAATGAGAAAATTAATTGGAATTAAAAGTTAAATAACCCTAGTTCTAAATTATTTTTAATTTATTAAAGAAAAATGTTTAAGTTTGACCTAATTTAACCTAATTATTTAAATGGCATATTTATTTACAAAATAATTAATTATTAATAATAATAAGAAGAAATTTTAATTATTGAAAAAAAAAGAGTAAAAAAGCTAAAAACCCTAATTTTTATGTTTTTATTGGTTATTAAGAAAAATATTAAAATTAAACCTAAAATTAAACTAATTTGGTTATTAAAACTTATTTACAAAATTAATAGAAATTAATATTAACAAAACATATTTTTTATTGTTTTATGATTTTTTTTTGTTTTATGATTTTTTTTTGTATTTTTATGTTATAAAAATTAATTTGTGGAATTAAATAAACAATTAATATAATTAAAATAAATGAAAGAAAAGAAAAAAGAAGAGAAGAAAATGCAAACAGATGGGGGTGTTGACCCAAATTGAGGAGGTATGTTGTGAGTAATCTGGCCCATGAAATGCAAGCCCATTTGACTTTTCATACTTGCGTGTGGAGGCATTGACTGGTGTGTACCCTGAGACCCTCATCATGGCCTTTGGATTGGCGTTGCTGGACATGTGGCAGGCAAGCTGGCGAAGGCATATGGTGAACCTTTGAGAATATGCTGTACAGAAGCGTGTTAAAATAAAATATATGAAATAAGTGGGGGGACCTGGGAATCGAACCCAGGTCCCAATGTTTACCACTATCCCTGTCCACCAACTGAGCTATGCACGCGCGTTTGTTAGTATAATGAGATAAAAATAATATATATGAAACGTGCAATTATCCTGGAACCAATGCAAAACGCGCCAATAATTTGAATTAGCCAACCATATGCCTACAGCTCATCTTCTTCTCCGCTTCTTCACTTTGGCCTGAAAAAAATAGAATGGATAGCGGGGGTTTTAAACCCCCACTAAGTGAAGAACACAAAAATAGCGATTAGGCCCTGGGCTCATATAAATTGAGCGCGAGGTGTGGTTTTGAATCGTTGGAATGTTACGGATTCAATGGTCCTAGTCTCATGGTCTAATTTTACCAGATACTCAAAGCCCAAAAAGGAAGCTTCTGAAACCCTAGAACACTTCAATGGTATATTTCGCTACAGGCAAGATTAGTTCAATTAAAATACACCAAAAGCTTCAGTGAGTCCACATTAGTACAAATCAAACATTAAACTGCATTGATATGGCATGAAAATATGAATACGAATATGCAAAAAAAACATGAACAGGGTGACTTCGTGCTACCAGTTCTTGAGGTTAGGGATTGTGATTTCGATTGAGAAAGCTTCCTGGGTGTGTAAGCAAGCTATTGGAATGGTTATTTTGCCTTGAAACAAACTCTAGCTGTGTTTTCAGTTTTGAAAAATTTTAGAGAAAAGTGCAAAGTGTATGGTGTTCTAGGGCGCAACTTCCAGGTTCTTATGCATTAGGGTTAGGTTTCTGTATGTATATGGAATGATTTAGGTCAAAAATCCAAGCCCAACAACCATGTATTCAATGCTTTTGAGATTTGATTTCAATGGTATCTTTTTCAATCTTTTTCATGTCCTTTTGATGCCAATCATTGCCAATCACCTTGATTCTTTCCTTATTGAATAGTGCACAAAATCTTGAGTGAATTCTATGCACAAAAAGATTTGAAAAGCATGGATTAGTATTTTTCTTATAATTAATTTTAATTAAATGAATTAAATAGATTAAATATTCAATTAATTAATTAAAAATAGGAAAATAACTCCCCTTTAGGTCAATGGGTCGTGCATAGCTTTTGGGTGATGATTCTTGGAAGAAATTGAGGCCCATTAGCAATTTTGAGGTATTTGAAGTAAAGTTGACTTTTCAAAATTCCCAAAAATTTCCCAACTTCCACAAGGCATATCTTGCTCAATTTTTAAGCTTTGATCATGTTCTTGGACATTTTGGAAAGGTCTTGAAATCCTCTAACCAATGCCTTTGGTCCCATGTCATTTTGATTTACCAATCTCAAGTTATGGTCTTTGACTTGAAGTGCCTTTTTGTTGACTTTTGAAAATGACCTATGATGTTGAGATTGATAACTTTTTGTGAGAGCATTTCTTGGACTTTAAATGTGAAGATGAGTTGTAGGAAATGTCATTCTCTTCAAAATGAGATTTGGATGGAATTTTTCTGATAAAACATGTGGAAGTTATGTCTTGGTCAAGTTACAGTTGACTTTTTCATCTGTCCAAATATAAGAACTTTTGCATCTTGAGACTTTTTGAACCATGTCTTGAGAATCATGATCAAGAATTGATCAAATGATGTTTGTGGCTTCAAAATAAGATGTTGACCAAAAATTTTGACTTTTGACTGTCAAATGACCATTTTACCCCTACAGTTGACTGTTGAGCAGTTAGGGTTTTTGACAGTGCAATTTTGTGCTGTAAGTCTTGAAACTTGGCATATGGATGCTTGACCATGTTTGTAGGCATGTGGGACTTGATTAGACCCTTGGAAACTTCAATTTCTTTGCTAGAATCAAAACCCTAATTTTTGACTGTTAGGATGCCATTGAACTGTGCAACCTTTGGGAGATTTTGAAGTATGCTCTTAGCAAATCTTGAAGGATATGGGAGGGCAAATTTTGGGGTACAACACTTGTGCATTTGTTATTTTTGCATTTTTGTTTCATTTCTGATTTTGATATTTTATTTTTTAATATAAAAAAATACTTAAAAATTATTTTCATAAGTTTTTGTATTTATTTGGAATTTATTTTAATTATTACTAGTATAAATATATAAATAATTTATTTTCTTTTTATTAAAACTCAAAGAATAATGCAAAAAATATGTTTATTTTTATTTGTTATTTTATACACACTTAAAAAACATTTTCTTGAATATACACATTTTTTTTAAATAATTAATTTTTATTTTTATATATTTAATATGTTTAATATATATGTATATACTTATATACTTTAATTTATTAAATAATTATGACAAAAAATACAAAAATATTACATTTTTATTTTTATTAATATTTTGCACCAAAAATATCATTTTTACAATATACTTTTATTTTTTGTACAAATCAATACATTTTTGCATATAAATAATAAATAATACTATTTATTTAAGAATTAGGGTTTTTGCCCTAAATAATAAATTAATTGAAATTAACCTTTTATTTTATTTACACTCCACATTTAAAAATACTTTTTTCATACATAAAAATCTTTTTGCATAACATATTTTATCTAACATTTATTTATTGTATTTAATTATTTTACATTTAAATATTGTATCTTGTACATTCAATTTGGTTGTAATAGTAATTTAGGGTTTAATTTCTTGCAAAATAATCCCCAATTCAAATTTGTACCCCCTCCCTATATCATGTTGTAATAGTGTAGGATTTAAATTCTCGCACATTTAAATGCTTTCAATTATGCCATGGTTAGACCTAGGGTTTGTATGCAAAAATAAAATCAACAACTAGCTTGACCTAATCCAAAATAAACATGCATGGAAAACAAACACAATGCACACTTGCACCCCCTAGGGTTTCAATCCACTTGTTGCCTTCAAAAATGGGCCATGGTTGCATGTCAAGTACTTTGGCAAAACAAAAAAAAACAAAACAAAAGATCATAGTCCCTCGATTACGCTATCTGAGTTGCCTAAACAAAATGATCAAGTCCCTTAAGAATATTGCCAAAAATACTTGACACAATTGCTATCATGGTCTATACGATGACCCGCGCCTGTCCCGTCTAACATCCTAACACAAGGTTGTTCACCAAATACAATGGTGAAACGACACTGTTAAAAGGGTTAAAAACATAAGAAAAATATTTGAGTAAAATAGGGTAGATAGCTCCTAGTTACTTGATCAAGCTTGCAAAAACATCCTTGCTATTTTTCAAAACACACTTCACAACACAATTTCAAAACCCTACTTTCAAACATTGAAAACTTTTTCAATAGACAAAAACACCTTTGTATACATTCAAACAAGAATCATTACAAAGGTTGCCACAACGATGGCCTCTTTTTAAAACATCTTTCAAAATCACACACAAAGCACCATTTCAAACAATTGAAAAGCACCATTTCAAACAATTGAAAAGCAAAGCAAGTGATCTAAGAAAGTAACTAAGAGCCCATGGATAACCATGGATAGAAAGGGTGCTAATACCTTCCCTTTCTATAATCTACTCCCCGAACCCAAGAAAACATCTCAAAGGTCTTTCCTGTGCTTTTTGACCTTTCCTTAGGATAAAATAAAAATTCGGTGGCGACTCTTGCTAAACCGAAACATTTACGAACACAAACGCAAAATCCCAAGTCAGTTCTCCCACCGTATCACAGAACTGGCGACTCTGCTGGGGATAACTTTAAAAGTGGAGTAACCTTAGGGCTTTAGATCACCCTTTGCATGATTATATTGTTTGCTTTGATTGCTTTACATTTGGTTCTCTTGTTTGGGCTTGAAATCCTCTACCGGATTTGGGAAACATTCATAGGTAAATAGCAATATGTTGTGGAAACTGTGCGGGGTATACCGACATGGTTGAAGCAATAACTATATTAGTGCGACATATTTGTGAGTACCGGTAGCCTTTGAGTCAATCAAAGAGAATACGGGGCCGCCGAGTGATGTCATGAAGAACTAATGAACTCTTAGAACCTTACTTGACCATCTTGGCCTTTTATTAGGGGTAGTGAGATGAACGGCTTTGGTGCAGTCCGAAGTTGGTAGATACTCGATACTACACTCATTGAGGGTTGTTTTCTTGGAATATTTTGGTCGCTAGTTAAGTGGCAAAACCAAAACAATGAACATAGAAAACAATCCAGTGATATTGAGCTCCTTAGAACCCGGTTACTATTTATAGGACATGTTTGAGCCAACTAACTTCAAGAGGGTACTTACCTATGAAACCTCATGCAAGCCTGAAACTAGGGTTTTGTTTGACTTGCTTGTACATGTGCTTGTGCATACATCATGAACATCATAAAGCATCATATGCATCCACTAACCATTTCAAGGGTTTGGATCTTCATCTTTGTTCTTGTTTTGTAGGTCATGGAATCTCTTCGCAGGAAAACAATTCAAGTCAACCTTGTGAGAATCCCTCCTCAACTCAAGGAGCTTACTTCCAGGATTCCAGAGAATTCTCTCTTCAGTGAAAGACACGGTAGACTTCTCAACTTGGTCAACACCAACATTGAAGAAGACATGGTGAAAGTTCTCTTCCAGTTCTTTGACCCCCTACACCACTGTTTCACATTCCCTGATTACCAGTTGGTGCCTACTTTGGAGGAATTTTCTCAACTCTTGAGAATTCCTATTCTTAATCAACTACCCTACAACGGTACGGAAAAAGAACCAAAGCCTAAAGATGTTGCTCAAGCATTACACTTGCAACCATCTGACATCAAGGGGTATTGGGAAACCAGAAGTAGTGTCAAAGGTTTCTTGGCAAAGTTTCTATTTGAGAAGGCATAAGACTGCTGGAATTCTCTTGATCTACAAGCCTTTGAATAGATTTTGGAACTCCTCATCTATGGGTTGGTCTTGTTCCCAAACCCTGATCAACTTATAGATGTGAATGCTGTCAAGATTTTCATATCCAGGAACCCTATACCTACATTGCTTGGGGACATCCTACACTCATTTTACACACGAACAATGAGGAAAAGAGGTGTTCTCATGTGCTGTACTTCTCTCCTGGCAAGGTGGTTTATTTCTCACCTTCCACAATCAGTTTTGAAGAATGAGCAGGGTTTAAGGTGGTCACAACGGTTGATGACCCTCACACATTCTGATGTTCATTGGTGTTCTCGGTCCAGAGAAAATGTCATCATCATTGATCGTTACGGGGAATTCCCTAATGTCCCACTACTTGGCATTAGGGGAGGCATCACCTACAACCCCTGTCTAGCTTTGAGACAATTTGGATATGCTTGGAGGGATGGCCCTCATGACATGCTGATTCCTGACCTAGTTTTTGACTTCGACAACGATGCGCAAGGACTTCGATAAAGGTTCATCAGAGCTTGGAGGATGCCCAACAAAGTGGATAGTAAGACACTGGGGCACAAGAATTCCATCCCCCTTGAGCCTTACCTCAAGTGGGTACGAACCCGCTCCCAGAATCTTATGATGCCATACCCTCACATTCTCCCCTTGATCAAAGAGCCTGTTATGGAAGGAGAGGTTCCATACACCATCCTGCATCCTGACATGCCAACATCATGGGAAGAAATGCAAAAGAGTTGGATCCAACTCAAGGAAGAACGGGATACTTTTGAAGCCAACTTCTATGCCAGTGAGAAGAAGGTTTTGGAGCTTACCCACCGACTTCACGAGGAGGAAACTCTCAACACTTACATCACGCCAAAGAGGATGCACAATGTCTTTTTACATTAAGAATTTTGTAATATTTCGCCCATGGGGCACTTATGTACTAACCAATTTCTTCTTAATATGACGTGCGTTCTTTTTGTTTGCAATAAATTTGAATTTTTAAACCCTTGAATGCATTACATGAATAACATACCATTCATCATATGCATAAACAGGTCTTCACGCCAGGTTTCCTTATCTTTCTGCTGTTTATTTCAGCAAGATGGATTTGGATCAGACGGTAAAGGATCTGCAGGCACAAAATTCACAGTTCCAGCAACTCCTCATGACCTTGGCAAAGGGTCAAGAGGACCTCAAAGTTTTGTTGGAGAATAATAAAGAGAAAAAGGAAAAGAGAACTGGGGTGGCCACTTTTGGAAGAAGGTTTGAGAGCAATGCTAGGAAGGTTCTTGAGTTCCCCTCAACGTCTGACGAAGGGTCCGGTAAAGGGAAAGGGACTGCTGTGCCTTCTGAATCCGAAGTTGAAGAGGAGGAAGAGGAAGAAGACGAAGACTACTCCGAACAACAGTATCCACCAGCGGATGATAAATATAAGAACCTTGAGGATAGACTGGCAGCTATGGAGTTGCAGAGGGTTCCCGTATTGGATTTTGAAGAACTAGGGATGGTAGCTGGAATTGTTATCCCTACCAAGTTCAAGGTGCCGACATTTGCCAAGTACGATGGTCTGTCATGCCCAAAGATGCACCTGAGGTCGTATGTCATAAAAATCTAACCCCACTCGCCCGATAAAGACCTCTGGGTACACTTTTTCCAAGACAACTTGTCTGGCATGCATTTAGACTGGTTTTATCAACTCGAAAGATCAAAGGTTCACAGTTGGGAAGACTTGGCAGCTGCTTTTTATCGTCAGTATCAATACAATGCTGATTTGGCGCCCACTCGTACTCAGTTACAAAGTATGGGGATGGCTTCCAATGGAGGGTTTAAAGAGTACGCTCAGAAGTGGCATGATCTGGCTGGAAGGGTGCCTCCACCACTATCAGATAGGGAGTTAATTGACATGTTTCTGGGGACCCTGTCTGGCCCTTTCTTCAACCATCTAATCGGGAGTTCTTCCACGGGATTTACTGAACTGATTTTGACCGGCGAAAGGGTTGAGGCCGGTATTAAGAGTGGAAAGATTCAAAAGGATGCTTCCGCATCCACGGCTGTTAAGAAACCCTTCCCAGCCAAGAAGGAAGCATCTGCTGTGTATTCTCAGAAGGGACAGGGAAGAACTGAGCGCCGGTCGACCGTAGGGGCTGTGATGATTCATAACTCGTCAAATGATCAACCTCGTAACAATCAGTCGAGACCTAATCAACAACGGGTGGAAAGGCCGCAACGGCAGTTCACCCGCATCAATATGACGCCCGCTCAGGTACTTCCTCATTTGTTGAAGCTGAATCTGACCAGTTTGAAGGAAGCGCCAAAGAACCCTAACACCTCCTCTCCATACTACCACTCCAATGCCAAGTGTGCTTACCATTCCGACAGTGCTGGGCACGATACCAATAATTGCTGGGCGCTTAAGAACAAAATCCAGGATCTGATTGATGCTAATGAAGTAGAATTTGATGCTCCTGAGAAGCCCAATGTTATATCTGCTCCGATGCCCAAGCACGGCCACAATATTCATGTTGTTATGAAGGACACTCATGTTACTGATGTTATTGACCTGCTGACGCTGTTACTTGTGATTAAAGAAAATTTGTTGAGAGCCGGGATCTTTCCTGGTTGTGGTAAAGACTGCTATTTTTGTTTGAACATACGAAGTGATTGCCCAATGTTGAAGTCAGGTGTCCAACGCCTGATGGATACCCAAGAGATACTTTTCCAGAAAACCCCTGTTGATACCTTTAATCCTGTTACTCCTACCACTTCAACCAACGATATTGCAATTATAACCATTTCCGACAATCCTCCCAAGGCTTGCAAAAGGCCTGTCAGGATTACACCCAACTCTGAATGTGTACCATTAAAGATCACTATGCCGGGACCTGTCTCGTACCAATCTAGCAAAACGATACCATGGAACTATGGGGGAGAAATCTTCTACTATGGTATCAAACAAATCGAAACAGTCCAAGATATTTATGAAGAAGAAAGCCCTGATATAGGGAACATTGCGGGTACAAGCAAGGTAACCCGCAGCGGCCGGATCTTTTCTCTGGAGATTGCTCCCCCTCGAGCAATTTTTGGACCCTTGGAAGCTTCTGTACCCGTTGGACCATTTGTGCAAGGCCCAGTGATTGAAGAATTAGATACTCCTGAAGTAAGACCATCTGCTGATACTACCGACAAGGGTAAGGGGATACTGGAAGTGCCTGTCAGGACGAAGGCTCATGCTGTGGTTATCCCCGAAACCACTCAAAAAGAAATGGATGGAATCTTGAAAATAATCAGAAAAAGTGACTACGACATTGTGGAACAGTTAGGGAAGACCCCTTCTAAAATTTCAATGTTGGTTCTTCTGCTATGTTCTGAGGCCCATGCTAAGGCCCTAATCAAATTCTTGAAGGCGACACATGTACCCCAAGAGACTTCGGCTGACTAGTTCCAAGAGTGTGTGGCCAGTCTTACTGCTGATAATGGCCTTTGCATTTCCGATGCTGACTTAACTCCCAAAGGAAGAAAACACAGCGACACACTACATGTCTCAGTTGAATGCAGGGGAACCACCCTCGCCCATGTCTTAGTTCATACTGGTTCTTCCTTGAATGTGCTTCCAAAGAAAGCCTTAGACCGTTTGGACTGCGAATGGCTGACTCTCAAACCTAGTAACATCGTTGTTAGGGCTTTTGATGGTTCCAGAAGAATGGTTCATGGAGAGGTTGGCATTCCTATCAAAGTAGGCACAGAAGTTTTCAACTCCACCTTCTACGTGATTACATCCATCTGTCATATTCGTGTTTTCTAGGGAGACCGTGGATCCATTATGCCGGGGCAGTTACCTCCTCTTTGCACCAAATGCTGAAATATCCTGTTATGGGTAAGATTATAATAGTGCACGGCGAGGAGGAATACATGATAAGTCATCTCAATTCCTTCCGCTATGTGGAGTTGGATGGCGAGTTCATCGAAATGCCTTTCCAGCATTTCGAGGAAGTGTCTCCTGAGGTAGAAGTTGCGAAGACAATGGTTGAGGTGCCTGTCGTTCCCAAGCATATATCTAGGATGGCATCTCTCAAGGATGCAGAGGCGGTGATCAAAGAAGGGAAGAGTACAGTATGGGGACAATTGCCTGACTTTCCCCATAAGAAAGACAAGTTTGGTTTAGGGTTTACTGCTGCAGGACAAAAGGCTATGCGTCGCTCCAAGGTTGGAGGACCACCCGTCAAGATCTCACACCATGGAATCAATGTTGTAGAAGATGAAGATGAAGAGAGCCACTTTGAAGATTGGATCTTTCCGAACGTCAAAGGGGGTTTGAGCAACTGGGAAGCAAAGGATTTTGTTCCCATCACCTTTATCAACCAGTAATTTTACCTTTGAACAATTTCCCATTTTTATGGTCTGTAATAACTAAAACAATTCGCACACTATTTTAACCTGATGCCTTTCCCGGGGCATGTAGGTCCATTTGTAAGGGCTTGATTTTCTTCATAATCATATGCCATGTTTTAATGAATCATTGGACGTTTTTCATCTATAAACTGTTGTGTTCATTTTCTTTCCTTTTGCATTTTTGTTTGTTTAAGGATGGCTATCCCTTACACACACCCACACTCACAAATGCAGGTACCCATCCACTCTGGATTCCATGGGTGACTATTCTGCTTTAGCCTTCGACAACTCTGAAGATTTGGTCAATCATGCTGAGTACGAAGTTGACGAAGATTGTGAAGTGCCAGGAGAGTTAGCCATACTTTTACAACAAGAAGAGAGGGCCATTCTGCCTCATGAAGAGTTGCTAGAAACCATCAACTTGGGGACAGAGGAAGACAGGAAGGAAGTAAAAGTGGGTGCCAACCTGGAACCAAATGTCAAGGAGCGCTTAGTGCAATTGTTGAAAGAATATGTTGAAATCTTCGCCTGGTCTTATGAAGACATGCCAGGGTTAGACACAGATATCGTGGTTCACCGTCTCCCTACAAGAGAAGATTGTCCACCGATCAAGCAAAAGGTTCGCCGAATGAGGCCTGACATGTCTGAGAAGATCAAGGCTGAAGTAATGAAGCAATTCAACGCTGGATTTCTGGCTGTTACCTCCTATCCACAATGGGTTGCTAACATCGTGCCCGTGCCTAAGAAGGACAGCAAAGTCAGAATGTGTGTGGACTATCGGGATTTGAACAGGGCTAGCCCCAAAGATGATTTTCCGCTACCGCATATCGACATCTTGGTTGACAACACAACTCAGCACAAGGTGTTTTCCTTCATGGATGGATTCTCGGGATATAACCAGATCAAAATGGCCCCCGAGGACATGGAGAAAACTACTTTCGTCATGCAATGGGGTACCTTCTGCTGCAAAGTGTTGCCATTCGGACTGAAGAATGTAGGGGCAACTTATCAACGCGCCATGGTAGCTTTGTTTCATGATATGATACATCATGAGATTGAAGTTTATGTAGACGACATGATAGCTCGATCACAGACAGAAGAAGAACACCTTGGTCATTTGCAAAAGCTGTTTTCCAGTTTGAAGGAGTATAAGCTCAGACTGAACCCAAGCAAGTGCACTTTTGGAGTTAGGTCTGGTAAACTTTTGGGATTTATTGTCAGCAACAAAGGCATTAAGGTTGATCCAGCTAAAGTGAAGGCTATACAAGAAATGCCTGCCCCCCGTACTGAAAAGGAGGTTAGAGGATTCTTGGGACGCTTGAATTATATTGCGAGGTTCATCTCTCACCTAACATCTACCTGTGAGACAATTTTCAAACTGTTGAAGAAAGATCAGGTAGTTGAATGGAACAATGACTGTCAAGTTGCTTTTGATAAAATCAAGGAGTATTTACTAGAAACTCCTATTTTAATGCCACCCATCGAAGGAAGGCCGTTAATCATGTATCTGACTGTTTTGGATAACTCAATGGGGTATGTGCTGGGCCAACATGACGAGTATGGCCGAAAAGAGCATGCCATTTATTACCTTAGCAAAAAGTTTACCGACTGTGAGACTCGCTACTCACTGGTCGAGAAAACTTGCTGCGCTTTGGTATGGGCTTCTCGCCGAATAAGGCAGTATATGTTGACTCACGCCACTTTGCTGATTTCCAAAATGGATCTGATCAAGTATATCTTTGAGAAGCCTGCTTTATCTGGAAGAATCGCTAGATGGAAAATGATCCCGACTGAGTATGATATCCAGTATAATACCCAAAAATCTATAAAGGGGATTGTACTAGCCTACCATCTAGCTCATCAAGCCGTCGAAGATTATCATTCTATGAGATTCGACTTCCCTGACGAGGAAATCATGACTTTGGACAACATCGAAGGTAACAGACCGTATGACGGACCTGAACAAGGATCCTGATGGACCCTATACTTTGATGGTGCTTCAAATGCACTTGGCAACGGTATCAGTGCGGTACTCATTTCTCCGGAAGGTTTCCATACACCCTTCATTGCCCGACTTTGTTTCAGCTGTACCAACAACATGGCCGAATATGAAGCTTGCATCTTTGGTCTCAAGGCTGTTATAGACTTGGGAATCAAATCTTTGGTCGTATTTGGGGACTCGGCTTTAGTTATCAGTCAAGTCAAAGGAGAGTGGGACACTAAACATCCTAATCTTATCCCATACAAAGAACATGTCTTGACGTTGCTGCCTCATTTCGAGCAGATTACTTTCGAGCACTTCCCGCGAGAAGAAAATCAGCTAGCAGATGCTATGGCTACAATGTCTTCCATGTTTAAACTCAACTGGCATAACGAGGCTCCCCAAATTACCATCGAGCGAATGGATGAACCCGCACACTGTCATGAGATTAATACCGAAGAAGTAGTGGAACAACCCTGGTTTCATGAAATCAAAAGGCATCTCCAGACTAGAGAATATCCTGAAGGAGCTTCCGTCAATGACAAAAAGTTCTTAAGGAGATTTTCTGCCAAGTTCTTCCTAAGCAATGGCATCCTTTATAAGCGCAACCATGATTGTGTTCTACTTCGTTGTGTGGACAAAGCTGAAGCAGAGTTGATCATGACTGAGATACATAGTGGCACATTTGGCACCACTTGAGCGGACATACGATGGCTAAAAAGATTCTAAGGGCAGGCTACTACTGGTCTACCATGGAAGCTGATTATCACCAACATTCCCGTACTTGCCACAAGTGCCAAGTCTACGCCGACAAGGTACATATTCCTCATGTTCCTCTCAATGTTCTGACAGCTCCTTGGCCATTCGCAATGTGGGGCATTGACATGATTGGAGAGATCAAGCCCACGGCATCCAATGGACATTGCTTCATCTTGGCCGTTATCGATTATTTTACCAAGTGGGACGAAGCAGCTTCCTTTGCCTCCGTTACAAAGAATGTGGTTGCCCGCTTCATCAAGCAGAACCTCATATGCCGGTACGGTATCCCTGACAGGATCATCACAGACAATTGTACGAATTTGAACAACACTATGATCACCGCTCCATGCGAACAGTTCAAGATTTATCATCACAATTCATCTCCCTATCGGCCGAAGATGAACGGTGTTGTTGAAGCCGCGAACAAAAATATCAAGAAGATCATTCAAAAGATAACAGTCACCTACAAAGACGGGCACGAGATGTTACCGTTTTCTCTACATGGATACCGTACCACAACACATACCTCAACAGGGGCAACCCCATTTTCTTTGGTGTATGGCATGGAAGCTGTTTTGCCTATGGAAGTTCAGATTCCTTCCTTAAGGATTATGAAGGATGCCGGTTTGAGTGAAGACGATTGGATTCAGACCCGGCTTGATCAACTTAATTTGATCGACGAGAAGCGACTTACTGCTGTTTGTCATGGTCAGACGTATCAAAAACGGGTGATCAAGGCTTTCAACAAGAAAGTCAGACGCCAAGTATATCAAGTCGGACATCTTGTAATCAAGCGGATCATCTTGCCGCAAAGTGATCCCAGGGGAAAATGGACTCCTACCTACGAAGGACCATTTGTGATCAAGAGCATCTTCTCTGGTGGGGCCATGATTCTGACCACCATGGACGGTGACGACTTGCCGCACCCTGCGAACGCAGACATAGTCAAAAGATACTACGCATAAAACGACCCGACAAGTTGAAAACCCGAAAGGGCGACTTGGGCAAAAATGAGCATCCCAGTGAATCGAAAACCCGAAAGGGAGGCTCAGGCAAAAATTAGGGATAAAACAAAAAAATCTGTACACCCGGCAAGTTGAAAACCCGAAAGGGCGACTTGGGCAAAAAAGGGTTTCCCGGTGGATCGAAAACCCGAAAGGGCGATCCAGGCAAAAGTTAGGGAATTAAAGCGTATGACTATGTCTCGTCGGATCACTTTAAGAACAATCTCTTCACCAACAAGCTCCAAGCTTTTGATCAACCCAGTCATCTGCGGACGAAGCAGCAAATGGACAAGATATTCAGAGTTGTGAAGGCTATAGCAGAATGGGAATCCCATGGAATTGTTACACATATCCATCTTTCTTTTGTATAAAATTTTTCAAATTTTTACGACAACATTCTCTTACTAGGATGTCTGTCTCCTTTGTACAAAAATACTCACAAAAGTTAATACAAAAATACTTCAAAGTGCAGAAATTCGCTTGCCTTTCTTTTCTTTTTTACACTTATGTTTTATTTGAAAACGTCCAATGTTTTATTAATAGGCATATGCATTTGAATATAATCACTGCTTACAAATAAAACAAAATTGAAAAAGGATAATTACTGATAGGTTGAAGGAGTAGGAAGAAATCTTTATGCCATTCCAGAAGAAATCCCCTACGATAATTCATTCAGATCCTCAACAAAGCTAAATTTGGAGTATATTTCCCCAGCGAAGTTAAGCTTCAAGATCCGCAGCGGAGCTGTTATACCCCAAAATTTTCCCTCCCTTTTTCACAAGAAATCACCACTTCAGGGTTTTCCCTGATTTTTTCAGTTTGGCTCAAGAATCGGTCAAACAGACTTTTCTTTATCAGTCAATCCAAAATTACGGTTTCCACTGATTTTTGTTGAGATTGGCTCAAGAATTTTCTTTATCAGTCTATCCAGAATTAGGGTTTCTATTGATTTTGTTGAGTTTGGCTCAGGAATTGATCAAGCAGACTTTTCTTTGACGGCAAATCTGGAATTAGGGTTTTTCACTCGTATTTCTCAGAAGAATTTGAATCCACCGTATTTCAATTGACTGTTACATTGTTTTTACGCTTGGTCAAGATTGTTATTTGTTTCTCAAAACCTAAACATCTGGGCTAGGAGCTGAGGCTTTTGATTGAAACTTTGAAGCATTGGTTTGATCAAGGAAATGTGAAAGGTGTTTGGATGTTTGTTTGTTTAACTGTGCAAAGCATATGATTGATTGGAATGCCGGGCGTATTGTAGTTAATGCAAGGTTGCGAGATTGCAAAGTTTGTTGATTATTTATTTTATCTGAGTCAAAATTATAGGGATGCATTTCCAATTATTTTAATTCAAGAGATCTAAATAATTAAATAGACAGTGCAGAAGAAATAAGGAATTATCTGACAAAGACTTTTTATTTTATTTTAATTGTTGTTACAAATGTTATTTGAATACTGTAAATTTATTTACAACATTTACAATAATATTTATTACAATAATTGAAAAGAAAATAAATCTAAAAATCTAAGTCTCTTGAAGCCTTCGATCTTCTACTATTTCTTCCATTTGTTCAACTGGTACCTACCTGAAAAAAAAAAAGAGAAAGAAAGTCAGTACAAGATTATTTCAAATGAAAAGAAGAAAAAAAATCATCATTAAAATTGGCCGTCTAGAATCAGATTGCCTATTTTTTCATCACACTTTATTTTTCTCTCTGCAAATCACCAGAAGATCACTCTTCTTGGTTCACAGAGAGAAAAGTAAAATATAAATGCAAGCATGTCAAACTCAATACAAAAACATGGTTGAATTACAAAAAAAAAGGTTCCATGTTGCAAACTGAAAAAAAAAGTTCCAAGCTACAAACTGAGTTACCAAATTCAAAGTTACATTAACCAAATAAAATGTGTCACAAAGTTCAAAGAAGCAAACAGGCGCCAAAACTGCTAGGGTGAGTCAAAACAAAGGCATAAGCATAGCAGCAAATAAAGTCCCACATTCAGCTACAGTCCAAAATTGCTACAAGACAGAATTGGATAAAATGGTAATGAAGCATAGAAACAGCAATGCAACAGACAAAAGGCAAGACAACAGGAAGCAGTTTATTTGACAAGTAAAAACTTGTCAAAGATGCATTTTTTTCATCATTTCCTAGACAGCCAATTTTTTCAGAAATTAAAGGTAACTAAGCAATTTAAAATGCTTAAAGAGAGAGAGGAACGAGAGAACCTAGTGATAGGTTTTGCAGTTTGCAGTTTTGACAGGCTGTAAAGGAAAGAGAAGAGGAACAAAAGAAATAATATAACAAGCAGAAAAACACAAGAGGAACCAGATGGCATAACCTCCAAACTGCTATCCAAAATACAAAAACCTTCAAGCCTGTTTTCTCCATACAACCTGCATAACTAAAAGCCTCCAAACCTGTGGCCTGTACCATTGCAAGTTATTAAACTTGCAAAACCTGCAAAAAAAACCTACAGAAACTTCAAACCTGCTAAAACCTTCCAGCAAGCCAAACTCAAGCCTGCAAAACTGGCAAGTGATCAAAACAAAATAAAACAGCCTGCCTGTACCAAACAATATATCCAAGCCTGCATCAAAGCTTTCAAAACCAGAAGCAAACTGCAAGTGATCAAAACAAAATAAAACAGCCTGCCTATACCAAACAATAGATCCACCCTTCCTAAACTACAAGCCTTCCAACAAACAAATCCAGACCTGCTATCAAAAATACCAGCAAACCATTCGACCCAACCTGCAAAGCCTACTTTCAAAAAACCTTCAAACTGCTCAAAAGACACAAACCTGTTTCGAACTGCATAGCCTATCAAAAGCAAAACTGCAATCCAATACCAGAAATTGCCTAAGATATTAACACGGTTCATCCTCACCATCATCAAACACCAAATATCAAAACAATAATAGCATCTCAGAAGAATATCATCATTGACAAAAAGAAAGAGGAATATTGTAAAAGCTAGCAACAAACAAACTTCAAAGTCCATCATCATCAGAATCAACAAAGCCAACAAAGAAGAACATATCAAAGGCAATGTTTCAGATTTAATAATCACTAACATACTCAGAGAAGAAGAAGAGAAAACTCAGAAGCAAGCATTTTCAGAAATAGGGTTTTCAGAAAATAACATCATCATCAAACATCCAAATCAATAGCAACAATAGCAAGCATCTCAGAACGAAGTTCTTCATCGAATATCAGTACTCAAAGAAGAGGAAGAGAATATATCAATCATTATCAAAAGACAATACGTGGAGAAGAAGAAGAGAAGATTCAGAAGAAAAAATGATATAGTTGTTTTCAGAAATAATATCATCATCAAACAAAGATACAAAATACTAGAAAAGCCAAATGCGGTCATCACATCCTCCCTCCTCCGGCTACCCTAGAGCGCCTCCATTCCAAGCTCCCTCTCCATCGTCTTACTGAACGAAGTCATCAAGGTATCAATTTCCTTCTTACTCTTTGTACCTCACACAAACACAAGCATCAAAGATCAAAACATGTAAAAGTTAAACATGCACGACACTAACCCTAAAACGCGTTTAGAATGAATAATACCTTTTTAAATCGCCGCCTTGTACAATCACGGGGAGGAGAGATTGGAGGTGGCGTTCTGGTGGCCTAAGGCGAGGAGAGAGGACTTTCAGTCGCCCTGGGTGTTTGAGAAACGAAGAGGAAGAAGACGAGAGGAGAGAAGGGCGCCGCTGTACAAAACTCCAAACCCTAGATTCTGAAAATAGTTTGCTCAAACCCTAAACAAAATTTGTGCATTTCAACTGGGCCTCTGCCCAAGCCAAACGCCCTAAAGCCCAATAATTCTGGCGCCTGCACCCCCCTTTAGTCTAACTTTGTTTTCTTTTATTTGGGCCAAATATGTTTCTTAAAGCCCATTTAACTTCCTTTTTTTATATTTTTTTGAAAACCAATACCTTTTTATTATTATCACCTTATTTTCATTTTCTCTATAACCTAAATCTTTTTTTTCTTTCTTATAAAGAGAACATATTAAAATTTTATTAACAATTTTTTTTATTGCACTTAAAATATATAAATAATAGATTTTTTAAGTTAAATAATTCTTTCTTTAAAAACCTTTTGTTTATATATAACTAACAAAAACACAAAAAATAATAATACTTAATTTGCATTAGGTTAATATTTTATTTGATCATTTGTAAATAACCATATGCATTTCACAATACTTTTGATTCTCTCCATTATCTTACACTTTGTCATATTTTTATATACTTGAGTTGCATCGATTCAATTTGGTTGTAACCCATAATACTTGGGATATTATTCTGATGAGACTCATCCCCATTTGTAAATAATTTGTACCCCCACCCCGGATACTCTTTTGTAATAGCTTAGAATTTAATTCTCACACTTTATGCTTTGTTAAATATGCCATGATTAGAGATTAGGGTTTGTATGCGAAAAATCTAAAATCAATCGTTAGTTGACCTAATACAAAGACAAATGCATGAAAATTAATACACAATTCACACTTGCACCTCTAGGGTAACCTCGCTTGCTGCCTCGGAAAATGCAATCAAGTCCCCGAGTATGTGACACTCTAGCAAACGTCCCTTCGATAAACAAAGATCGTAGTCCCTCGATGACCCTCGATGTTGCCTTCGATAAAACGATCTCGTCCCTTACAAAAATTGCTAGAGCGTCTCACAAGTTGCCTTCAATGATTGCATACGATGACCCGCGCCTGTCCCGTTTAATATCCTAACGCAAGGTTGTTCACCAAACATAATGGTGAAACAACACTGTTAAAAGGGTTAAAACATAAGAAAATCTTTGAGTAAAATAGGGTAGACAACTCTTAGTTACTTGATCAAAAATATTGCAAAACATCCTTGCCATTTTTCAAAACACACCCCACAACACAACTTCAAAAACAACTTTCAAAAAATTGAATTATCTTTTCAAAAAAAAGACACACACCTTTGTATATATTCCAACAAGAATCATTACAAAGGTTGCCTAAACAAGGCATCTTTTTCAAAACATTTTCAAGACCACACACGCAAAGCACCATTTCAAACAATTGAAAAGCAAAGGCAAGTGATCTAAAACAAGTAACTAAGAGCCCATGGATAACCATGGATGAAAAGGGTGCTAGCACCTTCCCTTTTCATAATCTACCCCCCGAACCCACGAAAACATCTCAAAGGTCTTTCCTGTGCTTTTTGACCTTTCCTTAGGATAAAATAAAAAGTCGGTGGCGACTCTTGCTAAACCGAACAAGTGCGAAAACAAACACAAAATCCCAAGTCAGTTCTCCCACCGTATCACAGAACTGGCGACTCTGCTGGGAATCGTTCTAAAAGTGGGGTTACCTTAGGGTTTCTAGATCACCTTTGTATGATTATCTTGTTTACCTTGATTGCTTTACAATTGGTTCTTTTGTATGGGCTTGAAATCCTATACCCGGATTTGGGGAAACATTCATAGGTAAATAGCAATACGTTGTGGAAACTGTGCGGGGTATACCGACACGGTTGAAGCAATAACTATATTAGTGCGACATATTTGTGAGTACCGGTAGCCTTTGAGTCAATCAAAGAGAATACGGGGCCGCCGAGTGATGTCATGAAGCACTAATGAACTAGAACCGTACTTGACCATCTTGGCCTTTTATTAGGGGTAGTGAGATGACCGGCTTTGGTACAGTCCGAAGTTGGTAGATACTCGATACTACACTCATTGAGGGTTGTTTTCTTGGAATATTTTGGTCGCTAGTTAAGTGGCTAAACCAAAACAATGAACATAGAAAACAATCCAATGATATTGAGCTCCTTAGAACCCAATTACTATTTATAGGACAGGTTTTGAGCCAACTAAACTCAAGAGGGTACTTACCTATGAAACCTCCTGCAAGCCTGAAACTAGGGTTTTGTGTGATTTGCCTGTACATGTGCTTGTACATACATCATGAGCATCATAAAGCATCATATGCATCAACTAACCATTTCAAGGGTTTGGATCTTCAACTTTGTTCCTGTTTTGTAGGTCATGGAATCTCTTCGCAGGAAAATAATTCAAGTCAACCTTGTGAGAATCCCTCCTCAACTCAAGGAGCTTACTTCTAAGATTCCGGAGAATTCTCTCTTCAGTGAAAGACATGGTAGACTTCTCAGCTTGGTCAACTCCAACAATGAAGAAGACATGGTGAAGGTTCTCTTCCAGCTCTTTGACCCCCTACATCACTGTTTCACATTCCCTGATTACCAATTGGTACCTACCTTAGAGGAATTTTCTCAACTCTTGAGGATTCCTATTCTTCATCAACTACCCTACAACGGTACGGAAAAAGAACCAAAGCCTGAAGATGTTGCTCAAGCATTACACTTGCAACCATCCGATATCAAAGGACATTGGAAAACCAGAAGTGGTGTCAAGGGTTTCTTGGCAAAGTTTCTGTTTGAGAAGGCACAAGACTGCTGGAATTCTCTTAATCTACAAGCCTTTGAAGAGATTGTGGCACTCCTCATCTATGGGTTGGTCTTATTCCCAAACCCTGATCAACTTATAAATGTGAATGCTATCAAGATTTTCATATCCAGGAATCCTATACCCATATTGCTTGGGGACATCCTACACTCATTTTACACACGAACAATGAGGAAAAAAGGTGTTCTCATGTGCTGTACTCCCCTCCTAGCAAGGTGGTTTATTTCTCACCTTCCATAATCAGTTTTGAAGAATGAGCAGGGTTTAAGGTGGTCACAATGATTGATGACCCTCACACATTCTGATGTACATTGGTGTTCTCGGTCCAGAGAAATGTCATCCTCATCGATCGTTATGGGGAATTCCCTAATGTCCCACTACTTGGCATTAGGGGAGGTATTACCTACAATCCCTGTTTATCTCTAAGGCAGTTTGGATATGCTCGGAGGGATGGCCCTCATGACATGCTGATTCCTGACCTAGTTTTTGACTTCGACAACGATGCGCAAGGACTTTGACAAAGGTTCATCTGAGCTTGGAGGATGCCTAATAAGGTGGATAGTAAGATACTGGGACACAAGAATTCCATCCCCCTTGAGCCTTACCTCAAGTGGGTACGAACCCGCTCCCAGAATCTTATGATGCCATATCCTCACATTCTCCCCTTGATCAAAGAGCCTGTTATGGAAGGAGAGGTTCCATACACCATCCTGCATCCTGACATGCCAACATCATGGGAGGAAATGCAAAAGAGTTGGATCCAACTCAAAGAAGAGCGGGATACTTTTGAAGCCAGCTTCTATGAGAGTGAGAAGAAGGTTTTGGAGCTTACCCGCCGACTTCACGAGGAGGAGACTCTCAACACTTACATTGCACCAAAGACGATGCGCAATGTCTTTTTACCTTAAAAAGCTTTGTAATATTTGGCCCGTGGGGCATTTATGTACTGGCAAAATTTCTTCTTATTAATATGACATGTGTTCTTTTGTCTGCAACAACTTTGAATTTCTAAATCCTTGAATGCATTACATGAATAAACATATCATTCATCATATGCATAAACAGGTCTTCACACCAGGTTTCCTTATCTTTCTGCTGTTTATTTCAGCGAGATGGATATTGAGCAGACGGTCAAAGATCTGCAAGCACATAATTCACAATTCCAACAACTCCTCATGACCTTGGAAAAGGGTCAGGAGGATCTTAAAACACTGTTAGAGAAGAAAGAGCAAGAAAAAGGAAAAAAGAAAAAGAAGAGAATTGGGGTAGCTACACTGGGAAGAAAATTTGAGAATGAAGCTAGGAGAGTTCTGGAGTTCCCCTCAACGTCTGACGAAGGGACCAGCAAAGGAAAAGGAGCTGCAGTACCCTATGAGTCTGAGGTTGAAGAGGAAGAGGTTGAAGAGGATGAAGATTATTCCGAGCAGCAGTACCCTCTTGCGGACGACAGGTATAAAAATCAGGAAGAGCGGTTAGCAACCATGGAAGTACAAAGGGTTCCCGGGCTGGATTTTGAAGAGTTGGGATTGATTACTGGGATTGTTATCCCTCCCAAGTTCAAGGTGCCGACATTCTCCAAATACGACGGTCTGTCTTGCCCTAAGATGCACCTGAGGTCGTATGTCAGAAAAATTCAACCCCATTCATCCGATAAAAACCTCTGGGTACACATTTTCCAAGACAGTTTGTCTGGCACGCAGTTAGACTGGTTTTATCAGCTCGAAAGATCAGAGGTTCACAATTGGGAAGACTTGGAAGCTGCTTTTTATCGTCAGTATCAATATAATGTTAATTTGGCGCCCACCCGTACTCAGTTACAAAGTATGGGGATGGCTTCCAATGAAAGGGTTCAAGGAGTACGCCCAGAAGTGGCGTGATCTGGCTGGAAGAGTGCAGCCACCACTATCAGATAGGGAGTTAGTTGACATGTTTCTGAGGACCCTGTCTGGCCCCTTCTTCAATCATCTGATCGGAAGTTCTTCCGCAGAATTTACTGAACTGGTTTTGACCGGCGAAAGGGTTGAGACCGGTATTAAAAGTGGAAAGATTCAAAAAGATGCCTCCGCGTCCACCGCCATGAAGAAGACTTTCCCGGCTAAAAAAGAGAGCTCTGCTGTTTACACCCAGAGAAATCAGGAAAGAGAGGAACGTCGACCAACAGTAGGGGCCATATTAATTCAGAAGCATGCATCAGACTGGCCCAGAAACAGTCAACCAAGGAATGATCAGCCCAAAACCTATCAGCAAAGGCCACCACGACAATATACTCCGATAAATATGACACCCGCTCAGATCCTCCCACATCTCCTGAAATTAAACCTTGCTAATTTGAGAGAGGCACCTAAGAATGCAAATACCGCTTCCCCACATTATCATCCCAACGCAAAATGTGCCTACCATTCAGACAGTGCAGGGCATGACACCAACGACTGTTGGGCCCTCAAAAACAAAATCCAAGACTTAATCGACGCCAAGGAAGTAAAATTTGAGGCGCCTGAGAAACCCAACGTGATTTCGGCTCCGATGCCTAAGCACGGTAACAATGTTCATGCTGTTACGGAGGACTTACATGTTACTGATGTTGTTGACCTGTTGACACCGTTACTTGTAATTAAAGAGAATTTGTTGAGAGCCGGGATCTTTCCTGGTTGTGGTAAAGACTGTTATTTTTGTATGAACATATGAGGTGATTGTCCAATGTTGAAGTCGGGTGTCCAACGCCTGATGGATACTTTTCTAGAAAACCCCTGTTAACACTTTCAATCCGATTACTCCTGATACTTGTGATACTTCAACCAACGATATTGCTATCATAACCATTTCCGACAATCCTCCCAAGGCTTGCAAAAGGCCTGTCAGGATTACACCCAACTCCAAATGTGTACCTTTAAAGATCACCATGACGGGACCTGTCCCATACCAATCAAGCAAAATGATACCGTGGAACTATGGGGGAGAAATCTTCTACCACGGCATCAAACAAATCGAAACCGTCCAAGAGATTTATGAAGAAGACCCTGATATAGGGAACATCGCGGGTACAAGCAAGATAACCCGCAGTGGCCAGATTTTTTCTCCGGAGATTGCTCCCCCTCGAGTAGTTTTCGGACCCTTAAAAGCCTCTACACCTGTTGGACCCTCTGTGCAAAGCCTAGTGATTAAAGAATTGGATACTCCTGAGGTAAGACCATCTGCTGATAATACCGACAAAGGTAAGGGGATACTGGAAGTGTCTGTCTGTACGAAGGCTCATGCTGTGGTTATCCCCGAAACCACTCGGAAAGAAATTGATGAAATCCTGAAAATAATCAGAAAAAGTGACTACGACGTTGTAGAACAGTTGGGGCAGACCCCTTCTAAGATTTCAATGTTAACCCTCCTGCTCTGTTCAAAGGCCCATGCTAAGGCCCTGATTAAATTCTTGAAGACGGCACATGTACCCTAAGAGACTTCGGCAGACCAGTTTCAGGATTGTGTGGCCAGTCTTACTGCTGACAATGGCATGGGCTTTTCTGACGCTGACTTAACTCCCAAAGGAAGGAAGCACAATGATGCGTTACATGTTTCAGTTGAATGCCGAGGAACCACTCTCGCCCATGTCTTGGTTGATACTGGTTCTTCCCTGAATGTGCTGCCAAAGAAGGCCTTAGACCATTTGGATTGCGAAGGTTTGACCCTCAAACCTAGTAACATCGTCGTTAGGACTTTCGATGGTTCCAAAAGAATGGTTCATGGAGAGGTTGATATTCCTATCAAGGTAGGCACCGAAGTGTTAAACTCCACCTTCTACGTAATGGACATCCGTCCGTCATATTCATGTTTGCTAGGAAGACCATGGATCCATTATGCTGGGGCAGTTACCTCCTCTTTGCACCAAATGCTGAAATATCCTGTTAAGGGTAAGATTATAACTGTGCACGGCGAGGAAGAGTACATGATCAGTCATCTTAATTCCTTTCGATATGTGGAGTTAGATGGCGAGTTCATCGAAACGCCTTTCTAACATTTTGAGGAAGTTTCTCCCGAGATAGCAGTGGCGAAGACAATGGTTGAGGCGCCTATCGTTCCCGAGCATGTATCTAGGATGGCATCTCTCAAGGATGCAGAGGCAGTGATCAAAGAAGGGGAGAGTACAGCATGGGGGCAATTGCCTAATTTTCCCCATAAGACGGACAAATTTGGACTAGGGTTTACAGCTGCAGGATAGAAGGCTATGCGACGTTCCAAGACTGGAGGGCCACCTATAAAGATCACTCATCATGGGATCAATGCTGTAGAAGATGAAGATGAAGAGAGCCACTTTGGAGATTGGATCTTTCCGAATGTCGAAGGGGGTTTGAGCAACTGGGAAGCAAAGGATTTTGTTCCCATCACCTTTATCAACCAGTAATTTTATCTTTGAACAATTTCCCATCTTTATGGTCTGTAATAACTAAACAATTTGCACACTGTTTTCACCTCATGCCTTGCCCGGGGCATGTAGGTCCATTTGTAAGGGATTGATTTTCTTCATAATCATATGCCATGTTTTAATGAATCATTGGACGTTTTTCAACTGTTGTGTTCATTTTCTTTCCTTTTGCATTTTTGTTTAAGGATGGCTATCCCTTACACACACCCACACTCACAAATGCAGGTACCCATCCACTCCGGATTCCATGGGTGACTATTCTGTTTTAGCCTTCGATAACTTTGAAGATTTGGTTAATCATGCTGAGTACGAAGTTGACGAAGATTATGAAGTGCCGGGAGAGTTAGCCAGACTTCTACAACAAGAAGAGAGATCCATTCTGCCTCATGAAGAGCCGTTAGAAACCATCAACTTGGGGACAGAGGAAGACAGGAAAGAAGTAAAAGTGGGTGCCAACCTGGAACCAAAGGTCAAAGAGCGCTTAGTGCAATTGTTGAACGAATATGTTGAAATCTTCGCCTGGTCTTATGAAGACATGCCAGGGTTAGACACAGATATCGTGGTTCACCGTCTCCCTACTAGAGAAAACTGTCCACCAATCAAGCAAAAGGTTCGTCGAATGAGGCCTGACATGTCTGAAAAGATTAAGGTTGAAGTAATGAAGCAATTCAATGCTGGCTTTCTGGCTGTTACCTCCTATCCACAATGGGTTGCTAACATCGTGCCCGTGCCTAAGAAAGACGGCAAAGTCAGAATGTGTATGGACTATCGGGATTTGAACAGGGCTAGCCCTAAAGACGATTTTCCGATGCCACATATTGACATCTTGGTTAACAACACAGCTCAGCACAAGGTATTTTCCTTCATGGATGGGTTCTCGGGATATAACCAGTTCAAAATGGCCCCCGAGGACATGGAGAAAACTACTTTTGTCACACAATGGGGTACCTTCTGCTACAAAGTGATGCCGTTCGGACTGAAGAACGCAGGGGCAACCTATCAACGCGCCATGGTGGCTTTGTTTCATGATATGATACATCATGAGATCGAAGTTTACGTAGATGACATGATAGCTCGATCACAGACAGAAGAAGAACACCTTGAACACTTGCAAATTCTGTTTTCCAGGTTGAAGGAGTATAAGCTCAGATTGAACCCAAGCAAGTGTACTTTTGGGGTTAGATTTGGTAAACTCCTGGGATTTATTGTCAGCAACAAAGGCATTGAGGTTGAACCAGCTAAAGTAAAGGCTATACAAGAAATGCCTGCTCTCCGTACTGAAAAGGAGGTTAGGGGATTCTTGGGACGCTTGAACTATATTGCAAGGTTCATCTCTCACCTAACGTCTACCTGTGAGCCAATTTTTAAACTGTTGAAGAAAGATCAGGTAGTTGAATGGAACAATGATTGTCAAGCTGCCTTTGATAAGATCAAGGAGTATTTACTAGAACCTCCTATTCTGATGCCACCCGTCGAAGGAAGGCCACTAATCATGTATCTGACTGTTTTGGACGACTCAATGGGGTGTGTGCTGGGCCAACATGACGAGTCTGGCCGAAAAGAGCATGCCATTTATTACCTTAGCAAAAAGTTTACTGACTGTAAGACTCGATACTCACTGCTCGAGAAAACTTGCTGCATTTTGGTATGGGCAGCTCGCCGGCTAAGGCAGTACATGTTGACTCATACCACTTTGCTGATTTCCAAGATGGATCCGATCAAGTATATCTTCGAGAAGCCTGCTTTATCCGGAAGAATCGCTAGATGGCAAATGATCCTGATTGAGTATGATATCCAGTATACTACCCAAAAAGCTATAAAAGGGAGTGTACTAGCTGACCATCTAGCTCATCAAGCCGTCGAAGATTACCAATCTATGAGATTCGACTTCCCTGACGAGGACATCATGACATTGGACAACATCGAAGGTAACGGACTGTATGACGGACCTGAACAAGGATCCCGATGGACGTTGTACTTTGATGGTGCTTCAAATGCACTTGGCAACGGTATCGGTGCGATACTCATCTCTCCGGAAGGTTGCCATACACCCTTCACTGCCCGACTTTGTTTCAGCTGTACCAACAACATGGCTGAGTATGAAGCTTGCATCTTTTTCTTAAAGCTGCAATTGACTTAGGAATCAGATCTTTGGTGGTATTTGGAGACTCGGCTTTGATTATCAGTCAAATCAAAGGAGAGTGGGACAATAAACATTCTAATCTTATCCCATACAAAGAACATGTCCTGACATTATTGCCTCATTTCGAGCAGATTACTTTCGAGAATTTCCTGCGAGAAGAAAATCAGCTAGCAGATGCTCTGGCTACAATGTCTTCCATGTTTAAACTCAATTGGGATAACGAGGCTCCCCAAATTACCATCGAGCGAATGGACGGACCTGCGCACTGTCATGAGATTAATACCGAAGAAGTGGTGGAACAACCTTGGTTTCATGAAATCAAAAGGTATCTCCAGACCAGAGAGTATCCTGAAGGAGCTTCTGTCAATGACAAAAAGTTCTTAAGGAGATTTGTTGCCAAGTTCTTCCTAAGCAATGGCATCCTTTATAAACGCAGCCATGATTGTGTTTTACTCCGATGCATGGACAAAGCTGAAGCAGAGTTGATCATGACTGAGATACACAGTGGTACATTTAGCACCCACTTGAGCAGACATACAATGGAAAAGAAGATTCTAAGGGCAGGCTACTACTGGTTTACCATGGAAGCTGATTGTCATCAACATTCCCGTACCTGCCACAAATGCCAAATCTACGCCGACAAGGTACATATTCCTCATGTTCCTCTCAACATTCTGATAGCTCCTTGGCCATTCGCAATGTGGGGCATTGACATGATTGGAGATATCAAGCCCATGGCCTCCAATGGACATCGCTTCATCCTGGTGGCTATTGATTACTTCACCAAATGGGTCGAAGCAGCTTCATATGCCTCAGTTACAAAGAATGTGGTTTCCCGCTTCATCAAGCAGAATCTCATATGCCGGTATGGTATCCCCGACAGGATCATCACAGACAATGGTACAAATTTAAACAATACTATGATAACTGCTCTATGCAAACAGTTCAAGATTTATCATCACAATTCATCTCCCTATCGGCCGAAGATGAACGGTGCTGTTGAAGCTGCGAACAAAAATATCAAGAAGATCATTCAAAAGATGATAGTCACCTACAAGGACTGACATGAGATGTTACCGTTTGCTCTACATGGGTACCGTACCACGGCACGAACATCAACTGGGGAAACACCTTTCTCTTTGGTATACGGCGTGGAAGCTGTTTTACCTATAGAAGTTCAGATTCCTTCTTTAAGAATCATGAAGGACGCTGGTTTGAACGAAGACGATTGGAATCAGACCCGGCTTGATCAACTTAATTTGATTGACGAAAAACGGCTTACCGCTGTTTGTCATGGTCAGACGTATCAAAAACGGATGATCAAGGATTTTAACAAGAAAGTCAGGAGACAAGTATATCAAGTTGGAGATCTTGTGATCAAGCGGATTATCTTACCGCAAAGTGATCCCAGGGGCAAGTGGACTCCTACTTACGAAGGACCATTTGTGATCAAAAACATCTTTTCTGGCGGGGCAATGATCCTGACCACCATGGACGATGACGACCTGCCATACCTTGCGAACGCAGACATAGTCTAAAGATACTACGCATAAACAATCCGACAGGTAGAAAACCCGAAAGGACGACCTGGGAAAAAATGGGCATCCCGGTGAATCAAAAACCCGAAAGGTCGGTTCAGGAAAAAATCAGGGATAAACAAAACAAAAATCTGTATACCTGGCAAGTTGAAAACCCGAAAGGGCAACTTGGGAAAAAAAGGGTTTCCCGGTGGATCGAAAACCCGAAAGGGCGGTCCAGGCAAAAGTTAGGGAATTAAAGCGTATGACTATGTCTCGGCGGATCACTTTAAGAACAATCTCTTCACCAATAAGCTTCAAGTTTCTGATCAATCCAGTCATCGGCAGACGAAGCAGCAAATGGATAAGATATTCAGAGTTATGAAGGCCATGGCAAAATGGGAACCCCATGGAATTGATACACATAGCCATCCTTCTTTGTATAAAATTTTTCTCAGCTTTTGACAACATTCTCTTACTAGGATGTCTGTCCCCTTTATACAAATACTTATACAAAGTTAATACAAAGTTACTTCAAAGAACAGAAAACTGCCTACCTTTTCTTTCTTTTTTTATATACTTATGCTTTATTTGAAAATGTCCAATGATTTATTAAAAAGGCATATGCATTTGAATGAAATCACTGCTTACAGATAACACAAAATGAATGATTACTGATAAGATGGAAGTATAGGAAAGTGTCTTTAGGCTATTCAAAAAAAAAAGGATCCCTCATCTGTTTCCTAAGCAGGGCTAAAACTTTGAAAGGCATATCCACAGCGGAGCTAAATCTCAAAGTCCCCATCAGAGTTAAAACTTTAAACTCCCAATCCCCAGCGGAGCAAAAACCTTGAACTACAAACCATCGGTGAGAATGAAACCTTCTTCCCCAAGCAAAGACAAAACCACCAACCCATGAACACCAGTGAAGATCATCCAGTTTCTTCCCTTCTCCCGAAAAATTACTTTCGAACCAGACAATTCATCAGAAATTTACTTTTAAACTTTTTCCCAGCGAAGTCGCTAATCAAATCAGCACGTCACTAGGGCCCCCAACGGAGAGGAAAATTTTGAGCCATCAATCCCCAGTGGAAATCATTCAGTTTTCCCCTGATATCCTTAACAAAACGGAGTTCCCCCTTTCTTGCTTCCCCAGTAAAGTGGCATACAACCTAAGCTACTGGAAATCTTCCAAACAAGAATAAGCTTTTCCTAGGATCCCGAGCTTGCTCTCCAGCAGTATGGTTATTCCCTACAGAATTTCAGATCCCCGACAGAGCTTTCAGATATTCCCCAGCGGAGTTCTCCTCAAACAGCAAAATAGGGATCCCCCAGTAGATTGACATACAAACTAAACTCCTGACTTCTCCCGACAACATGATTTCTCTCCGCATAGGTTGTCAAAGAGCTGGAAGACACACATATTCCTCAACAGCGATCCTAGGACATCTCATTGTCAATGATCAAAAGATTCTCGATCCCCAGCAGCAGTCAAGGATTTATTTCTCTCCGTCAGCAGTCAAGATTTTATTATCTCCAGCTATCCAGGATTCATTTTCTTCAGCAAGACAGCTCATCGGCTTACATACGCATACATTACATTCATATATCATAAATATTGATATAACACATAAATTGCATCATACATTTCATGCAACATAACTGTGTGTTTCAACTAGCTTTGACCCTTTCCAAGGATAAGGTCATCAAGCTTCGATCAAGACTTCTGAAAACAGTTTACGGATTCTCCAAACACGGATGTTAATCTATCACTTGTTCAGATTCAACTTTTGAAAACAGTTTACGGACGCTTCCCAACATGGATGCTGATCTATTGCTTATTCAACTTCAAGACTTCTGAAAACAGTTTACGGATTCTCCAAACACGGATGTTAATCTATCACTTGTTCAGATTCAACTTTTGAAAACAGTTTACGGACGCTTCCCAACATGGATGTTGATCTATTGCTTATTCAACTTCACGACTTCTGAAAACAGTTTACGTATTCTCCAAACATGGATGTTAATCTATCTCCTGTTCAGACTCAACTTTTGAAAACAGTTTACGAATTCTCCAAACATGGATGTTAATCTATCGCTTGTTCAGACTCACCTTTTGAAAACAGTTTATGGATGCTCCCAAACACGGATGTTAATCTATCACTTGTTCAGATTCAACTTTTGAAAACAGTTTACGGATGCTTCCCAACATGGATGCTGATCTATTGCTTATTCAACTTCATGACTTCTAAAAATAGTTTACGGATTCTCCAAACACGGATGTTAATCTATCGCTTGTTCAGACTCAACTTCTGAAAATAGTTTACGGATTCTCCAAACACGGATGTTAATCAATCGCTTGTTCAGACTCAGCTTCTGAAAACAGTTTACGGACGCTTCCCCAGTGAAGTCGCCACGGATGTTAATCTATCGCTTGTTCAGACTCAACTTTTGAAAACAGTTTACGGATGCTCCCAAACACGAATGATAATCTATCGCTTGTTCAGACTCAACTTCTGAAAATAGTTTACTGACGCTTCCCAACACGGATGCTGATCTATTGCTTATTCAACTTCAACTTCTGAAAACAGTTTACGGATGCTTCCCAACATGGATGTTAATCTATCGCTTGTTCAGACTCGACTTCTGAAAATAGTTTACGGATTCTCCAAACATGGATGTCAATCTATTGCTTATTCAGACCCCCAGTTCACAGATGTTCCAAACATGGATACCTTTATGATATTCGCCCACTCACCTACAACAAACATTCTTGGATGGCATCTTTTAAGCCCATCCCCAGTGAAGTCGCCAAGATTCTGTCACATCTCCAAATGGCATCTTTAAGCCCATTCCCTCAACTACGCTTTGACGAGTGCAAATTTTTTGGGCACTCTAGTGTCCAATCATCTTTTACCTTCGAGTCACGAAAGGCAAACTTGCCAATCTAACTCTTCAGGTTCAAGAAGATTGAACAGGGGCAACTGTTATACCCCAAAATTTGCCCTCCCTTTTTCACAAGAAATCACCACTTCGGGGTTTTCCCTGATTTTTTCAGTTTGGCTCAAGAATTGGTCAAACAGACTTTTCTTTATCAGTCAATCCAAAATTAGGGTTTCCACTGATTTTTGTTGAGATTGGCTCAAGAATTTTCTTTATCAGTCTATCTAGAATTAGGGTTTCTATTGATTTTATTGAGTTTGGCTCAGGAATTGATCAAGCAGACTTTTCTTTGACGGCAAATCTGGAATTAGGGTTTTTCACTCGTATTTCTCAGAAGAATTTGAATCCATCGTATTTCAATTGACTGTTACATTATTTTTACGCTTGTTCAACATTGTTGTTTGTTTCTCAAAACCTAAACATCTGGGCTAGGAGCTGAGGCTTTTGATTGAAACTTTGAAGCATTGGTTTGATCAGTGAAGTGAAAGGTGTTTGGATGTTCGTTTGTTTAACTGTGCAAATCATATGATTGATTGGAATGTCGAGCGTATTGTAGTTAATGCAAGGTTACGAGATTGCAAAGTTTGTTGATAATTTATTTTATCTGAGTCAAAATTATTGGGATGCATTTCCAATTATTTTAATTCAAGAGATCTAAATAATTAAATAGACAGTGCAGAAGAAATAAGGAATTATCTGACAAAGACTTTTTATTTTATTTTAATTGTTGTTACAAATGTTATTTGAATACTGTAAATTTATTTACAACATTTACAATAATATTTATTACAATAATTGAAAAGAAAATAAATCTAAAAATCTAGGTCTCTTGAAGCCTTCTATCTTCTACTATTTCTTCCATTTATTCAACTGGTACCTACCTGGAAAAAAAAGAGAGAAAGAAAGTCAGTACAAGATTATTTCAAATGAAAAGAAGAAAAAAAAATCATCATTAAAATTGGCCGTCTAGAATCAGATTGCCTATTTTTTCATCACGCTTTATTTTTCTCTCCGCAAATCACCAGAAGATCACTCTTCTCGGTTCACAGAGAGAAAAGTAAAATATAAATGCAAGCATGTCAAACTCAATACAAAAACATGGTTGAATTACAAAAAAAAAAAAGGTTCCATGATGCAAACTGAAAAAAAAAGTTCCAAGCTGCAAACTGAGTTACCAAATTCAAAGTTACATTAACCAAATAAAATGTGTCACAAAGTTCAAAGAAGCAAACAGGTGCCAAAACTGCCAGGGTGAGTCAAAACAAAGGCATAAGAACAGCATCAAATAAAGTCCCACATTCAGCTACAATCCAAAATTGCTACAAGACAGAATTGGATAAAAATAGTAATGAAGCATAGAAACAGCAATGCAGCAGACAAAAGGCAAGACAACAGGAAGCAGTTTATTTGACAAGTAAAAACTTGTCAAAGATGCCTTTTTTTCATCATTTCCTAGACAGCCAAAATTTTCAGAAATTAAAGGTATTTAAGCAATTTAAAATGCTTAAAGAGAGAGAGGAATGAGAGAACCTAGTGATAGGTTTTGCAGTTTGCAGTTTTGACAGGCTGTAAAGGAAAGAGAAGAGGAACAAAAGAAATAATATAACAAGCAGAAAAACACAAGAGGAACCAGATGGAATAACCTCCAAACTGCTATCCAAAATACAAAAATCTTCAAGCCTATTTTCTCCATACAGCCTGCATAACTAAAAGCCTCCAAACCTGTGGCCTGTACCATTGCAAGTTATCAAACTTGCAAAACCTGCAAAAAAAAAACCTACTGAAACTTCAAACCTGCTAAAACCTTCCAGCAAGCCAAACTCAAGCCTACAAAACTGACAAGTGATCAAAACAAAATAAAATAGCTTGCCTGTACCAAACAATATATCCAAGCCTGCATCAAAGCTTTCAAAACCAGAAGAAAACTGCAAGTGATCAAAACAAAATAAAACAGCCTGCCTGTACCAAACAATAGATCCAGCCTGCCTAAACTATAAGCCTTCAAACAAACAAATCCAGACCTGCTATCAAAAATACCAACAAACCATTCAACCCAACCTGCAAAGCCTACTTTCAAAAAACCTTCAAACTGCTCAAAAGACACAAACCTGTTTCGAACTGCATAGCCTATCAAAAGCAAAACTGCAATCCAATACCAGAAATTGCCTAAGCTATTAACACGGTTCATCCTCACCATCATCAAACACCAAATATCAAAACAATAATAGCATCTCAGAAGAATATCATCATTGACAAAAAGAAAGAGGAAGATTGTAAAAGCTAGCAACAAACAAACTTCAAAGTCCATCATCACTAGAATCAACAAAGCCAACAAAGAAGAACATATCAAAGGCAATGTTTCAGATTTAATAATCACTAACATACTCAGAGAAGAAGAAGAGAAAACTTAGAAGCAAGCATTTTCATAAATAGGGTTTTCAGAAAATAACATCATCATCAAACATCCAAATCAACAGCAACAATAGATAGCATCTCAGAACAAAGTTCTTCATCGAATATCAGTACTCAAAGAAGAGGAAGAGAATATATCAATCATTATCAAAAGGCAATAGGTGGAGAAGAAGAAGAGAAGATCCAGAAGCAAAAATGATATAGTTGTTTTCAGAAATAATATCATCATCAAAAAAAGATACAAAATACCAGAAAAGCCAAACGCGGTCATCAGATCCTCCCTCCTCCGGCCACCATAGAGTGCCTCCATTCCAAGCTCCCTCTCCATCGTCTTACAGAACGAAGTCATCAAGGTATCAATTTCCTTCTTTCTCTTTGTACCTCACACAAACACAAGCATCAAAGATCAAAACATGTAAAAGTTAAACATGCACGAACCTAACCCTAAAACGCGTTTAGAATGAATAATACCTTTTTAAATCGCCGCCTTGTACAATCACGGGGAGGAGAGATTGGAGGTGGCGTTCTGGTGGCCTAAGGCGAGGGGAGAGGACTTTCAGTCGCCCTGGGTGTTTGAGAAACGAAGAGGAAGAAGACAAGAGGAGAGAAGGGCGCCGCTGTACAAAACTCCAAACCCTAGACTCTGAAAATAGTTTGCTCAAACCCTAAACAAAATTTGTGCATTTCAACTGGGCCTCTACCCAAGCCAAACGCCCTAAAGCCCAATAGTTGTGGCGCCTGCACCCTCCTTTAGTCTAACTTTGTTTTCTTTTATTTGGGCCAAATATGTTTCTCAAAGCCCATTTAACTTCCTTTTTTATATTTTTTTGAAAACCAATACCTTTTTATTATTATCACCTTATTTTCATTTTCTCTATAACCTAAATCTTTTTTTTCTGTCTTATAAAGAGAACATATTAAAATTTTATTAACAATGTTTTTATTGCACTTAAAATATATAAATAATAGATTTTTTAAGTTAAATAATTCTTTCTTTAAAAACCTTTTGTTTATATATAACTAACAAAAACACAAAAAATAATAATATTTAATTTGCATTAGGTTAATATTTTATTTGATCATTTGTAAATAACCATATGCATTTCACAATACTTTTGATTCTCTCCATTATCTTACACTTTGTCATATTTTTATATACTTGAGTTGCATCGATTCAATTTGGTTGTAACCCATAATACTTGGGACATTATTCTGATGAGACTCATCCCCATTTATAAATAATTTGTACCCCCACCCATGATACTCTTTTGTAATAGCTTAGAATTTAATTCTCGCACTTTATGCTTTGTTAAATATGCCATGATTAGAGATTAGGGTTTGTATGCGAAAAATCTAAAATCAATCGTTAGTTGACCTAATACAAATACAAATGCATGAAAGTCAATACACAATTCACACTTGCACCTCTAGGGTAACCTCGCTTGTTGCCTTAGAAAATGAAATCATGTCCCTCGAGTATGTGACACTCTAGCAAACGTCCCTTCGATAAACAAAGATCGTAGTCCCTCGATGACCCTCGATGTTGCCTTCGATAAAACGATCTCGTCCCTTACAAAAATTGCTAGAGCGTCTCACAAGTTGCCTTCAATGATTGCATACGATGACCCGCGCCTGTCCCGTTTAACATCCTAACGCAAGGTTGTTCACCAAACATAATGGTGAAACAACACTGTTAAAAGGGTTAAAACATAAGAAAATCTTTGAGTAAAATAGGGTAGACAACTCTTAGTTAATTGATCAAAAATCTTGCAAAACATCCTTGCCATTTTTCAAAACACACCCCACAACACAACTTTAAAAACAACTTTCAAAACATTGAATTATCTTTTCAAAAAAAATACACACACCTTTGTATATATTCCAACAAGAATCATTACAAAGGTTGCCTAGACAAGGCATCTTTTTCAAAACATTTTCAAGACCACACACGCAAAGCACCATTTCAAACAATTGAAAAGCAAAGGCAAATGATCTAAAACAAGTAACTAAGAGCCCATGGATAACCATGGATGAAAAGGGTGCTAGCACCTTCCCTTTTCATAATCTACCCCCCCCCCCCCCCCCCCGAACCCACGAAAACATCTCAAAGGTCTTTCCTGTGCTTTTTAACCTTTCCTTAGGATAAGATAAAAAGTCGGTGGTGACTCTTGCTAAACCGAACAAGTGCGAAAACAAATGCAAAATGCCAAGTCAGTTCTCCCACCGTATCACAGGAGCCAGTGCAGTCTAAAAACTTGATTCCCCAGCTAAGTTAAGTTTCAAAATTCCCATCAGAGTTAAGCTTCGAGATCCCCAGTGGAGCCCGAAAACCCTGAAAAATCCTATCCCCAGCGGAGCCAGAATAGTGAACATTTCCCCCAGAGTTACCTTCCAAAAGATTGAAGATTCTCGGTCTCATTTCTCCACGCGGAAGCCTCGAAGGTTTCGATTCCCCAGTAGAGATCATCCGAGTTTTCCTCATTCCCCAGGAAAGTCATGAAGGATTCTCACATCCCTGCAGGAGTTGTCAAAGGCCTTGTTAATCTCCAGCAGTGGTCCCAGAATTTTCCCTTCTCAGCAATCAGAGATCTTTAATCCCCAAGCAGTCGACAGCCAGCAAGGATTTCTCATCTTCAGTAAATCAAAGATTTCTTGGAGTCCCCATCATTGGTCAAGGATTTACTTTCCCCGACAACAATCAAAGATTTCATTATCTCCAATTATCAAGGATTTATTTTCCTCAACAAGACAGCTACTCAGCTTACATGTACATCCATACATTCATATATCATAAACATTGATGAAACACAATTCATTGCATCATACATATCATGCAACATAAACTCTATGTTTTAGCTAACATTTTACCCTTTTTCAGGATAAGATTAAAAGGCTATTGTTCATAATTATTCAGATACAGTATGGATACACCCCAGACATGGCGGTCATTCTATTACTCATCCAAAATTTCAAGTCAAATACAGTACAGATACACCCCAGACACGACGGTCATTCTACTACTCATTTAGACTTCAACAATCCGATACAGACTAGATACGCTCCAGACACAACGACCATTCTATCTCTCATTTAGATTCAACTATCAACTTCAAGTTTAGATATGCCCCAGACACGGATTCCATTCTGGCCCTTACACCAACAGTTTGATTCTCCCCAGTGCAATCGCCACGGAAGTCATTCTGTCACTTATTCAGATCCCAGTTACAGTCTCAGATACACCCCAGACACGGAAGTCATTCTGCTACTCATACATATCTCAACTTCAGATACAGTCCAGATACGCTCTAGACACGGTTTCCATTCTGTCACTCATTCGAAATTTATCCCCAGCTCAAAGATGCTCCATACACGGATGTTTCTCTGTCGCCCATTCAGAATTCAGATACATTACAGATACACTCCATACACGACGGTCATTCTGATATTCATTCAAAGTTCAAATACAGTTACAACTCAGATACGCTCCAGACACGGACGCCATTCTGTCGCTCATACAGACTCAGTCTCCAAATACAGTTCAAATGCATTCCAGACACGGATACCATTTTGATGTCCATTCTTCTGACCTACCATATTGCAGTTCAACAAACACTCTTGGATGGCATCTTTAAGCCCATCTCCAGCAAGGTTCTACCATCTCCAAATGACATCTTTAAGCCCATTCCCTCAACATTATTTTGACGAGTGCAAATTTACGGGCACTCTAGTGTCCAATCCTCTTTTACCTTTGAGTCGCGAAAGGAAAACTTGCCAATCTAGCTCTTCAGGTTCAAGAAGATTGAACAGGGGCAACTATTGTACCCTAAAATTTTCCCTCTCATTTCATCAACATTTTCTCAATCACAAGACTTTTGGAACTCAAGAACAAGCTAGGGTTTACTCTGCTCAAGACACCTCCTTGCACTGTTGACCTAAATTAGGGTTTGAGTTTGCACAGGGATTTTTTGACCTACAATGCCCAAAGTAACTTTCATACTTCATGTTGGACTCACAAGTTTGTCCATACCAAGTTTCAAGCCTTGATTCAAATTTTTGCCCAGTCAATTGGACGGTTGACCTAGAAATCAGATGTATTAGGGAAAAAGTCAACTGTGGCCAATTGACAGTTAAACCTCATGAAATTTGACCCACATCAACATTATGAACTAAGTTTGGATCACAATTCCACAAGAAATTTGATCAGATCATCAAAAGGGCAAAATGGTCATTTTTAGGGTTTTGACTGCACAAAGGCAATTTTTGACTGTTTGACCTAGCCAATGGAAAATCAAGCTCACACATGGACTCAAAGACTCAATGACATTGTCTTGACCCATTCAACAAGTTCAAAAGATCTCAAATGCATAGGATTGACAGATGAATTTTCAGTCAACTGATCAAAATTTGACTGTACACTGAAAAGTCAAACTTTGACTTTTTGGTCAAAATCAAGTGCCAAGAGTCATTTTTCACCAAGACATGTCAAATTATGAAACTTGTTCATCAAGAAACCCAAAAATGTAAATTAGGGTTTAAAATGGAAAAAATTCATAACTTAGAAATTTTCTAAGTTATGAAATTTTCTTATTTTTTCCTAACTTTGTCCCATTTTTTCACCAAGATGCAAATGGATTCAAACAAAACTTGCAACATGAAAGTTGTAGTCCATCATAAAATCTACAACTTTTATTCACAAAGTTTTCTTAAAAGAGGCTTTTATCTCAAGTTATGAGTTTTGGAACAAGGGTACCTACAACTTTTAACTTAGAGAAATTTTGCCCTAATTTAGGCAGGATTTTGACCCATCTTCTTGGCCATTTTTCACATAGTTCCACTTGGAGTTTCAAGTTGCATTTCAAAGATGGATTATATTACATGTTGCAAGCTTTCCAAATTGTCCAAGAACTCCTCAAACACCCTTGTGGTTAGAGAGAATCGAATGCTTGAAGTTGGCAAAAACCCACTTTGATCCATGGCCAATACATGTTCATACAAACTTGCATTTTCAAATCAGCATGATTGGTAATAGCTTGCAGGCCTCAAAACCAGTTTGTACTCCATAATTTAATGCATAACCATTGAGCTAAGTTATTATTTTGGTCATTTGGACATTGCATACAAAACTAATCCCTATTTGGAAAAAGGTATAATGCCATTTTTGTAAAGTTGCACTTTATGTCAAACCAAGACCCTTGAGGCATGGGGCCATATCTGTGAGGCAAGATCAAATCTACCAATTCCAGTAACCAAGAGAAAAAGGTGCAGCATGATATAGGACTTGTACATGCCTTCATTGAACAGAAAGATACTATTGCTTCAAGAAGAAGAAAAGTTGCAAACCACAAGCCATCTCTCATATCTGTTAAAACAAACTTACACAAACATTGCAAACAAGTTTTGTACCAACTAACAAGCCAGAAGCACGACCCCTTTGCCTCTTAAAACTCCTAGTGCACAAATTCCCCATTTTCTTGTAAAACAGGGCGAGTTCTGCATTTTTCTAGCCATCTCCAAATTCCATCATGCGTTTTGCCTAGAGATACTTCAAACACCTTCCAACCAACATACCTAAGCTATCCAGATCATCCATTGCTAGCTGTAACACCCTTAACACACATTGCCATTTTTGTTTCAAAGCTTTGCAGGTTGAGTTCTGTAGCACGATACAGGCTACTTCAAAACAAGCCAAGCATTGGAAAAGCTTCAGTGGACCTCAGGCAAGCTCAAAAGAAGCTCAAGCACCCTTGGAAGTTGCTGCATTGCCCAGCTCGAAGTCAACTGAAACAGGTATCTCATGAACTTCTATCTCTCTATTTAGGAATATTTAGACTTAGGTTTGTGAATGAAAGATGTTGTATTCATAGCCCTGAAGCCATACATATGCTTAGTTTTCATTTATATTAATCGTGCTAGGAGAATTTCATCCATGAACGTTCTGAAAAAACTAGGTTAGAAATTAGGGCCAGAGAAATTCTCTCTGGTCTTTGAGAGTTAGCTTATGTTTTTTATATGGTTGGATTCGTTGTTTGATGCTCTACAAGTTTCATGTTATGAGTTTTGTCAAAAAAATCAAGGAATCAGGAGATAGCATTTGTGTACAGAAGCGCGCGTATTTTTGTTCAAAGGAAGAAGATGAAGTTGGTTTGGGCTGGGCCTGTACAGGCTTGCTTTTGGCACCCTCCTCTTTTCTTTTTACACCCCCCTGACCCATTTCTTGTACATTTGTTATTTTTGCATTTTTGTTTCATTTCTGATTTTGATATTTTATTTTCTAATATAAAAAAATACTTAAAAATTATTTTCATAAATTTTTGTATTTATTTGGAATTTATTTTAATTATTACTAGTATAAATATATAAATAATTTATTTTCTTTTTATTAAAACTCAAAGAATAATGCAAAAAATATGTTTATTTTTATTTGTTATTTTATACACACTTAAAAAACATTTTCTTGAATATACACATTTTTTGTAAATAATTAATTTTTATTTTTATACATTTAATATGTTTAATATATATGTATATACTTATATACTTTATTTTATTAAATAATTAGGACAAAAAATACAAAAATATTACATTTATATTTTTATTAATATTTTGCACCAAAAATATCATTTTTACAATATACTTTTATTTTTTTTACAAATCAATACATTTTTGCATATAAATAATAAATAATACTATTTATTTAAGAATTAGGGTTTTTGCCCTAAATAATAAATTAATTGAAATTAACCTTTTATTTTATTTACACTCCACATTTAAAAATACTTTTTACATACATAAAAATCTTTTTGCATAACATATTTTATCTAACATTTATTTATTGTATTTAATTATTGTATATTTAAATATTGTATCTTGTACATTCAATTTGGTTGTAATAGTAATTTAGGGTTTAATTTCTTGCAAAATAATCCCCAAAACAAATTTGTACCCGCTCCCTATATCATGTTGTAATAGTGTAGGATTTAAATTCTCGCACATTTAAATACTTTCAATTATTCCATGGTTAGACCTAGGGTTTGTATGCAAAAATAAAATCAACAACTAGCTTGACCTAATCCAAGATAAACATGCATGAAAAATAAACACAATGCACACTTGCACCCCCTAGGGTTTCAATCCACTTGTTGCCTTCAAAAATGGGCCATGGTTGCATGTCAAGTACTTTGGCAAAACAAAAAAAACAAAACAAAAGATCATAGTCCCTCGATGACGCTATCTGAGTTACCTAAACAAAATGATCAAGTCCCTTAAGAAAATTGCCAAAAATACTTGACACAATTGCTATCATGGTCTATACGATGACCCGCGCCTGTCCCGTTTAACATCCTAACACAAGGTTGTTCACCAAATACAATGGTGAAATGACACTGTTAAAATGGTTAAAAACATAAGAAAAATCTTTGAGTAAAATAGGGTAGATAGCTCCTAGTTACTTGATCAAGCTTGCAAAAACATCCTTGCTATTTTTCAAAACACACTTCACAACACAATTTCAAAACCCTACTTTCAAACATTGAAAACTTTTTCAATAGACAAAAACACCTTTGTATACATTCAAACAAGAATCATTACAAAGGTTGCCACAACGATGGCCTCTTTTCAAAACATCTTTCAAAATCACACACAAAGCACCATTTCAAACAATTGAAAAGCACCATTTCAAACAATTGAAAAGCAAAGCAAGTGATCTAAGCAAGTAACTAAGAGCCCATGGATAACCATGGATAGAAAGGGTGCTAATACCTTCCCTTTCTATAATCTACTCCATGAACCCAAGAAAACATCTCAAAGGTCTTTCCTGTGCTTTTTGACCTTTCCTTAGGATAAAATAAAAAGTCGGTGGCGACTCTTGCTAAACCGAAACATTTGCGAAAACAAACGCAAAATCCCAAGTCAGTTCTCCCACCGTATCACAGACGTGATGGGAGGATCCTTGGTTAATTCAAATTCAGTATGACCTATTTAGTCTTACATTTATCAAAACACTGATTCACTTAATCTCTCAAACACTAGAACATTCAAAAATTCCTGCAAATAACTCATAAACTTTAATATGTTATCAATGCACATTTCAACGGTGAGACATACATTTGTCCCACCTCTGGGTTTCTGTTTAGAGACACAAACAACATCCGATTTTGTTTAAACAGGAAAGCCAATTTCTTGTACTTCAAAAAATGATTGGAGGCCAAACTTGGACGAGGCCCCGTGACACAAATATTTTATCAGAATTCGATTTTTTTTGGTAACAACCAAATAATATTTTATAATGTTGAGGTTCAAGATGACGAAGATCTTCAGAATAAGTTTTCCAGTCATGAGTATTATGGGTACGACTCTATTGAGTTGTACATTATGCTGCGAGAGCCTCAGCTGTCACAAGTGGTTGATCCTTTGGAGACCGAACAAGCATAAGTAGATGCAGTTGATGAAGAAGAAGAAGATGACGAGTTGGAGTTTGACGAAATGGTCAATGATGATTCTGAAGACGATGGGATACCTGGTATTCCTGCAAACGAGATCTACACCCCACCTCCGCACATGACAAACTTCAGCATGGGCAGAGATGAACCATCTTCTGATTTCGTTTTCAATCTGTATATGAAATCAGATGAAAACTTAAAAGAGAAAGACAAATTTAGTAACAGAGAAGAATATATCAGAGCCATCAAAAAATTCCACATGCTCAACTCGGTCGATTTTAAGGTAGACCGTGTAAATCCAGAAAGGTACAAGATCAAGTGTGTCCACCCTGATTGTATGTTCAATCTCACTGCTTCATACAGATTAAGAGGTGATTGTTGGGTCATAGGTTCCATGTCTACCCACACTTGTGTCAGTTCTACTCAATCACAGAATCATCGAAAACTTTATTATGATCTCATTTGTCAAGAAATGCTACCACTCGTCAGCAACGATCCATCTTTGAAGGTGAAAACCATAATCTCCCACATCACTATGGTATTTAACTATACTCTGTCTTACCGAAAGGCGTGGTTAGAAAAGACGAAGGCGATTGAAAAGGTATATGGAAACTGGGAGGAGTCATACCAAGAACTTCCTCGCTACCTGAATGCACTCCAGACTTATTCTCCGGGTACTGTTTACATTCTGGAAACAGTGCCAACATACGCCCCAGATGGTAGTCAACTCAACGGAAATGGAATATTCAGTCGAGTGTTTTGGGCTTTTCAACCTTGCATCACAGGGTTTGCATCATGCAAACCAATTATACAAATTGATGGGACTTGGTTGTATGGGAAATACAAAGGCACGCTACTGATGGCAGTTGCACAAGATGGAAACAACAACATTTTCCCAATTGTGTTTTCCCTAGTCGAGGGGGAGATTGGTGGCGCTTGGAGATTTTTTCTGAAAAATCTACGAACACACGTGGCTCCTTAATCAGATCTCTGTTTGATCTCGGATAGACATGCATCCATTGAAAGTGCATAAAAGAATCCGGCAAACGGTTGGCATGGCACTCCTTCTACGTATGTCTATTGCGTTAGACATATCGTCCAAAATTTCACGAGGGAGATCAAAGACAAAACACTAAGGAAAGAGGTTATGAATGTGGGATATGCATTGGCACAACCTACGTTCAAATATTACCACAACGAGATCCGTTTGTCAAATCCGAAAGCCGGTAGGTGGATCGACAATATTCTGGTAGAAAAATGGACTAGGTCATACGACAATGGCCAAAGATGGGGGCACATGACAACAAATCTAATTGAATCGATGAATGGGGTATTCAAAGGCATATGAAACCTCCCGGTCACTGCTTTGGTAAAATCAACATATTTTAGGATGACTTCGTTGTTTGCCAAAAGAGGTGAAATATGAAATGCGATGTTGCAATCTGGACAACTATGGAGTGAAAGCTGCATGAAGTACATTAAGGCAGAAAGTTCTAAAGACAACAACCATATGGTTATACGGTTTAACCGACACAGCCACAACTTCATTGTGAAAGAGACAATTGACCACAACGAGGGCTTGCCAAGATAAGAATATAGGGTTATACTACCTTCTCGTTGGTGCGATTGTGGAAAATTTCAAGCCTTTCGTATACCTTAATCTCATGTCATTACCGCGTGTGCCTATACTCATCAAGACGCGCTACAACTTCTATCACACATTTACAAATCTGAAACGTTGCTCAACGTTTACAACAACAACTTCCCTTTGGTAGCAAAACTAGATTATTGTCCTGCATACGACGGTGAAATAGTATGGCACAATGACCAAATGCGAAGGAATAAAAAAGGTCGTCCCAAAACTAAGCGCATCACAACCGAAATGGACTCTCTTGACAAGCTGGAAAGAAAGTGTGGTTTATGTCGTCAGGTCGAACACAATCACAAAAATTGTCCGAATCGGGCTACTGCCTCAACCACATAAAAATTGTATTACATAAAATCTTTCCTTTATTATGTTGTAAACATTAGGGTTTTTCGTTAACAGTATTTGTTACAATAAACATTGCACGAACAAGAAAAAACACAATATTCCGTCTACGAAATTACAACTGTTAAAACAATATCATCTGACCCATTAATCATCAACATTACGTCGCTGTCTGTTTTGACTTCCTCCAACCAAATATTAGGTCTTCCTGTCGCATGTGATGTTGTTGTTCGTCTTTGTTGAATCCTTCTAATTTTTTCCTCCTCCATGATGTCTCCATCTAGCCATCGCATCAACTCCCGCTTCAGACGCTCCATGGAGTGAATGTGTCAGAATTTCATTCTTATCGGAGGTTTTATGGCGGAGAAGATAACGTAACCAACTCTGGTAAAAATCATGGGCGATGTCATGATGCAAATCAGATAGTAAAAAAATAATAAAACAGTGCGAGAAAGTGTGAGAAATGACGGAGAAACTGACGAATTATTTATAAAAACAACATTTTTCCCTAGGAGCCAAGTGAGATGGCGCCTCCTCTCACTTTTAAAGTGTAGGCGCCATCTCACTTGGCTAAAAGAGAGAGGAGGCGCCAAGTGGGTTGGCGCCTAGGGCTAAATGCATAGTGGAGGCGCCAAGTGAGATGGCTCCTCCTTTGGGGAGTCATCTGAAACATGGTTATTTGTGTAATTTTTTCCTAAACATTGTTATTTGTGAATTTTTTTTAATACTTGGTTATTCCAAAAAAAATATTCTTTTCTATCGTTCATTTTTATCTTTCCATACAATCCTATTAATCTAAACATTGCATAAAATATAGTAGCAGGAGATAAAGACGGAAATGTAAACCTAAGCTATTACAGAGCTTTGGGACAGTTACATAATAGTGAAGAGGGTGGAAAAGAAATCCTAAAACTATTACATCCCAGAAGCAATTACATGATAATGATAAATAAAAAAAGAGGGAAAAATAAAGCTACGCTATTACAATTGAACGCGCCCTATACACTTTATCTAGGAAAATAAAAATAAGATGACAATTGAAAAGAAAATATTTTGGTGATTTTTTATGAAAAAAATAATTTATGATAATTAATTAAATAAACCTAAAAAACCTAATTAATTTTAATTAATAAAAATAATGTTAATTTTTAAAAAGAAAGGTTAATGAAAAACCTAAAACCTAATTAATTTTAATTAATAAAAAAAAGTTAATTTTAAAAAAAGTTAATTAAAATACCTAAATCCTAATTAGTTAATGTGATACCGTGGGAAACAACTGACTGTTTTTGGAATGCTGGTTTGCGTTTTGCGTTTGTTTTCACAAAATGTCGTGGTAAGCAAGAGTCGCCACCGACTTTTATTTTATCCAACAAGGAAAGGAAAAAAGCACAGAAAAATTTCTTTTTGAGATATTTCTCGGGTTCGGGGGGTAGATTATAGAAAGGGAAGGTGTTAGAACCCTTTATATCCGTGGTTATCGACGGGCTCTTAGGTACTTGCTCATATTGTTTTCAAAAATTTGCTTTCTTTGTGTTTGTGGGTTTGAAAAAGTTTTTGTTTTGAAAAGGAGTGTAAGTGTGAAAATTTTATTTTGTTTTAAAAGAGCAAGTATCTAAAAACCATCTACCTACTCGAAAAAGGAATCATTCTATGCTATCTTCCTTTAGACAATGCTATCCCACCATTGATGAGTAGGTAGCATCGTCGTTGAAGTGTTAAGGGTCAATTCGATTAAGGGACATGCGGTCACTAAAGCAATGTTAGGACGCCTTAGCGGTAACCCTAATGTCTTAGATCATTTTTCTGAGGCGACCGTTTTGAGGCAACTATGATCTTTGGACAAGAGGGCGACCTCTAAAACTTCTTATACTCAATGACCGCGTTCGAAGGAAACCAAGTGAGGTGTACCCTAAGAGTGTACATGTGCGAGTGTGTTATTTTCAGTTAATTTTGTCTCTGTACATGTAAATGGTTATATATGTTGATTTTAGGTTTAAACATTTGATCTTGTCATGCATTCCCTATTACCAAACATCTAACAGTTTATAAGTTGCGGAAATTAAATTGCGGAATTTAAACTAACTATTACAAGGCGTCAGATATTTACATCGCGAAAAGCAACCCTTGAAATTAAAATGCGAAAAATAAATAAAGCGTTAACAATAGTAAAGTCCTAATTATCTATTACATTCCAGGAAACAGATACAATATTGAAATAAAATAGAACGCGTGCGGGAAATTAAATTGGGCGAGTTATAGGGTTTTGACCCTTTGCTTATTAAAGAAAAGATTTTTTTTTGGTTATTTTTGAATTAAAAAGGAATTAAACTAAGTTAATTATTAAATTAATAAGCTAATTAATTAATTAATGAAAATAATATTTTTGGATTTTTGATATTTAAAGAAATAAAAATAAATTAATCAAAGTTAATAAAAACCTAATTGTCTAAATTAATTTTAATTATTGCAAAATAAGATATTAAAGTTATTCCTAATTAAAACTAAATTAATTAATTGATTTGTTAACAAAAATAAATTATTGAAATTTAAATTAAATAAGAAAATATTTTTTATTTTTTAATTTTATGAAGAAAAAGCTTTGATTGGTTAATGATAATGAAAATAATAACAATAAATAATTAAAGTAAATAATAAAAGAAAAGAGAAAAAAGGTAGGGTTTGGGCCTGATTAGGGGGGTGAGGATGGAAAATTCAAGGCCCATCACAAGCTGGCCTGACTGACTTTTCTTGATTCCATGTGGCGCTTTGACTTGATCCCACCATAGGCCATCATCCCTGGATTGCCAGATTTGGCCTTGGGCCATCTGGCGCTTGATATTTGATGGTGTATGATGTGCTTCCAACGTTGGTTTGTACCTGATTACATGATAAAATAGAGGAAAATGTAAAGCGCTGGAGGCAGGGATCGAACCCCTGACCTCCAGCCAATAATGCCTTGAGAGCGCTCCCCTTGACCACTGGACTACTATGCTTCAATTGTTAGTAAAATACAAACTAAACATAATATATAAAAACGCATCATTATGCCAGACAAAAAAGAAAACGCACCAAGTATTTGAACTGGCCACTAGGAGGGGGACGCATCATCATCTTCTTCCTTCACCCCTGTAAATTTACATGCGGATTTATATCCGCAGCTAAATTCGCAGGACATTCCAAAAACTAAATCTAGGCCATGAAAATGACCCCCAAGACCATGGTTGTGTTCGTCTGGGCATCCTGAGAAAACCTATACCATTCTTGGACCTTGATTTCCCCTGAAAAAGAAAGCCCTAAAATCTAATGCAAAACCCTAGCCATACGATTATGGGGTTAGAGTCCCTATTAATGCAATCAAATAATGCCAAAAATCTAGAAATCTTATAAGCATCATGAATATGTCAACAATTTGCCAAAAAATGCAAGAACATGAGGTTACGATTTCGAATACAGGGCGGTATTTTGAGAGACTTACAGAGCTTTAGCACGTGTATGGGAGCTTGCTTTTGATTGCAGGAGGTTCAGTGATTGTCCAGCAATGGATTAGTGTTGAGTTTTGCTCCGGAATTTGCCTCTAAGCTCGATTTCAGTTTTGCACTTTTTCACCTTTTTTCAAGTTTTGTTCTTGATGATTCTGCAACCTCTAACCCTTGAATTCGTGTCCCTTCACTTGTATATGTATGCTGCAATGTATTAGGTCAACAATTTGGTCTTGAATCCTTGCACATCAATGCTTTGAGATTGGATTTGATCCTCCATTGAAAACTTGCTTAATTTTGCCAAAAATCCAATCTTTTGCACATGGAATAGTTGATACGAATTTGATCCACTTGATGATGATGATTCAATCCTGAAATAGCCAAAAAGAGATCAAATAATCAATGTTTGGATTTTATTTGATTTAAATTTATTAAAAATGAAATAATTCATTAAAAAAATCAAATTAAATAATAAAATTGGAAAATGGTCACAAGGCTGAAGCTATGGCACGTGTGTAGTGTGACAAGATCAAATCAAGTGGAAAAGAATGGGCCCATTTGACAAAATTTGATGTTTTGGGGATAGTTGACTTTTGGAAATTTTGTAAAAATGCCCAACTTCAACAATGCATAACTTCTTCAATTTTGAACTTTTGGAAGTGTTCTTGGACTTTTTAGAGAGCTTGAGATGTCCTATAACCAACCCTTTTGTCCTCATCTCATTTTGATATTCCATGCTCAAGTTATAAGTTTTGGTAAAAAAGGTGTTTTTGTTGACTTTCAAAAATGACCTATAATGTCCAAATTTATAACTTCTTGTGAGTGCATTTTATGATCTTGGGGTATGAATATGGATTGTAGTAAATTTCATCCTCTTCAAAATGAGATTTGGATGGGTCATTTCTCATAAATTATGAGAACGTTATGCTTGGTCAAAGTCGAGTTGACTTTTCCTACAAAACCCTAATTTAGCAACTTTTGAGTCTTGATGAATTTTGAGCAATCCTTGATGAATCATGATCAACCCTTGATCAAATGATTAAATATCCTTCAAAATGAGAATGTTGACAAAAAATCTTGAAGTTTGACTATTTGTAGGTCACAGTTGACTTTTGCCCTAGCACAGTCGATTTTTGGACCCTTTGAGCAATTGACTGAGCAAACTTCCTCTGCAAGGCTTGAAATTTGACATGGATGAACTTGAGAACATATTAAGACATTGGGGAGAACTTGAGGTCATTTGGATGCAAGGACCTTGATGCAACACAAAACCCTAATTTGAGGTTGACTGCCTTAGGAGATAGCTTGATTGTCCAACTCTTGAGCAATCTTGAGCCACTTGGAGATTTTTCTTGCAATGTTTTGAGAAATATGAGAGGGCAAATTTTGGGGTAAAAAAGTTTAAAAAAATTAGTTTTGAAAAAAAGGTTAATTAAAAAAACCTAAAAATCTAATTAATTTTAATTTAAAAAAGGTTAATTTTGAAAAAAAAAGGTTAATTAAAAAAACCTAAAACCTAATTAATTTTAACTAAAAAAAAGGTTTAAAAAAAGTTTATATTTAATGATTAACAAAAAAGGATGAAGTTTGCCAAAAAAATAGATAGAGGAAGAAACATCAATGAAATATAGGGTAAGAAAATACAAATAATCCAAATGTCAGTGGTGGTTGTTAAACCAAAAATTAATTTAAAACCTAAAGTTAAATTAAAAAAAACCTAAAATTAATTATTCAAGTTTATTATGAAAAATCAAAGGTTTGTGAAATTTTTTTTGTGGTTAAGTGAATTTAAGATTAAAAAACACAAATTGGTTAGAAACCAAAAACAAACAATGAAATTAAAAAACCTAAAATTAAATTAAAACCTAAAATTAAATTAAAAAAACCTAAAATTAATTATTCGAGTTTAGGAGGAAAAATTAAAGGTTTGTGAAAAATGTTAGGTTTTATGAAAATAGTTTTAAACAGAAAGAAGAAAAATAGGTAAAATAGATAAAAAGATAAATATAATCGAAGAAAACCAAAACCAATAGGGGTGAGTGTTGAACTCACGCCCTTAACCTCCTCGGAATGTCTGCCTTACCATGAGCCATGCATTGGTGGTTGTTCTGTTTTGGCCTTAGTGTTTTGTAATAACCCTGCACGGGATCCTGTCTAAATCTGCAGTGTTGAATCTCATAAACACATTAAATAAATTACTATATCATGAAATACAAATAAAGCAAATATATGAAATTTTGTAATGTTAAAACCGATATGGTATGTATGAATGCTTCTACACCCTTTTGATCATGGAGATCAAACCAGCCTTACCCTTACTGGAGAAGTAGTGAGATATGGATTTGTAACAAGGATGGCTTGTTTGTAGTGAGATGGGGGTTTGTAATAAGGATTTCAAGGTTTTTACTGTTCTTGAAAGAATTTGATATTTTGACAGGATTGTGGCAAATGTTTTTTTTCTTCGTTTTTTCGTGTCCTGTTTGTGTGAAAAAAGTGAGATTATATAATGGAAATTAGAGAAAAGATATGGGTTTTGAATGTGCAATTGGGCCTCCAATAACCACAAGCAATAGTGCAGATTTTTATTCACTTGAGTCCGTCACGTGTTAGGCTAAATCGCAGGGACTTAAGTTCAATTTTTGAAGTTTAAATTTGGAAACAAAATGTAGCCTATATCGAGAACTAACTCTTGTCCAAAAATGGACTCAATCGGATAAACGGTGAATTAGTTATGAATTTTTGAAGTTTCGCCTCAAAAATACTTATTTTGGGCTCCAGTGTCAACTCTGACACGTTCTTCAATAAAAAATTAGTATTGATCGGAGAATAACCCGGTCCCGACTTTAGAAGCAAAGTTGTAAATCTCTGAGTCAGAGACCTTATGTAAAAATATGGACCCGGTCCGATAAAAATTGACCGAGTTATGAATTTTCGAAGTTTTGACCCATATGAAATAATATTCAGCATTCAGGATTTTCGACGCGTCACGCGCACTCTGGGCAAAAAAAGAAGGCCTTTTGGATACCTTTCAAACTCGATATCTCCTGTGAAAATGTAGCCAACTCAATTTGTGAAATTTTGGCTCCAGAACCAGCTCAATACGATGAAAATCGACCAAGTTACGATTTTCTGAACATGACGCAAATAAACTTCTGTCGCAAATTTCCTGTATAAAAATACTTGATAAATCCGCATTTTTGAAGATCTTCTGATCGAAATTGGCTTTCAGCCATGAGAAAAAAAAACGTAGATGACGTCAAGACGGAATTTTGGCCACCGGAACGGGTTCAAAACAAGCCACGATCTTCAAGTTATGAATTTTTTAGTGCGTAAAAACTGCACTTTCAGCACACTTTTTCACCACGTTTCTTCGGGAAAACTCACACATTCGGAGACCTTCTTTAAAGAATTGACTCTTGAGCCGAACCTGAATTTGAGAATATGTTAACAGAGATATCTTGGCAAAAGAACACCTGAATATGACGCGCCGGGTTGGACTTGTGAATCTTTGAACCCCGAATCGTTGCAAAACAGCGAACCGATCTTCAGCACGGAAAATACTCTGAGAACATCCATTGGCGAAATAAACGTCACTTGTAACCTGAAGAAGCTTGCTAAATATACCTTGATTCCATAACCATAAAACCAATGATATGCGTGTATGTAATAATTAAATGTAAGCAAAAAAGTCGAAATAAAGAGGGTAAATTTTGGTGTACAACATAAGATATCCTACAATGTTGCCTTTTATGAGAGTACGACGACCCACGCATGTCCCTTCACATCCAATGATAGGTTTTCTTACCAATTAATGGTAAGATAGCAATATCTAAAGGAGGAAGAAATGAACAAAGACTTTTTGAGTAGGTAGAACATTCTTAGTCGCTTGCTTATAACCATTTTCAAAATATCTTTCAAACACACCAACACTTTCTAATGAAATATTTTCAAAAGTCAACACTTTGTATGCATTCTTATAGAGACGAGAATCATTACAAAGTTTGCCTAAATCAAGGCAATTTTCAAAAATATTTTCAAAAAAATCATAAACACATTTCAAACCAAGCATTTCAAAGTGAGCTAGAAACTAAGAGCCCGTAGATAACTCCGGATGAAAAGGGTGCTGACACCTTCCCTTTTCATAACCTACCCCCCGAACTCAAGAAATTCTCAAAAGGTATTTCCTGTTCTTCTCACCCTTTCCTTTATTGGATAAAATAAAAGTCGGTGCCGAATCTTGCTATCTGCAACAATTGCAATAAAACGCAAAACACCCAGTCAGTTCTCCCACCGTATTACAGAACTGGCGACTCTGCTGGGGATGTACTTTAAAGTGGGGTTACCTTAGATACTAGATCACTTTTAAATGCTTTCATGGTTTGACTTTCTTTCTTTATATTATGGGTTATGTTTGGGTTTTGTATTGATCCTCTACCCGGTCAGGGGAACATCATTAGGTAAGTAGAAATAGATCGTGGGGACTGTGCAGGGTATACTGACATGGTTGAAGCGATGGCTACGTTAGTGTGACACATTTATTGGTACCGATATCCCTTGAGTCCAGTCAAGGAGAATACAGGGCTGCTGTATGGTGTCATGAAGTACTAACTGACCGTAGAACCTTTAATTGAACAACTTGACCATTAGGAGGTAGTGAGATAGTCGACTTTGGTGCAGTCCGAAGTTGGTTAATACTCTATGCTATGCTCATTGAGATCAGAATTTAGGGATATTTCGGTTGCCAATAAAGAGGCTTGATCTAAAACAATTTTCGATGAAGAAAGATCAGTGATATTGAGATTCCCTAGAACCCGGTTACTTTTCTAGGACAGGTTGAACCAACTAAACTTCAAGAGGGTACTTACCTATGAACCTCATGCAAGCCTAAACCTAAGGACTTGTTTTCTCCGCTTGTATAGGTTTACTTGTATATAACATCATGACATCATGTCATAGTATTTTCAATAACCATTTCAAGGGTCTTAAGGGCATGTGATGCAGGGTTATACTGAACCAGACGTCTATCAAGGGGCAAGAGGATTTACTTTCCTCTAACCAAATGTTGCCAAAGACCAAAACACGTTGTCTTGAGTTGAGGGTTATGACCCACTTGGCTTGGTGAGCTTGATTCTCGTAAAAGAACACTCAACGATACGAAGTTCTCCAGTCAGAGCTGTAATAAAAGTTCAACTTCTAATATCTTCTTGTGTTTACCCCGTGAGATTCCTGAAAACATTACATCCACATACCATGCATCATATCATGACAAGTTTTCCCCATACAGGTTTCCTCATCCGCTTACTGTTTATTTCAGTAAAAATGGCTCTCGAGCAGACTGTCCAAGATCTTCAGACCCAAAATGATCAGCTTCAAGATTTGGTCTTGAACCTGTCCAAGGGGCAAGAAGAAGTGAAAGCCCTCCTCATTGAAAGCATGGCCAGGTGAAACAATTGTAAGGCGAGATAGAAACGATGAGAATCCAAATGCTGGGATAGATGACTCTTATCTAAAACCTAGCTCGCGGTAAAGAAGAGTTGAGAATCCTCATCAACAAGCTTCATCAAGACGGGTGCAACCGTATGGAACAAACGTTTAAGATTGGGGATCAAGTCATTAATCCACCCCCGATGAGACAAGAAGTTGGTTTGGTAGAGAGAACACCTTTAAAAAATGGTTACTACATTGCAAGTCCAACAACGATCTCGCTAACAACGACAAGGTAGTCAGCATAAGCAAGATATACCCAAAATAAAATTTACCGAGATCAACATGTCCTCGCCTCAAGCATTGCATCATGTGTTGGAAGCCAAGCTGGTCTCATTGATGGAGCATCCTCAAAAACCTAATATTGCTTCTCCCTGTTACAAACATAATGAAAGGTGCACATACCATTCCAACAGTCGTCGACACGACACTAACCATTGGTGGGCGTTGAAAAACAAGATTCAATACCTGATCGATGAAGAAGTTTTAGAATTCACACAAGATGGTCAAATTGAATTTTTCTGTCACCCCTCAAAGACACACCAACTGAAGTAAGAAATTTAGGCGGAGAAGCTTTCATTCATTTGAATTTTCAGTTGTAAATTCTTCGTTTGTTTAAACACTTATCTTTATGTCAGACTTTGTTTGTTCTCATCAAATGCATTACATATGTTTGTCTTGAGTTAATCCATTTGTTTTCACTATACTGAAACTATACTTTTACCTATTTTCGTATATTCAATTTTCGATTACAAGTTGTAAGCCTTTAGAGGGAGGATGACGAAAATAATACCATAATCTCATACAGTATGCTTTTGGACAGACCTTGCTAACGATGTACAAGCGTTATTTCAATTCCTAAATAGTGGAGTTATAAGGAAGATAATCCCTAGTCACCCCCTTTGAGCCAGAGAAGTAGGAGTTTTCTTCTTTGCACAAATTGAAACGTTTAATCATACCCTAGGGCAGGGTAGTTTCTTAGTTAATTCAAATGTGCATTCAGTCGCAAGCTTTCACTTCGTACACAATGAATGACATAAAAAACATCCTTCTGAATCAAAAGATGGTGATGGTTCTCTGTAAAATAGGTAGTCGTTATATCTTAAAAGAAAAGCCCGCTGAGTCAAAACCTATGAAGGAGACTTAGGAAGAACTGGGGCATCCCGCTGATTGTAGTCTCAAAACAAAAACAGTCAAGAAAAAAATTGTGGACAATAAAAGAGGTCGTTACAAATCCTCAACAATAAAAAAAATTTGCAAAAATGATTGCATTCTCAAATAAACTTCCAGTATCCGAACCATTACCAAAATATCATTCCAGATTCAATTGGAATCCAAACGCGCAATTAACTGAGTATAGGAACGGAGAACATCATGGAGAACGGGTTGGGTACAAATAAACTTTGATCCTTATCATTTGTTTCTTAAACCGTGAACCAAGCCACGCTACAACCTTTTAAAAGTCCTAATTGAAGCATGGGTTAGTTCGTAAGCATACTGTTACAAAAGGTATCCTAACTCCTGTAAGGCTTACTGCAAATCCTGAGTTGAATTCATATTCTTAAAAAATTCTTTGATTTTCTAAAAATTCATTTTCACAAAACTTCAAGACAAACATAAACTTTGCATTGTTTGAATACCGTTGTTTGCATATGGCCAATTGGTCGACAACAGAGAAATTCGCACGGAGAATATCCAATGAACGAAAATTCTCTCAAGAAACAGAATCACTTCAAATAGGAAGACACTTACGATGGAAAATCTCCCATAATCAAGGGGGCATGACAGGTTATTGTCCAACTCATCAGTGGCAGTCAAGTCAAGATTCCAAGAAATCTCTCATAAAGTCCTGAATAGCCAGGGGCATGTCTCCACCGGAATCACTTAGGTAATTGAACATCAATTCAAGTAAAGGGTCGTGTATGACCAAGCAAACATTTTCTGGAAGTACTACTTACTACTACGGACAGTGACAAATCCCTACAAAGTCCCTTTCATAAGGTGATCCCCAGTGAAGTCGCCAGAACAACCTCTATAAGGTTATCCCCGCAGAATAATCTTCCCAGATAAGGGTACAATCCCCTAAAAAGTTATCCCCGACAAGCGCAGAAGCATCTTAAAAAAAAGTGGGGCATCCTCCAGCCGATGACACAGTCAAACTCACCAGCGGATATAGGAGATTGATGTTCTCCCAACGAACAAACACATCATGCCAATTCCCAAATGGATGGAAATTCCCGATAGTTTATCATCTTCTAGATACAATGCAGATACAATCTAAATACAATTTATTCTGACATTCATTCCAGACTCTCCTGCAGATACATTTCAGATACGATCCAAATATGGATGTCATTCTAATACTCATTCAATACATCCTCAGATATAATCAAGGTTTGGATTTATTCTGAAATTCCCCAACCGAGTTTGGTCTTCCAAAATTGTAAAAGAAACCTTGTAAAAATTCTTCTCCAGACGAATTCATTTCCCTAGTAAGATCGTCAAAAAACTCAACAAGGTTTATTTCCCCAAAAGATTACAATCTCCCTAGCTTGAGTCTTTTTCTCAGACTACTACACATCACTGATAGAACTCCCTGTGATACAGTGCCAGAACCGACTATTAATACTGGTTTTGCATTTTTGTATTTTCAAATGTTGCAGTAAGCAAGAGTCGCCACCGACTTTTCTTTTATCCAACAAAGGAAAGGGTGAAAAGAACAGAAAATGACCTTTTCAAGATTTTTCTGAGTAAGGTGGGTAGATTATGGAGGGTATTTTTAAAATGAGCAAACCTCTAAGAGCCCATGGAAAACCACGGATGGAAAGGGTGCTGTTGTACCCTAAAATTTCCCTCTCATTTATCAAGATTTTTGCTTACAAGACTTTTTGGGCTCAAGGCAAGATTAGGGTTTGGTCAGCTCAGGACATCTCATCTTGCACTGATAACCCAAAATTAGGGTTTGAGTCTGCACAAGGATTTCTGGACCACCAATGCTTCATGTGACTTTCATACATCATTTTGGACCCCTAAGATTGCTCATGCTAAGTTTCAAGCCTTGAACCACATTTTTGATCAGTCAATTAGACAGTTGACATAAAAATCAGCTGTATTGGGGAAAAAGTCAACCATGGCCAATTTACAGTCAAACTTCATAATTTTTGATCCACATCAACATTTTAGACTCATATGTACCATTTGATCAAGTTTGGATCACAACTCCTCAAGAAATTTGACCAAATCATCAAAAGGGCAAAATGGTCAAAATTAGGGTTTTGACTGAGAAAGGGCAACTTCTGATTTTTAACCTAGCCAATGACCAATTGAGTTCAAGCATAATTTCAAGGGTTCAATGTCATCATCTTGACCTAATTACATGGTTCAAAAGATCTCAAGTTCATTAGATTGACAGATGAATTTTGCAGTCAACTGATCAAAAGTGAACTGTATACTGAAAAGTCAAACTTTGACTTTTTGGTCAAAATCAAGTGCCAAGGGTCATAATTCATCAAGATAGGTCAAAATGTGAAACTTGTTGACCAAGAAAACCAATTTTGAAAATTAGGGTTTTGAATTTGAAAATTTTCATAACTTAGAATTTTTCTAAGTATGGAAAGTTTCTTATTTTTTTCCAACTTTTCACCACTTTTCCACCATGATGAATTTTGATTCAAAGAAAACTTCCAACATTAAAGTTGTAGTCCTCCATGAAATATACAACTTTTCCTCACAAAACTTTCCTAAAAGATGCTTGGATCTCAAGTTATGAATTTGTGAATATAGGTCCATTAACTAAATAACTTAGTGAAATTTTGCCCTAATTTAGGCAGGTTTTGGACCCAACTTCATGGACATTTTTCACCTAGTTCCAAGAGGTATCTCAAAATGCATTTCAAATATGGATAATAGAGCACATTACAAGCTTTCCAAAATGTCCAAGAACTCTCCAAGATAATTTTTGAGTAGGGAGAATCGAAGAAGAGAAGTTGGCATTTTATCACTTTTGGTCAAGCCATTTTTATAAAGTATCAAGTTGCAAATCCAATCCATGTTGTTTGAATCTTGATTTACAGGTCCTAAACTCAATCTATACTCCATAATAAAATTCAAACTCATAAGCTAAAGGCATTATTTTTGCTTTTGGAGCTTTGTACAAGAGATAATTCCATTTTTGGCCAAAAGTTCACAATGCCATTTTCATAAAGTGCAACTTTTGCAACTTTGTCAATCTTGAGCCTTGGACCTGTCCCTTTGGTGCAAGAAATTCATACAGGACTTAAGAAATTTGTACAAGCTCTTTGCAGCCCTCAAGCTAGCCAGTACAAGCATGTAGCATTGGTCACTTCACTTTGCTTAAAATGCAAGAAAGGTTGTCAAAAGGTCAGAACTTGTACATCTAGTAAGGAGTGGACTTTGTATCCATTCTATACAAATATACAAAGTTGTGGCAAGGCTTAGCACGATTGGCTTGCACCTAAAACTCTCCAAAACACAGAAACACCACAAAACTGCCCAAATACACAGATTTCTGCAAAATCATAGACAACTCTCATTTGGCTCGTGCATTTTGTGTTTAATCACTTCCAAAATCTCATAAACATCCTACCAAAGCAAGCCAAGCCCTTACCCTGGTTCTGTAACCCCTGTTTCAGCCTTTGCCATTTTCACTTTGAAAGCTTGCAACTTGAATTGGTCAGAAAGTTCTAGCCACCCTCAAAGCAAGATAAGTATTGGAATAGCTTGGAGGAAGTTCAAGGAAGCTCAAACAATCCTCAGCCCTCCACTAAAGTCCCTACATTGCTCTATCCAAATCCAGCTGAAGGAGGTATATTTCTTAAACTCTATCTCTATATTTAGGCAACTTCATGCCACGATTTGTGAAGAAAAGATGTAGTCTATGTCATGACAAAGCTGTACATATGCTTACTTTTCATTTATATTAACTGTGCTGTGAGAATTTAAAGCTTGAAGTTCATGAAATTTTTAGGTCACAAATTAGGGCTCCCAAAATTCTCTCTGATCTTTGAGAGTTAGGTTATAAATTTTATATGGTTGAAACCGTGAGATCAAATGCCACATGTTTCATGTTATAAGTTTTTGTTTTTGTGCAAGCATCTGAAAATTACAGGTTTGAACTATGGCGCGCGAAGGAGATGACCAAGGACAAGGACGAATCAGTGTTCTGGGCTTTTTTTGGCGCCTGGCCTTTTTGGTTTTTCTATTTGCACCCCCTGACTTGTTATTTGCACCCCCTGGCTAATTTTTATATTTTTCATATTTTCTTTCATATTTTCATATTTATTACTTTTGATTATTTTTTCTGAATATTAAAAAAAACCCAAAAATAATTTCTTTAATTTTGCAATTTTATTTTATTTTTTTATTATTTTTTTTTTCACATGAAAAATATTTTATTTTAATAAATAGAATTTGTTTTCTTAAATAGTTTGTAAATATAATTAAAAATACTTAAACATTTTTTTTATTTTATTATTTATACACATAAAAATATTTATTTTCTATACATACTTAATTTTTAATATTTATATATAATATTATTTGTTATTTTCCTATAAAAAAATGGACAAAATATTAATATGAAACATTAATTTCTTTTAATTAGAAAATTAGGGTTTCACCCCTCCCAAAATAATATTATTTTTTCTTTATTTTTTAGGGTTTGAGTTAAATTATTTTCTCATACAAAAAACAAATACCAAAACATTTTTTTACATAAATACATTGCATTGCATTTTAAATATTTGTACATTTATTTAATTCGCACAATATTCGATTGGGTTGTAATAATATTTTTAGGTTTAAATTTGTGCAAAATCCCCATTCCAAACTTGTATCCCCCCTCCCATAATAATTGTTGTAATAGCTTAGTTTATTTTTAAGCAATTTATTGCTTTATATACTATGCTTACTAAACTAGGGTTTGGATGACAAGAACAAAAAGCAAAGCAAAATAGAAAGAACCTAATGCAAGACAAAAGCATGAAAAATGACACACTTTGCACACAAGCACCCCTAAGGTTTATCCCACTTGGTTGCCTAAATTAAAATGGCCATGTTACGCACGCGAAGTATCTTGGCAAAACAAAACAAACATAAGATCATAGTCCCTCGATGACGCTATCAAAAGGTTGCCTAAACAAAGATGATCTTGGTCCCTCCAAATTGCTAAGATACTTGGCAACATTGCTATCATGGTTATACGATGACCCACGCCCGTCCCGTTTACATCCAAAGATAGGGTTGCTTACTAAATCAATGGTAAGTCAACAATGACAAAGGAATAAAAATGAACAAGAAAGACATTTGAGTAGGTAGATAACTTCTAGTTACTTGTCTCATTTCAAAACAATCCTTGCTATTTTAAAAAACAAACACACACACACATTTCAAAACATCTTACAAAACATTGAAAACATTTTAAAAAGACAAACATCTTTGTATACATTCTCACAAACGAGAATCATTACAAAGATTTCCTAAACAATGGCCTCTTTTCAAAATACTTTCAAAACCATACCAAGCACCATTTCAAACAAAACAAAGCAAAGCAAGTGATCTAAACAAGTAACTAAGAGCCCATGGAAAACCATGGATGAAAAGGGTGCTAGCACCTTCCCTTTTCATAATCTACCCCCCGAACTCAAGAAAACATCTCAAAGGTCTTTCCTGTGCTTTTTTACATTTCCTTTTAGATGAAAGAAAAGTCGGTGGCGACTCTTGCTAACCGCAATATTTGTGAACACAAACGCAAAACCTCAAGTCAGTTCTCCCACCGCATCACAGGTGCTAACACCTTCCCTTCCCATAAACTACCCCCTTACTTAGAAAAGTATCGAAAAGGTATTTTTCTGTTCTTTTCACCCTTTCCTTTGTTGGATAAAATAAAAGACGGTGGCGACTCTTGCTTACCGCACATTTGCGAATACAAAACGCAAATCAGTATATAACAGTCGGTTCTGCCAACGTATCACATACTATTTTTTGGGTTTTTATTAAGGAAATATTTGAATGAAATAAATCTAAGTCTAATTGATTTTTAATTAATAAAAATAAAATAAAAATAATTAATTAAATTAATTTACAAAATTAAAATTCATTTAAGAAAAAAGAACTAAGTCAATTTAATATTTTTTAACTTTATGATTTGTTAAAAAAATGATTAAAATAAATAAATAATACAACAAATAAGAATAAAGAAAAGCAAATTTGGGTCTGGAGATAATTAGTAAACAGGGGGGTGCGTTTGGAATTTGTTGGGCCCAAGGGGAGACAAGCCCAGGTGCTGCAAAATGAATCAAGGGGTGAGAAGATTAAAAAAATGCTTAGGCCCAAGTTAAGGAGTCCAAAGGATGTATGGATCCAGTGAGAGGATCCTTTGGATGTCCATGATGGAGACGCATGCTTGCTGCACTTGGATCTGGCTGCATTATCATTGGAGGGTGTAGATTATGTGACCTATGGTATACGTGCGTGGCATGGCTGTATGGAATCTGCAAGAGAATGTTAAGAAAAATAAAATTGTGAGGCCTGGGTATCGAATCCAGGCCCTTTCAATTTCCCACGTTCCTTCACCATCTGAGCAAGATATGAGATTCGAAGGAATCCACCTCACATGTCTTAGTGATGGTATCTTGTTTCTTCAGACTTTACATGTAACATATTAACAATCATTCAACATGAATATGCAATCGAAATTAAGTTACATGGGAATGAAATTTGGATCGAAGGTTCGTTACCAGTGGGGTGCTTCGATTCTGGAAACCTTGTTGGAATTTTGGAAGTTTTGGGGAGCTCTTGTGGGGCAGCTTGTGCGTATGTATATATTTGGTCTCCTATTTCCTTTTTTTCCGTCCCCTTTGAGCTTTCTAGTGTGCTCCTTATATAGAGGGGAAGGAAGGGACTAGGTAGCAAGGTAGTAAACAACCATAAACATGTTCTTTAAGGCCATGAATGAGAATTTGAATTTTGGCAAAAGACATGGAATTCTTGTCTCTTTTTGAACTTGAATGAATATGGACACTTATGACTTTCGAATGCTCTCCAGTCCCTACCCTTCGATTGGACCTCTTGTGTACCCTTCAAATGTGCCTTTTGAATGTCTCCATCGAATGAATTTTTTTTGTCTTTCGAATAGTCTATATGTATGCCGTGTGCCCTCTTTGAATGGGCCACCAAGGTGTGTCCTTCTGTGATACGGTGGGAGAACTGACTTGATTGTTTTGCATTTGATCGCAAATTTTGCGGTTAGCAAGAGACACCACCGACTTTTTTTATCCAAAAGGAAAGGTGAAAAAGCACAGGAAAGACCTTTGAGATTGTTTCTTGAGTTCGGGGGGTAGATTATGAAAAGGGAAGGTATTAGCACCCTTTTCATCCATGGTTTTACATGGGCTCTTAGTTACTTTCTAAATCACTTGCATTTGTTTGAAATTGTACTTTGTGTGGTTTTTGAAAGTATTTTGTAAAAGAGGCCATTGTTTAGGCAATCTTTCTAATGATTCTTGTTCGTAAGAATGTATACAAAGATGTTTGTCTTTTTGAAAATGTTTTCAATGTTTGTAAGATGTTTGAAAGTGTGTGTTTGTTTTGAAGATAGAAAGGATGTTTGTTTAAAATGGAGCAAGTAACCAAAAGTAATCTACCTACTCAAATGTCTTTCTTGTTCATTTTCTTTTCCTTTGATATTGTTGTCTTACCATTGATTTGGTAAGCAACCCTATCTTTGGATGTAAACGGGACAGGCATGGGTCATCGTATGGCCATGATTAGCAATGTTGCAAAGTCCCTTAGCATTTTGAGGGACTAAGGTCATTTTTGTAAGGCAACTTGGAATAGCGTCATCGAGGGTCTATGATCTTATATTTGTTTGTTTTTTGCTAAGACACCTCACATGCGTAATATGGCCATTTTTGTACAAGGCAACCAAGTAGAGTAACCCTAGGGGTGCTTGTGTGCAAGTGTGTCATTTTCATGCTTGATTTTATCTTAGATTAGGGTTTTCTATTTGATTTATTTTATCTTGCCATACAAACCCTAATTACTAACATGTTATGTAAAGCGATGAGTTGTGAAATTTATAGATTAATATGCTATTACAACATTTTGTGGGAGGGGGGAATACAATTTATGAATGGGGATTTGCAATAATATAAACCTAATTAAGTTATTACAACCAAATTGAATTTATACAAGTATTGGAATAAATAATGTACAAGATGATTTAAATATGCAAAGATATGTAAATGTAAAAGAAGATTTTGTTTTGTTCTTTTTATGTAAAAAAAGTTTTAACCTAAGCCTAATAAACAAATCAAGATTAAACTTAAATTAATTAAGGAAGGAAATTATTATTTTTTTAGAAAAGATTTTGATTAAACCCTAATTCTAATTTATTAAAAGGAAATAAATTTCTTTAAGTATTTTTGTATTTTTGTCTTGAACATAATATATGGTATTTATGAAGTATTTTGGTCTTTTGTATTAAAAATAATATGTTTAATAAATATGAAGAAAAATGAAGAAAAATAAATATTTAACCTAATTTTATTTTAATTTACAAGTTTATTAAAAAAAAGGATAGTATATAACTTAAATAAAAAATAAATATTTTTATGAGAAAATAAAAATAAAATAATACAAAATATAATATTTATCATTTTTTTAAATATTTTTTAGGATTTTTTATTATTAAGAAAATATATTTGATAAAAATAAAAATAAAAATAAAACAAGTAAATAAAATATTTGGGTCAGGGGTGTTAAAAGCAAATGGGAGGCAAGAAGTTAGCAAAAAAACATAGGGCCCAATATGCTGAAGCCCAAGCTGCAAGAGGACAAAAATGAAGCAAAATGTGAGAAAAATACAAAAAGGCAGCGCCAAGGCTCGAACCCACGACCTAGGGAAATTTTGCGTGTTGCCTTGCCACTTGGGTGGCGATACATCCGTTAGTCTAAATTAAATAAAAAATACATAACATAGAACACTTCCTTGGCCTGTACTTCATCTTCAACCTTTAGCCAGCTAGACCCCCTGTAACTTTTTCATTTCTCAATAAAAATGGAAAGTGATAACATGAACATTATAGCATTTTACCTCACGATTCTAACCATGTGCATAACAAAAACTATAAGTCCAAGATCAGAGAGAATTTTGTTGGCCCTAATTCTTAACCTAATTTTTTCAGAAACTTCAAACTTAAAATTCTCTAAACTCAAGCCAAATAAATGCAAGCTATGGATATGTACAGCTTCATAGCAATGATATCTACATTCTATATTCACAAATGGAAAGCTAACTATGCATGTATCAAGAGTTAGAAAAACAGAAAACTCACCTTGAAAATGGAAATTGTGTTTTGAAAATGAGCTTACTTTAGGATGCTGTGATGATCAGGTTAGCTTCCTTGAACCTCTAGGAAGCTAATGCAATGCTTAGCTTGTCTTGAGGGTGGCTGGAATGTGTAGCGATAAAAAATGTAGTGGGGTAAATCGGAGATCGAGCTATTAATTAACTCGTCTCACAAAAGCATGAGTCTCCACCGCGCTTTATTATTTCCAAGGGAAAAGGGGAAAGAGCGAAATAAAATCCTAAAATATGTAATGTAAAATAATACTTTAAGAGTAATGAAAATATAATGCGTTTTTGAAAAGAGGTCTAGAGTTCAGGGGTTGGTTATACAATGGGAAGGTATTAACACCCAATGTATCTATAGTATTCTATAGGAACCTTTTGAAATATCTGTTTATTAAAAAAGTTTGTTTGATTAAAAATAAATTGTTTGGCTGAAAATGGGTATGGATGAGTTTTCGGAAATACGACGACCTAACGTCGAAGTTTTGACTTAAAAGGTGTGAGTTTTGAAAAATTGAATACTTAGGAAAATTATCTTAAGTTTTTAACAAAATAATAAACGGAAGATGAATGAGGGTATTCGCGCTATGTGTTTGATGACATGAAGTCGACAAAAATTAAATAATTCCCTTGGATTGAAACGGACGAAAGATATGCGGATTAACAATCAATTAATTAAAATTACAATTGAACAATTAACTAATGAAACTTAAATCATACTAGCATGCATTTTAACGATTAAATAAATAATCAAAAGTACATGAAGATTAAATTACGAAATCATAGATTTTTAATAATTAACACATAACAAAAATTAAATCATGAAACATGTATTTTTGAATAATTAAATAAACAACGACACAAAATAAAAATAAGAATTAAATAGTATGTTGACAAAAAAAAATATAGATGAATTTTAATTAAATATTTTTAATGTGTTTTTTATAATAATTAATAGTTATACAACAAAGTAAATTAATATAATTAATTAAGTATATTTAAATATAAGAGAAATGTGACCAAAAGAATAAAGGACAGGCCAAAAGAGAAAAAAAACAGAAAAGTGACCCAACAAGGACTTGAACCCAGGACCCTTTAGATTGCTGTAAACACACTTTGCCAATTGAGCCAATGTTGTTTATTCATTAATAGAACGACTTAATTAAAACATAAGGAGAAGAATTAAAATTTGAAAATGGACTAAATTAGGCCCAATGGGCCACCGGGTCAAGGAAGGAAGAAAATTAAAAAAAGCTTGGAAACCCTAATGTGTAAAGGGAGGGCGCCGCTGCTTGCTGTTAGCATGGGGGAAAGGAAAAAATAAAATATTATTAAAATGCTTATTAATGAAAGGAGGAAACATTATTATTAGTTTTGGGAAAAGAGAAAGAATAAGATATTATATATTATATTTTTACTGTACTCTTATGCAGATCTGAACTTTCTTCCTCTTCTCTCTCCGTCACAAATCCATTTTCCTCTTTCTCTCACGCCATCAATTCTTCTTCTCTTTCACGGAACACCTCCTTGTCTCATGGAAGCAGACCCGTCCTCCTTTCTCTCTTCTTAGCCATTGATGAATCCCTTGTTCTACTGAACTGTAAAAACGATGGTAGTTTTCAAGTACGGTGCAAATCGCAGGTTTGGGTGTCGATTTTGTAGCTTTTGTCCGAGGATCAATAGTGTGAACTTTAAAAGGTTGAACTCTTCTATCATGTATTGGTGTATTCACTCTTTGCCCAGATACAAATCTATTTTTATTTGTTGGTCCTGTTTCACTTCACATGGTGAAGTTGTAGCATTTTTGGATTGAAAAGTTTTTATTATGAAAATGATGATGATTTGATTCTTTTTGATTTTTAAGCTGTTGCTTTGGATTTTTGCAGGTTGCCGGTTTTGAACAGATTAGATTTTGGATTCTAAGAATAAATGGTTATTATGGATATTAAGAACAGAATATTTTTTATGGATATTAAGAACAAAATATTTTTTTTGGATATTAAGAACAAAATAGTTTTTATGGATATTAAGAACAAAATAGTTTTAAATATTTGTAACAGAAACATATATTTTTTTTAAATATTGGAACAACAATATATATATTTTTTTAAATATTTGTAAAAGCAACATATGTTGTGGACTTTGAGATTTTGTAAGGCAAAAAGGATAACCAAGTTTTTGGACAGCAAAAGATATTTTGGACAGCAAAAATATTTTGGACAACAAAGGTGTTTTTATTTTATTTTTGGGACATCAAGCTCTAAATAAGTTGGGACATCAAGTTCTAAACAAGTTTTTGGGACAGCAAGATGGATAACAAGTATTCGGGACAACAAGCGATAATTTGGTATTACGCGACGGAAGAAGTACGCTTTTATTACACTTGTTATTATTATCGATATTTTGAATACTAACATGTTTAAAATGCTATACAGCAACTCAACTTAAATACAGTACAACAATGAAAATAATGATAAGGCAAATATTGCATGGCAAAGAAAAAAAATGGTACAGCAAGTCATTCAAGCATGAACATATGCAACAGTAGATAGAGAGGAGAAAAAGAATATACCTATCGGAGCCTCTCCGATGGGGCTTCTAACAAAATGGTATGCTTCCTTGAATTTGCTATCTTTTCTCCTTGCTCGATTCTTTTTAGAACAACCCTCTATTTTTCTGGTTTTTTCTTACTTGATGAATTTTTCTAGAACAACACCAATTTTCTGTTTTCTTTTACTGCTGAATTTTTCTTCCCCCTTCTTTGTGTTGACAAAGTCTTATTTATAGTGGAGTATGTGGGATTTGAGGGGGAAAAACAGTAGAAATTTGAACTGTTTTGGTAAGCTGTTTCTATATTTTGTTCTCACAAATTACTTTAGCCATTTTGATACAAATTGCTGCCACTTTGATGCAGGTTGGAGCAGGTTTTGGCAGCACTTGGAGCTGATGTATGTTGCTATTTTTTTACTATTTTGTAGCATTTTACAACATTTCTCTTTGCTGTTTTTTTCAGGTTATTTGGAGCATTATTGACCAACAAAAATACAACAAAGTTTGGCTTGAAGATGGGTTGCAAAGTGGACTGCACTAGCACTTTGCTGAATTTTTTTATGTTGAAAATAAATCTTGTATAAACTTGTAGCTTCTTCCAACTTTGTAATAAACTCCAATAAATTGTAACATGAATGAATATGCATTATTCAATATATTTCCACTCTTTGATAGTTATGAATAATCTTGAATCTTCACATAAACATGAATCTTGATATATCTTGATAAAAATTCAAGATCTTCCATTTAAATTTGGGAAATAATTGAATAACACTTGGATGAATTGTTGAGTGAAGAATAAATAATAATGCAAGTCTTGGACTTTAATCTTGCATTCTTGTAATAGAAATCCAAATAAATCACATGGATTAATTTTGTAACCAAATAAAATTCCTCATGTAATTAAATAGAATTCCCCACTAACTTCTTGAAATAATGCTTCATGTATTTAAATAACCATGATGTAGATCTTCCAAAATAATCACAAAAATAATCTTGAATAAATATTCAATGTGATAAATGAATATTCTTGAATGAAATCTCTTGAATAGCTCCTCTTTAATTATCACTTGGATTCAAATAAAGAAAATTCCAAATATTCCGAATAAATTCTTCTAGAACGGTTTTGAATTTAATTATCCCATTTCGGCGAAATTCAAACCGCGTCATGAGAAAAATTGCAGATGATTTTTGGTTCAAGAAATCGAAAATGACGGTATAACCTGGTTTTTCTTGTATTTTAGAACAATGTGAAACACACATGAACCAAAGCCGGTAGAATTTTGACTGTTCTTCCTAAAAAATATTCAGAGAAAAACGAAGACCATTTGCTGGACAGAGTGTGGAAATAAATGCACACTTCTTTGCAATTCTTTGATGAACCAGTCTTTTGGAAATTAACAAATGACAACATTTCTGTTCTGAGACTCGAAATCCTGATCGACGTACAACGTCTAATGCTCTTCTTTCAGACCTATTTTCTGCACATGAAAATAACATAACAAAACATGCACTTCATGCTTGATTAGTGGTTAGTCATTCATAAAATTCTCACAACACTCGATAATCTCTACACAGTCAAAGCTCGAAACGTTCGAAACCTACCGTATTCTGTGACCTTGATGTGTATGAAAAATAATGCAAATGAAGCAGGGATATTAGGTCAAAAATTGGGGTATGACAGCTGCCCCTATTTAAGTTTCTTCTATCCGGAGATATGAAGATTAAAATCTTCGTCTCGACGAGATTGAAGGTACTTAAATACATAATACGCCATTTTTCCCCTAAGATACCGTCATTATATTTATGATATGAATGTGGTATTTAAATTCATAGAGAACGATACTGTATGAGACAAGATAATGCTGGAGGAACCAAACACCAATAAACCACAGGAACATAGATTATACACTACTGGAGAAATGTGTCATCGACTTCAAATGATAGACTCTTAACGGTGAATAAAATTTGAGAGAATACGACCTCTAACCCTAACAAAGAAGGCGCCTTGCATAGGCCACGAAACAAACAGATTATTGACCCAAAATAACAGTGGGTTCACAACTCAAGGTCAAAGATAGACAAAAGATGTATCAAATTTTTGCTGATAACAGACTACTGACTTCTGAAGGTAGAGATTTCATAAAAAACTTTCTCTATGAAATTTTTCCAGAGGGATACCAATTAATGCTAAAATAATAATATGGTTGTAGGTACCAGCTGCTTAAATAAAGAAGCTGCCAATTGTTGTCGTTCAAAGATGTCAATAACATACAAGCCGCCACTTGCTGTCTTCCAAAAATATTATAACATACAAGCTGCTCAAATAAAGAAGCCGCCACTTGCTGTCGTCCAGGAATGTTTATAACATACAAGCTGCTCAAATAAAGAAGCCGCCACTTGATGTTTTCCAAAAAATACCAATAACCTACAAGCTGCTCAAATAAAGAAGCCGCCACTTGCTGTATTCCAGAAAAATATCAATAACGCGCAAGTTGCTCATGAAGAGACTTCCGCTTGCCATTTTCCAAAAAATAATAATGTACAAGTTGCTCATGAAGAGACCGCCGTTTGTCGTTTTCTAAAAATAATAATAACGCACAAGTTGCTCATGAAGAGACCACCGCTTGTCATTTTCTAACGATGTCTATAACGTACAAGTTGCTCATGAAGAGACTGCCGCTTGTCATTTTCTAACGATGTCTATAACGTACAAGTTGCTCATGAAGAGACCGCCGCTTGCCGTTTCCCAAAAAATTAATAACGCACAAGTTGCTCATGAAGAGACCGCCGCTTTCCGTTTTCCAAAAATATAATAACGCACAAGTTGCTCATGAAGAGACCGCCGCTTCCCTTTTCCAAAAATATAATGATAACGCACAAGTTGCTCATGAAGAGACCGCCGCTTGCCGTTTTACAAAAAATAATAACGCACAAGTTGCTCATAAAGAGACCGCCGCTTTCCGTTTTCCAAAAAATATAATAGAAGAAAGTTGCAATAACACTGCCAGAGAATAAAATCTTCGTCAAAGGGAACCATGAATAGATCCTTCCCGAGGAGATCAAATACTTAAATGCGCAAAATAAATGCATCATTCATCTAGGTTTCCTAGCCTGGAGAAAACCTCGAGATAGCCTATGCAAGAGACAAAAACTCCCTCGAGGAATAAACCAGAGAGAAGACAGTCAAACAAGACTCCACCCAATGAGAAAATAACTCAATTGGGGATTCATCCTATCTAGAAATGGACAAGGAAGGCTAAATCAAAAGCTCATCCACGAGGATTAGCTCAGCTGGGGAATTTAGAAAGGAAGCACATTTTCTGCCTAAGTTAACATTCTGCTGGGAAAGAAACATGTACGCTGTCTGAATAAACATAAACAAGGTAAACGACCAAAAACCAATGACAAATGTGAATGTGTATGCGTGATATAAGTGTAAATGAGTAAATGAATGTTATGCTAACAAAACAGGCAGACGAAATATCTTGAAGATGATGAGATATCACGAAATAATAAATACTCGGCCAATCTTAAAGAGACGGAAAATAACTGGAACTGGAACCAAAAGGCAATGTCAGAGCGTATCATGCTACAAAGCTCAAATCTTATAGGAGAAAAGTATTCAAATCCAATCTTCTAACACCAGTAGACCACTGACATGATACAAAATGTACCACACCTCAGAGATTTTCTCAAATAAAGATAACCGAAACAAAGCTTAACTGGAATGCTGGGGAGTCACCAAACTCAGTACCACTAGAAACACAAGTTTACATAACCAACACCTCATGATGATTTTGAAAGAAGACATGTTCATCATGCAAGGATAAATTACTGTATTGTTTTGCATTTCATGGCTTGACCATCTTCGGAACAACTGTTAATATTCCTTTCAGTATTCACGACACATTTAAAAATAGGAATGCGTTAAATAACTTTGTTTCAAATATTGCCGTAAAAGCTGAAATTTTGCCCACAAAAAGATAAATGCTCAAATTTCATTAATAAGATGGTAGTTCGCTAAGAACGCGACTCCAATGGTTTACAAAAAATTTGGGAAATAGTACATGAAAGAAAAAGGTTACACAAAAATAATGATCACTATTCTCCCTAACAACTTCGAATTCCGAGATGATGCGCAAATGCCATGACCGGTCTGACCAAAAGCCTGCCTAAGTCGCCCCTAGGAGAAATACTTCTTGACTGCATCAGCGTTCATGGAGCGCGGGAGTTCTTCACCGTCCATATTTGTGAGAATCATGGCACCTCCAGAGAAAACTTTCTTAACGACATACGGTCCTTCATAATTCGGAGCCCACTTGCCCCTAAAATCAGGTTGGAAAGATAATATCTTCTTGAGCACGAGGTCACCTTCTTTGAACTCGCGTGGTCGAACCTTCTTATCAAAAGCCTTCTTCATTCTTTGCTGATATTGTTGACCGTGACACAACACTGTCAATCTCTTTTCTTCAATTAAATTCAACTGATCATATCTACTTTGACACCATTCAGCCTCAGAGAGTTTAGCTTCCATCAAAACTCTCATAGACGGGATCTCAACCTCCACGGGGAGTACTGCTTCCATGCCATAAACTAGGGAAAATGGGGTTACGCCTGTTGAAGTTCAAACTGAAGTACGGTATCCATGTAAAGCAAACGAAAGCATTTCATGTCAATCTTTATAAGTTACCACCATCTTCTGGACAATCTTTTTGCTGTTCTTGTTAGCAACTTCAACAGCCCCATTCATCTTCGGCCTGTAGGGAGAAGAGTTATGATGTTCGATCTTGAACTCTTCACAAAGCTCTTTCATCATCTTGTTATTCAAATTCGAACCATTATCGGTGATGATTTTGCTCGGGATGCCGTATCGACAAATGATCTGATTCTTGATAAATCTGACTACCACTTGTCTGGTTACATTAGCATAAGATGCTGCTTCCACCCATTTAGTAAAATAATCGATCACTACCAAGATGAAACGATGACCATTTGAAGCTTTGGGTTCAATCATTCCAATCATATCAATGCCCCACATAGAGAAAGGCCAAGGTGAAGAGATAACATTGAGGAGGGTCGGCGGCACATGTATCTTGTCCGCATAAATTTGGGATTTATGACATTTCTTCACATATTTGTAGCAATCAGATTCCATCGTCATCCAATAGTAGCCAGCTCTCAACATCTTTTTAGCCATTGCATGTCCATTGGCATGAGTGCCAAAAGATCCTTCATGTACTTCTTGCATCAGCATGTCTGCTTCACGGCTGTCTACGCATCTGAGTAGGACCATGTCGTAATTCCTTGATAACGAGAAATCGTATCATATAATTACTATGCTTTTTACTGATTTTATAATACATTGAGTCGTCTAACTCCCGATTATTCCGAGTTTTTGTGTCTAGTCACAGGTACAACATTTGTCAACTCAAACCAATGAAAAAGGACCACATGAAGGAAGCTAAACAAGAAACAGAAGAGAAAAGAACCCAATCTGCAAAATCTGCAGATTTTGTAACGGTGATGACCGTCACACCCTGTGACGACCGTAACGCATCCCCAACTAGAAAGAACGCTTGTCACACATCATTGACGAGCGTAATACGCTATTTAAGCGCATTACGACCGTCACCCACCTGTGACGACCGTCACACGCGTAAAGAGGAACGTTATGAATTAGTGGAGACATGGGCAACGTGAGGGCAGAAGTGTTCTCCTATATTTTCTCCACTCAGTAACCATGCAACCGGGTCTTATTCCACTCAAGCCTTTTCCAAGATTTTCTCAACTGCAATATTTTCTCCTATATATATGTGGTAGTGCAATGGATGAGGGTCGAAGAAATTTTCCCAGAACCAAATTTCTATTTTCCTGCAATTGTTCTATTTTCTTGTTTTTGAGCTTTTTCTACACTACTGTAATTTCTATTTCCAGCATTAGTTTTAGAGTGTTAATTCTTCATTTAAGAATTAACACAATTTATTGATTTCGATTGAACTGCAAGGAATTTGTAACATCCAAGATTACCCTAGCAACATTCTTTCCAGGTTTTTTATGCAATTAATGTTTATTCATTCTTGTGATATGTAATTTATTTTTATGGATTATATTTTAAATTGCATAGTTATTAAATATATTATGTCCGGTTAAATTAATTGTACTGGTATGTGACTCCTAAGTACCGAAGGAATTCGGTGATAACTTGGCTAAAAACATTTATAAAACAATTTATGGTTTCCAATTTCCATGTTTAATTTAACTACCCTTGTCACGAGAGTGAGAGGATAATTAACACGATTTTGCCACGAGAGTGGGAAATTAATTAAGGCAAGAACCTGCATGCGAGAGCTGGGGTTCAACCCAGATAGTGGTAACGAAATATTAATTTTTAAATACACGAGAGTGTTTTAATAAATTAATTAAACTCAAATTGTTTTCAAAAAGTGTTATTAAATTTAAAGTGCATCCACTAGGTTTAGTAGCATGACTTATTTCATGAACACGAGAGTGTATGTCTCAGGTTTTTAAACAATTCGTTTTTACCGAAATACTTTATATGCCAAGCGATTCACCGAATTCCCGAAGTCCGACTATCACATACCGGTATAACCATTACTATTATTTTTAATTAAACTATTTCCCCCCTAAAACTAAATATTCATCACTTAGTTAAAAAAATTGTAGCATTAGATCGTATGCGATTGATCCTCAGTCTCTGTGGGCTCGATAATCATTTAAAACTAGAACGACTAAACTGTATACTTGCAGTTAGTATCCCAAGAGACTTATAAAGTCCCAATCAAGTTTTTGGCGCCGTTGTCGGGGACTGATTAGTCAATTAAGTACGATTCTTCTGTTGCGCGTTTAGACTAGGCAACAGAAACCCTTTTTCGATTTGTATGCCAAGGACTCGATCACAAGGCGAACCACTTGACAAATCGACGGACGAACCTGAACGCATCCTTTCCGTAAGACGTGCAGTCAGGGATTACTGTTTAAATCACGCTATTCCTTTACCCAAACCCGAAATCAAGATTGATTCTGAAACATATTCTAATTCTTCCTCTGAAACCGAAACTATTCCAGAATTAGACATGGACGAAGAACAAAGGACTCGTCCACTGAAGGAGTACGCGGCTCCATCACAACAAGAACCCCACAACAGCATTGCTGCTCCAGCAATAAATCGAAACGATTTTGAGTTGGAACCGTCATTGATATCAGCTACCCAACAACGCCAATTCTCTGGAGATCCTTCCGAGGATCCAAATGAACATCTTACAAAATTCGTTCAATTTGCCGACACAGTTATAGCAAATGGTGTTAGTAAAGATGCAATAAGATTACGTCTTTTCCCTTTCTCGCTAAGAGATAGAGTTTGGGCTTGGTTGCAATCCTTGCCATCAAATTCCGTCACTACGTGGGAAGGACTTAAGATTGTATTTTTAGCACGATACTTTCCCCCAAGCAAGACTGTTGCACTAAGAGCCCAAATCAACAGATTTAGGCAGAAGGATACTGAATCGCTATTCGATGCATGGGAACGCTACAAAAATATGATGCGAATGTGCCCACATCACGGACTAGAAAAATGGCTGATCATCCACACGTTTTATAATGGACTCTTGTACAACACAAGAATCTCTATAGATGCCTCCGCAGGTGGTACACTAATGGACAAGCCTTACGACGAAGCTAACCAACTCATTGAAAATATGGCTCAAAACCACTATCAGTGGGGAGGAGAAAGAACATCTGTGGAGAAAACTCAAACCAAAGGTGGGATGCACGAGATTAGTAGCCTATATAAAGTTAATGCTAAGGTAGATGCTCTTACCCAAAAGATAGAAAGCTTGACCTTACCTCCTGCAGCCACCGTGGCTGCAGTTACCCCAAACTGCGAAGTTTATGGAGTCCCTGGTCATGTTGGAACCGAATGTCAAATCTTAGCAGGAATATCAGTTGATCAGGTAAATTACGCTCAAGGTAATCCTTATGCTAATACCTATAATCCTGGTTGGAAGAACCATCCTAACTTCTCGTACAAGAGCAATAACGCTTTATATGCACCTGGCCAAGCACCTGGTGTACCTCCAGGTTATCAAAAACCCGTTGTTAATGTTCCTAACATTCCTAAGAAATCTAACCTTGAAATCCTAATGGAAAATTTTATCGCTAATCAAGCTCAACAAAACAAAGAATTCCTCAATCAAAACGTTCACAACAGTGAACAATTGAAGCTATTAGCAAATAAGGTAGATGCCCTAACAACTCACAATAAAATGTTAGAAACCCAAATCTCCCAAGTAGCACAACACCAAGCTAGTTCTGCCTCACCTTCTGGTACATTTCCTGGACAGCCACAACCCAATCCTAAAGGACACGCTAATGCTATCACATTACGAAGTGGGACAGCCCTCGATGGACCGGTAGATCCTAGACTCCAAAACCCGACCATGTATCAGAAACCTGAAAAGGAAGTAGAGAAGTCGAAAGATCAATTTGAGAATGTAGAGGAAGACGCGAATGAGAACATAGAGGCTTCAGAAAAACCTTACGTGCCTCCACCGCCATATAAACCACCAATTCCATACCCCCAAAGACTTGCAAAATCCAAGAACGAGGGGCAATTCAAGAAATTTGTAGAACTTCTGAAACAATTAAACGTTACTATTCCATTTACAGAAGCTATAACCCAAATGCCGTCATATGCTAAAAAGACGTTATGCTAACTGCCGAATGTAGCGCCATAATTCAAAATAACATGCCTCCAAAGCTAAAAGACCCTGGTAGTTTCTCCATACCATGTGTAATTGGAAAATCTGTCATAGACAAAGCCCTATGCGATTTAGGAGCAAGTGTTAGTCTAATGCCCTTATCTATTTGCGAGAAGCTCAAATTAGGTGACATGAGACCTACCAAGATGTCCCTACAACTAGCCGACAGATCAGTCAAATTCCCTGTTGGTATGCTAGAAAACATCCCTGTCCGAATAGGACAATTTTACATACCGACTGACTTTATAATAATGGACATCAAGGAAGATTCAAACATTCCCATCATACAAGGAAGACCATTTTTAGCTACTGCAGGAGCCATCATTGACGTTAAGAAAGGAAAGCTTACCTTCGAGGTAAGAGAAGAAAAAGTAGAATTCATTCTTTCCCAATTCTTCAAAGCCCCTGCTATAGATGACTCATGCTGTCTCCTAGATATTATTGATGAATGTGTCAAAGAATTAGAAAGCCAAGAAGACACCTATTCTGGGATGCTAAAAATTCCGAAACCAACTATCCTCAAGGATGATGACTGGAAACAAGAACATCTAGATGCCAACCTAAGCGAATGTTTCGCCTTAACACCCGATCCTGCCCCAACTGATAAGAAAACTGGTATAGAACTTAAAACGTTACCTTAAGATCTTAGGTATGAATTTTTAGATAAAGAACTCGAATGGCCAGTTATAGTCAATGCCAATTTAGGGAAGATCGAAACCGAAAAACTTCTTAGTGTATTAAGGAAGTATCCAACCGCGTTAGGGTATAATATATCAGATCTAAAAAGAATAAGCCCTTCTCTCTGTATGCACCGCATTATGTTGGAGGAGGACTGCAAGACTTCTAGAGAACATCAGAGACGAATAAATCATATCCTAAGTGAAGTCGTTAAGAAAAAAGTGCAGAAACTGCTAGAGGCAGGCATCATATACCCAATATCAGATAGTAACTGGGTCAGTCCAGTTCACGTGGTGCCTAAGAAAGGAGGTGTTACGGTTATAACAAACACGAAAGGCGAATCGGTGGCACAACGTACCCAAACAGGATGGAGAATGTGTATCGATTACAGAAAACTAAATAAAGCTACGCGCAAGGACCATTTCCCATTACCATTCATTGATCAAATGCTCGAGCGCTTAGCCAAACATTCCCATTTCTGCTATCTTGACGGATACTCAGGATTCTTCCAAATTCCCATTCATCCTGATGATCAAGAGAAAACCACGTTCACATGTCCCTATGGTACCTTTGCATACCGAAGAATGCCATTTGGACTATGTAACGCACCGGCAACTTTCCAACGATGCATGATGGTGATTTTTGCAGACTTTTTAGACGGAATTATGGAAGTATTCATGGACGATTTTTCTGTCTGTGGAGAAAGTTTTGACGGATTTTTATCAAACCTTGAATTAGTACTGAAACATTGTGTCAATGTCAACCTAGTGCTCAATTGGGAAAAATGTCACTTCATGGTGAGACAAGGAATTGTGTTGGGTCACATTGTATCAAACAGAGGGATTGAAGTCGACAAAGCAAAAATCAGAATTATCAAAAACTTTCTACCAACCAAAATAGTTAGAGAAATAAGAAGTTTTCTAGGACACGCTGGTTTTTACCGACGTTTTATAAAAGATTTCTATAAAATCACTTAGCCACTAACTGAATTATTAATGAAAGAAGCTGAGTTTATTTTCGACGATAATTGCTTAAACGCATTTGAGACGCTTAAAGAAGCCTTAATTTCAATACCTATTATGCAACCAACTGATTGGAACCTACCATTTGAAATAATGTGCGATGCGAGCGATTATGCTGTAGGCGCAGTCCTAGGACAACGCAAGGATAAAAAGCTTCACGCTATCTACTACGCAAGCAGAACACTCGATCCCGCACAAATGAATTACGCCACTACGGAGAAGGAACTCTTAGCTGTTGTATTCGCATTGGATAAATTTCGTTCCTACTTAGTAGGCGCCAAAATCATTATTTACACGGATCACGTTGCGATCCGATACTTGCTAAGTAAGAAAGATGCCAAACCGCGACTACTCAGATGGATCTTACTCCTACAAGAGTTTGAATTGGAAATAAAAGACAAAAGAGGGACTGAAAACGTGGTAGCATACCATTTATCAAGATTAGATGGAATCCAAACCGAGAGTGTTCCCATAAACGAAGATTTCCCTCATGAACGCCTTATTGCTAAACTAGAGATAGCTCCTACCGACATTTTAGATCAACACAATGAACCTTTAACAACTGCGGTAGTAAAAGCCATTTGTACCAACACCACATTACCATGGTACGCTGATTTCGTTAACTATTTAGCTGCCGGTGTTTTACCACCCGATTTAACGTACCACCAGCAGAAGAAATTCTTCCATGATCTTAAACACTAATTTTGGTATGAACCATTAGTCTTTAAAAGAGGCGCCGATGGTATCTACCGTCGCTGTGTTCCTAACGATGAAATAGACGACATCATTTCCCATTGCCATTCCGCGCCTTATGGTGGACCCGCTAGTACATCGAAAACTTGTGCAAAAATACTTCAAGCTGGCTTCTTTTGGCCTACTTTATGGAAAGATGTCCATGTAGAAATTATGAACTGCGATAGATGTCAGCGCACAGGAAATATATCTAGACGTGACGAAATGCCGCAAAAAGGAATTCTCGAAGTAGAAATTTTCGATGTGTGGGAAATTGATTTCATGGGACCGTTCCCCGCATCTTTCGGAAATAAGTACATATTGGTAGTTGTTGACTACGTATCAAAATGGATTGAAGCCATCGCTGCACCCACAAATGATACACGAGTGGTACTTAAATTAATCAAGCATGTTATCTTCCCACGATTCGGTGTACCAAGACTAGTAATCAGTGATGGCGGTTCCCATTTTATCTCTAGAATTTTCGAAAAACTACTTTCAAAATATGGCGTTAAACATCGCATAGCCACACCATACCATCCTCAAACGAGTGGACAAGTGGAAGTGTCAAATACGGAGATTAAACAAATCCTTGAGAAAACCGTAGCCACATCCAGAAAAGATTGGTCCTCCAAGCTAAATGATGCTCTTTGGGGATATAGGACAACTTTTAAAACCCCTATCGGAACAACACCGTTTAAATTAGTTTATGGAAAATATTGTCATTTGCCAGTAGAATTAGAACATAAAGCTTACTGGGCAATTAAAACCCTTAACTTAAATTAAAAGATTGCTGGCGAGAAACGAATATTAGATATCCATGAATTAGAAGAATTGCGTTTAGACTCTTATGAAAATGCTAGAATTTATAAGGAAAGAACAAAAAAATGACACGATAAGCATATCTCGCGGAAAGAATTTAAGGAAGGAGACATCGTACTCCTATTCAACTCTAGACTAAAACTTTTCCCGGGAAAATTACGTTCCAGATGGTCAGGACCATTCGAAATTAATAAAGTTTTCCCAAGTGGTGCGATAGAAATTAAAGGAAATTCTATCGAACCATTCATAGTCAATGGCCAGTGCTTAAAGCACTACTTTAACGTTGGAAATCTAAACTATTCGGCTTATCTTCAGTTAAGTGAGCCACCTACCCCGATACCTAACTGAATAGGTACTATCTATCGAGCCATCGACATAAAACAAAGGCGCTTCACGGGAGGCAACCCATGTTTTCTTTTAATTATTTTTATTGTTTTACTATGTTTTTATTTTTCTTTTCTTTTTCTTAATCTTTAAAACTTTCATGTTGCATCTCTTACTCCTTTTTATTTTCTTTTTTCTTCTATTTTTATTTTTCCTTTAAACTTTCTTTTTCTTTTTTATTTAACTTCGGCATTCTTAACCTGAAAATACTAACTTAGTTTTTCAAACATTTATTAAATATTTTCAGGGGGGTAATTCTTTAGCTTTCATATTTAGCTCCATGGCACGAGTAAACTACATGAATATCACCTTGAGAAGCAGGCACCAGAGTAGACGCTTTGAGGATCTGGCTGAGCGTGAAATGTGTCCTACAATTTACGCTGATGACCATGCTATGTCTGCTTTTGGCATTCGTGAGAGTGTCATGTATCTCCTACACCAGATAGGCTGGGACACTGCTCCTATTCGGAGACGGTATTGTACCTACAGGAAGCTGACCCTTAAGTTCCTGAGCACACTGAGCTACCTTCTGAATCATGGGTTAGGGTTCAACTGTGGGTTGATCACCTTCAGGCTGTTTGACATGGACTACCGCTATAACCTTAGGGAGTTTGCCAACCTGTTAGGATTCCCTTTTGGCCCTGATGTTATTACTATGACCCAGGAGGACCTATTGCTTGATTCTGACCTTGATTTTTTCTGGGGTAGCATTGCTGGCAATAATTATCCAAAGCCTTCTGACCTTTATTCTGAGTCCATCCATAACCCGGCTATCAGGTACTTTCATAAGATCATCGCCCATACCCTTTTTGGTAAAGAGCAAAATGTTACATCGGTGCCACGTGATGAGCTCTTCATTATGTACTGTGCCTCTCAGAGCCGTCCAGTAAACGGTGTCGCTTATATGCTAGCTAACATGGAACGTATTATACAAACTCCGAATGCACCAATCCTGTTGGGTGGTTTGGTCACTATGATCTCTAATGCCATTGGGCTCCGAAGGCCTATGCTAGGATCAGCCCCGCATTATGGAATAAAGCCAATGAACATTGAATTTTGCTTCAACACCAGTTTTATAGGGAATCTTGGGCCAGATGAATTCGAGCTGTTAATTAATCATGAGACTGTCCACCAGTTTATGCTCCCGAACCCTATCACTAGTGTCCACAATAGAGAAAACTGGCTTTTTGACCTCCACCATCCTGCTACACCGCCTTCGTCTCCTTCCACTGTTGACATCTACGAAGTACCCAACACCTCTCACGATGCTGAAGACCCTGCAACACCACCGGCATACCACCAGTTTCCCGATCCATGGGAGCAACAAGTAGTTTCTATTGAGACCACCACCCAGGCTCCAGAGATCCCACCACCGCCTCCACCTACTGTTACCCTGCACTCTTTGCATGAAGAAATTACTGAAATGCAGGGCGAGCTTACATCTCTACGAGTGGATTTCATCGCTTTCATGGATTTGGTGACAGACCAGCTGGATTTCATGCACCAGCATATGTTCCCTACTCCCCGTGGCTAGAGTTTGCCATTGTTATCTTGATTTGTTCTTCTCTCGCATTTGTACATACAGTGAGGTCACTGTTTAGTTTTAGTGTGGGGAGGAATCTAGTTTGTTCTAGCATTTTATCATTTTTTATTTAAGTTATTTTTATTTCCAAACAATTCTTATGGATTAATGCAATTTCAATTATTTATCAAGTTTTATTGCCCTACTGCCATTATTTTATTTTCATTCATGTATTTCATTTTCAGTATATTTTTTATTTTTTTAAATTACTGTTTACATTTTCTGCAAATATTATTTCATTAGTGTGTTGGTAAATATTATTTCAAATTATAATATTAGAATATTTCAAAATTCAAAATTATAATATAAAGAAAATAATAAAAAAATATATAAACATATGTAACGGTCTTGTAACGGTCTTCTCATTAATGACATTGAATGCATGACGCTCGTAACACCCACGTGACGAGCGTAACACGCGTTTCACCGTGTTACGCCCATCACACCCTCGCGACGACTGTCACGCGCACAATATATCAGAACGGCTATTACATAGCCGTTCCAACCATTGTCTTCAAAACCCACAAAACCTCCATTGCTGCAAAATAACGTAACATACCCACTCCATTTTTTTTCAAACCTCCAACATTCTCAACCCACTACTCCATTCTCATTCCAAACCTTTTTCAATCCGTTTTACAAACACCATGGCCAACAATCAACAAGCTCCCGCTCTCACTTTCAGATCCGACGAACAAGGAGAAACCTAATGGGTCAAATTTCAGAAGTTTCAACGCTGCGGTCTCCAACCTACACGGTATGTTGATCTTGACGGTTTGAGGAGTTTGGGACTACTTGACAGTGTCCGATAGTTGTTGTAGATTGTGGATTTATAGAACCTGTGCCGTGAACCGAGACCGATTTATGAAACTCTAACCCTTGAGTTTTTGAGTTCCTTTGTATACATCACCACGCCAGGTGCCACGAACCAACTGCCAGGCCTGGCCAAATTTCGCATGTTTGGCATAGAGCACGAGCTGCCCCAAACCGATATCGCGCGACTTTTAGGCTTCTGTTCTGACGAAGGTGTCCATCTCCGGGTGCCGGATAATTTTGGTGAGGAAGCTTTCAACTTATGGCACTGTATGACGAACATCCGTGCCGGATCCTACGACCACCTCAATGCCACCCACATTCATAATCCGGCCATCCGCTATTTCCACCGCATCCTCAGCAACCACAAGCTCAACTCCAAGGAGCTCTTCTTCATGCATTACGCGTTCACCGGGCAAAATATCAACGTCGCCCCGTTCTTACTGGCTCATATCCACTCTATTTGTGCTATAGGCGGAAAACCCTTTTATTTCGGAGGGCTGATCACTTCACTTGCCATTGCTCTGAACTATGGTGCTGCTCTCGTGAATATGCCTTCTATGGCACCGGCTTTGCTGACTTTGGATCACTGCAAGGCCGCACATCTCATTTATGAGCGGGAGGATGGAAAATTCCACCCTGTGATCAAAAACACTGTTTATCAGAACATCACTTTGCCTTGCAGGGACCAAATCGATCCACGAAACCGAGCTAACTGGTTGTTCGATCATGCAGCTCCCGCGGGGCGTGCTCCCACTCATGAAGACCAGCCTAATGCCCCCGCGGACGAAATGCAAGAAGAGCTGGACAGTGCTCCTCCCGTCCACGACATTCCAGGACCTTCATCTGCACCACCTCCTATTACTCTTGAAGAGGTCCTCCGCGCCATTCATATGTAAAATCAAATGAGCGCAGCGCTTGAAAGAAGACAACATGAGCAATATGAGTATCTGTGCGCTCAAAACACTCAGATCTTGATTGGACAACGGAGCATGAATGAGAGGTTGGATGAAGCCCTGTCAGAGCTCAACGCCTTAAGACTGTACGTCAGCACCCTTGGTTTCCAGGATACTGACATAGAAGCCACTCCTACCAGACACTCTCGCACCAGGAGTAGAGGATGTGGTCACCAATAGTTTTCTTTATTTTTCTCTGTAGTTTATTATTTTTTATGTTTCATTTCATTTCCATTTGTTTTTGTAATTGTACTTCCCCGCCTATATACCGCAACATTGAGGACAATGTCGGATTTAGTGTGGGAGAGGTACCTTTCCATCTTTTATAAACTAGTAAATTTTTATGATATGTCTCGATTCAAATTCTTCGCTTTATTTAGCCATACCGAAAATTTTTATCTTTGCATTAGCCCGACATACCTATTTTAACGAAATCCCAGTTGAGGAAGCCGAAAACGACATAACAAGATCGATACGGTTATGACACCGTAGACTTCCTTCTTACGCAATCCATTTCAATAACCGTTATACCGATATCTGGAGTTTTTAGTACTACAGTAACCCCTAGTAGTTTATACTAGCAGTCAGCACCGTCTTGACACAAACCAAATGGAGAATCGATGAATATAAGTGTTTGATGCCTGATCATTAAAATATCCTTCCTATCTCGCTGCTAAAAGAAAAGAAATTTTGTGCACCAAAATGTACGGTCACATATAAGAGTTGAGAAAATAACGAAGGAATCCAGTGTCGGTTGGTTCAGAAGTATCTGGTTCTGAACTCGGTAGGGCGTGCTACGGCCCGATCCCCCACAACCTCCAACTTGGATAACATATGTAGGGTTGCCACATTCGTGTACCAGACCCCTTGCTAAAAGGATCAAAGTCACTAACCGGTTACTCCACTACGTGCGTGCTAAGACAAAGGGCTTAATGTGATTGCGCCAGAACGAAACCGGGTGAAATAGATACAAGGAACTCTGGGAAGAATTATAACGGAACTGTTGGATAGCTCGTTTGAAATGGAAGCCTACGACTAAGCTTATTGCTTGTGTCATTAGCATATCTTTAGTGTTTCACTCAAGTATTGGTCAAACCGACGAGGATTTCCCAAAATTGCTTAAAAAATCCAAGGTATGTCATGCATATACGCTTAACAAAACTTGTCCGACCTTTCGAATGACTATTTGCTTGAGGACAAGCAAAGGTTTAAGTATGGGGGAATTTGATAACGAGAAATTGTATCATATAATTACTACACTTTTTACCGATTTTATAATACATTGAGTCGTCTAACTCCGGATTATTCCGAGTTTTTGTGTCTTTTCACAGGTACAACATTTGTCAACTCAAACCAATGAAAAAGGACCACATGAAGGAAGCTAAACAAGAAACAGAAGAGAAAAGAACCCAATCTGCAAAATCTGCAGATTTTGTAACGGTGATGACCGTCACACCCTGTGACGACCGTAACGCATCCCCAACTAGAAAGAACGCTCGTCACACATCATTGACGAGCGTAATACGCTACTTAAGCGCATTACGACCGTCACCCACCTGTGACGACCGTCACACGCATAAAGAGGAACGTTATGAATTAGTGGAGACGTGGGCAACGTGAGGGCAGAAGTGTTCTCCTATATTTTCTCCACTCAGTAACCATGCAACCGGGTCTTACTCCACTCAAGCCTTTTCCAAGATTTTCTCAACTGCAATATTTTCTCCTATATATATGTGGTAGTGCAATGGATGAGGGTCGAAGAAATTTTCCCAGAACCAAATTTCTATTTTCCTGCAATTGTTCTATTTTCTTGTTTTTGAGATTTTTCTACACTACTGTAATTTCTATTTCCAGCATTAGTTTTAGAGTGTTAATTCTTCATTTAAGAATTAACACAATTTATTGATTTCGATTGAACTGCAAGGAATTTGTAACATCCAAGATTACCATAGCAACATTCTTTCCAGGTTTTTTATGCAATTAATGTTTATTTATTCTTGTGATATGTCATTTATTTTTATGGATTATATTTTAAATTGCATAGTTATTAAATATATTATGTCCGGTTAAATTAATTGTACCGGTATGTGACTCCTAAGTACCGAAGGAATTCAGTGATAACTTGGCTAAAAACATTTATAAAACAATTTCTAGTTTCAAATTTCCATGTTTAATTTAACTACCCTTGTCACGAGAGTGAGAGGATAATTAATACGATTTTGCCACGAGAGTGGGAAATTAATTAAGGCAAGAACCTGCATGCGAGAGCTGGGGTTCAACCCAGATAGTGGTAACGAAACATTAATTTTTAAATACACGAGAGTGTTTTAATAAATTAATTAAACTCAAATTGTTTTCAAAAAGTGTTATTAAATTTAAAGTGCATCCACTAGGTTTAGTAGCATGACTTATTTCATGAACACGAGAGTGTATGTCTCAGGTTTTTAAACAATTTGTTTTTACCGAAATACTTTATATGCCAAGTGATTCACCGAATTCCCGAAGTACGACTATCACATACCGGTATAACCATTACTATTATTTTTAATTAAACTATTTCCCCCCTAAAACCAAATATTCATCGCTTAGTTAAACAAATTGTAGCATTAGATCGTATGCGATTGATCCTCAGTCTCTGTGGGTTCGATAATCATTTAAAACTAGAACGACTAAACTGTATACATGCAGTTAGTATCCCAATAGACTTATAAAGTCCCGATCAAGTTTTTGGCGCCGTTGCCGGGGACTGATTAGTCAATTAAGTACGATTCTTCTGTTGCACATTTAGACTAGGCAACAGAAACCCTTTTTCGATTTGTATGCCAAGGACTCGCTCACAAGGCGAACCACTTGACAAATCGACAGACGAACCTGAACGTATCCTTTCAGTAAGACGTGCAGTCAGGGATTACTGTTTAAATCACGTTATTCCTTTACCCAAACCCGAAATCAAGATTGATTCTGAAACAGATTCTAATTCTTCCTCTGAAACCTAAACTAATCCAGAATTAGACATGGCCGAAGAACAAAGGACCCGTCCACTGAATGAGTACGCGGCTCCATCACAACAAAAACCCCACAATAGCATTGCTGCTCCAGCAATAAATCGAATTGATTTTGAGTTAAAACCGTCATTGATATTAGCTATCCAACAACCCCAATTCTCTGGAGATCCTTCCGAGGATCCAAATGAACATCTTACAAAATTCGTTCAATTTGCCGAAACAATTATATCAAATGGTGTTAGTAAAGATGCAATAAGATTACGTCTTTTCCCTTTCTCGCTAAGAGATAGAGCTTGGGCTTGGTTGCAATCCTTGCCATCAAATTCCGTCACTACGTGGGAAGGACTTAAGATTGTATTTTTAGCACGATACTTTCCCCCAAGCAAGATTGTTGCACTAAGAGCCCAAATCAACGGATTTAGACAGAAGGATACTGAATCGCTATTCGATGCATGGGAACTCTACAAAGATATGATGCGAATGTGCCCACATCACGGACTAGAAAAATGGCTGATCATCCACACGTTTTATAATGGACTCTTGTACAACACAAGACTCTCTATAGATGCCGCCGCAGGTGGTACACTAATGGACAAGCCTTACGACGAAGCTAACCAACTCATTGAAAATATGGCTCAAAACCACTATCAGTGGGGAGGAGAAAGAACATCTGTGGAGAAAACTCAAACCAAAGGTGGGATGTACGAGATTAGTAGCCTAGATAAAGTTAATGCTAAGGTAGATGCTCTTACCCAAAAGATAGAAAGCTTGACCTTACCTCCTGCAGCCATCGTGGCTACAGTTACCCCAAACTGCGAAGTTTGTGGAGTCCCTGGTCATGTTGGAACCGAATGTCAAATCTTAGCAGGAATATCAGTTGATCAGGTAAATTACGCTCAAGATAATCCTTATGCTAATACCTATAATCCTGGTTGGAAGAACCATCCTAACTTCTCGTACAAGAGCAATAACGCTTTATATGCACCTGGCCAAGCACCTGCTGTACCTCCAGGTTATCAAAAACCCGCTGTTAATGTTCCTAACATTCCTAAGAAATCTAACCTTGAAATCATAATGAAAAATTTTATCGCTAATCAAGCTCAACAAAACAAAGAATTCCTTAATCAAAACGTTCACAACGGTGAACAATTGAAGCTATTAGAAAATAAGGTAGATGCCCTAACAACTCACAATAAAATGTTAGAAACCCAAATCTCCCAAGTAGCACAACACCAAGCTAGTTCTGCCTCACCTGCTGGTACATTTCCTGGACAGCCACAACCCAATCCTAAAGGACACGCTAATGCTATCACATTACAAAGTGGGACAGCCCTCGATGGACCGGTAGATCCTAGACTCCAAAACCCGACCATGTATCAGAAACCTGAAAAGGAAGTAGAGAAGTCAAAAGATCAATTTGAGAATGTAGAGGAAGACGCGAATGAGAACATAGAGGCTTCATAAAAACCTTACGTGCCTCCACCACCATATAAACCACCAATTCCATACCCTCAAAGACTTGCAAAATCCAAGAACGAGGGGCAATTCAAGAAATTTATAGAACTTCTGAAACAATTAAACGTTACTATTCCATTTATAGAAGCTATAACCCAAATGCCGTCATATGCTAAATTCCTAAAAGAGATATTGTCTAATAAGAAAAAAATTGTTGAAAACGAAACCGTTATGCTAACTGCCAAATGTAGTGCCATAATTCAAAATAACATGCCTCCAAAGCTAAAAGACCCTGGTAGTTTCTCCATACCATGTGTAATTGGAAAATCTGTCATAGACAAAGCCATATGCGATTTAGGAGCAAGTGTTAGTCTAATGCCCTTATCTATTTGCGAGAAGCTCAAATTAGGTGACATGAGACCTACCAAGATGTCCCTACAACTAGCCGACAGATCAGTCAAATTCCCTGTTGGTATGCTAGAAAACATCCTTGTCCGAATAGGACAATTTTACATACCGACTGACTTTATAATAATGGACATCAAGGAAGATTCAAACATTCCCATCATACTAGGAAGACCATTTTTAGCTACTACAGGAGCCATCATTGATGTTAAGAAAGGAAAGCTTACCTTCGAGGTAGGAGAAGAAAAAGTAGAATTCATTCTTTCCCAATTCTTCAAAGCCCCTGCTATAGATGACTCATGCTGTCTCCTAGATATTATTGATGAATGTGTCAAAGAACTAGAAAGCCAAGAAGACACCTATTCTGGGATGCTAAAAATTCTGACACCAACTATCCTCAAGGATGATGACTGGAAACAAGAACATCTAGATGCCAACCTAAGCGAATGTTTCGCCTTAACACCCGATCCTGCCCCAACTGATAAGAAAACTGGTATAGAACTTAAAACGTTACCTGAAGATCTTAGGTATTAATTTTTAGATAAAAAACTCGAACGGCCAGTTATAGTCAATGCCAATTGAGGGAAGATCGAAACCGAAAAACTTCTTAGTGTATTAAGGAAGTATCCAACCGCGTTAGGGTATAATATATCAGATCTAAAAAGAATAAGCCCTTCTCTCTGTATGCACCGCATTATGTTGGAGGAGGACTGCAAGACTTCTAGAGAACATCAGAGACGAATAAATCCTATCCTAAGTGAAGTCGTTTAGAAAGAAGTGAAGAAACTGCTAGAGGCAGACATCATATACCCAATATCAGATAGTAACTAGGTCAGTCCAGTTCACATGGTGCCTAAGAAAGGAGGTGTTACGGTTATAACAAACACGAAAGGCAAATCAGTGGCAGAACGTACCCAAACAGGATGGAGAATGTGTATCGATTATAGAAAACTAAATAAAGCTACGCGCAAGGACCATTTCCCATTACCATTCATTGATCAAATGCTCGAGCGCTTAGCCAAACATTCCCATTTCTGCTATCTTGACAGATACTCAGGATTCTTCCAAATTCCCATTCATCCTGATGATCAAGAGAAAACCACGTTCACATTTCGAGTACATAACATCTTCATCTGGGAAGTCAAACTTGATGGATTGATAATCGTCAATTGGTTGGTGAGCCTAATGATCAGCTAAAATACTCCCTTTGATTGCTTTCTGAGTGTGATACTCAATGTCATATTCAGATAACAACATCTGCCAACGGGCTATTCTTCCAGATAAGGCGGGCTTCTCAAAGATATACTTGATCGGATCCATTTTGGAGATCAACCAAGTTGTATGGTTAATCATATACTGGCGCAGACGGAGAGCAGCCCAAGCTAAAGCACAACAGGTCTTCTCAAGCATTGAGTATCGAGACTCTCAGTCTGTGAATTTGTTACTCAGGTAATATATGGCATGTTCCTTTCTTCCAGTCTCATCTTGTTGACCAAGCACACATCCCATGGAATCTTCCAATATAGTCAGGTACATAATCAAAGGTCTTCCTTCCACCGGAGGAATCAATATATGAGGTTCAAGTAAATATTCTTTGATGCTATCAAAAGCATTCTGACAGCCTTTTGTCCACACACATCCTTTGTTCTTTTGGAGAAGCTTGAAAATTGGCCCACAGGTAGCAGTCATATGAGATATAATTCTAGAAATATAGTTCAGTCTCCCAAGGAATCCTCTTACTTGTTTTTTCGTCTTGGGTGCGGGCATTTCCCGAATAGCTTTGACTTTATCAGGATCTACCTCAATACCTTTTTGACTGACAATGAAACCCAGAAGTCTTCCAGAATGAGCAGCAAAAGTGCACTTGTTGGGATTCAGACGGAGTTTATACTTTCTCAAACGCTGGAATAACTTCAATAAATGTTCCAAATGATCCTCTTCAGTTTTTGATTTGGCAATCATGTCATCTACATAAACTTCTATCTCTTTATGCATCATATCATGGAACATAGCATTCATAGCCCTTTGGTACGTTGCACCAGCATTCTTCAAACCAAACGACATTACCCGATAAAAAAATGTTCCCCAAGGTGTAATGAAAGTTGTCTTCTCCATATCTTTTGGTGCCATCTTGATTTGATTATAACCAGAGAAACCATCCATGAAATAAAATACTTTGAACTTTGCGGTACTGTCGACCAATACGTCAATGTGCGGTAATGGAAAATCATCCTTTGGGCTAGCTCTATTCGGATCTCTATAGTCTACACACATTCGAACTTTTCCATCCTTCTTAGCAACAGGAACTATATTGGCTAACCATTAAGGATAGACCTATGTAACAAGGAAACCTGCATTAATTTGCTTTTGAACCTCTTCTTTGATCTTGTCGGCCATATCGGGACGAGTCCTTCTCAACTTCTGCTTAATCGGCAGACATTCAGGTCTCAACGGCAAACGATGCTCCACAATATTGTTATCCAAACCTGGCATGTCTTGGTAGGACCAAGCAAACACATCAACACATTCTCTGAGAAGTTCCAACATTTTCTCTTTGACCTCTGGGATAAGCAATGCTATGACCTTGACTTCCTTTTTATCTTCTTCATTACCCAAATTGATCATCTCTATAGGCTCTTCAAACGGCTGAATAGTCTTTTCATCGTGCTCAAGTAAACGGGAAATTTCATCAGGAATCTCTTCACTATCCTCTTCCTCGACTATGAACACAGGGAATTCAAAGTTGGGAGGGGGCATAGGATCATTGTTTTCAATGGTTAAGTCATGGATTAATCTGCACATGTGATTATGCTTTATTTTAGAAAATGATTAATATGAATGTTGTACAGATAAAACAAAAGATTTACATTTTCCTATTACTACCAATTAATTTTCATTACTATTTCCCAGAAAAAGTGAAAAATAAAACAGTAGTGGACAAAATAACATTTTTATTCATGATTGGCAATACTTGAAACAAAGGGCCCATACATTTTCTCTTTTGCCTTGGGCAGAGCAAAAGGATTTATTTTCAACATAGCCCGACACAAATACTTTTCGCCTTGGGCAGAGCGAAAGTCTTTTTTTTCAAAAATAAGACAGGACATTACTCAGAAATGTGCATCACAACAGGAACATCAACAACAATCCAGTTCTGGAAAACCACTCCATGCGTTACAAAGTCGGGTAAATCCTCTTCAGAATCATCTCCTATTATATAATCAACTTCAGGCGGAGTCGGATGGATAAAACCTGCACTTCGGAAAACTTCTTGTATCGGACGGGTAACTGTATCTTGCTTAACTCTTGTAGACACGGGATGAAAACCAAGACCTTCTCCAGACTTTTTCTCAGGAAAAGTCAACACCTGGCCCTAACCTTCATCCGAACCACTCTCAACCACTCATCGCGCATCCTCAAAAGAAGAAATAGATGTCCCTTGCTTCTTCACTTCATTATTAGCAACAAATAGAGCTTGGAATTGGGTTCCAACATCCTCATCAGCATCAATAAAAGAGAAAGATGACAAATGGATTACCACCATATCCTTCTCTCCACCAATCATTACCAGTTTCCCATTCCTTACAAAATTCAATCTCTGATGGAGCGTAGAAGTGACTGCCCCTACATCATGGATCCATGGACGACCCAATAGGCAACTGTAGGCGGCACGAATATCCATTACTTGAAAAGTGATCTGAAAAGTATGAGGACCAATAATTATAGGAAGATGCACTTCACCAATGACAGTCTTCCTAGAACCATCAAACGCTTTGACAATTACCCCACTTGGTCATATGGGAGCACCTTGGTATGAAAGTCGAGATAATGTAGTTTTGGGCATTACATTTAACGACGAACCTGTATCCATTAGAACACTTGATAAAGTATCATTTCCACAACTTATTGATATATACAAAGCCATATTATGGTTCCTTCCCTCCTCCGGAAGCTCTTCATCACTAAAACCGAGATTGTTACACGAAGTAATATTTCCTACAATTCCATCAAATTGGTCAACCGTCACATCATGATCTACGAATTCCTGGTCCAAGACCTTCATCAAAGCTTCTCTATGGGCACCATAATCTCTCAGTAAATCAAGCAAAGAAATCTTGGAAGGAGTTTGTAATAGTTGGTCCACAATCTTGTATTCACTTCTCTTGATGAGCTTCAGAATCTCATCATCATCGGGGTGTGGGATAGGTTCATTGGATTGGCCTACCTCAACCCTGGGTTCAACATTTCACGCTGGAATTTCTTCCGGTATGGGCCTCTTGATTTGAACTTCTGGTCTCTTCAAAGGTACCGCTGCAAAGATACGTCCGCTTCTCGTAACTCTGCTCACATCAACGATGTTAACAAAAGATGGCATTGTCGGTATAAGGACTTTGTGATCGGTGGAAATAGAACTGACTATTTTGGAATGCTGGTCCGCGTTTGTGTTTGGCAAAATGTCGCGGTAAGCAAGAGTCGCCACCATCTTTTATTTTCTCCAACAAGGAAAGGACAAAAGCACAGCAAAATTCCTTTTCGAGATGTTTCTCGGTTCGGGAGGTAGATTATAGAAAGGGAAGGTGTTAGCACCCTTTCTATCTGTGGTTATCCACGGGCTCTTAGGTACTTGCTCACTATGTTTTCAAAAATGTTTTGCTTTTCTTGTGTTTGTGGGTTTTGAAAAGGTTTGTTTGAAAACTTCGATTTAACTCTTGTGTCTGTCCTCAAGAGTGTATGAAGTGTTGTTTGAAAAACTTTTGTCAGAAAAATGTAGGTGCAAAAAGTATTTTTTTTGTTTTGAAAGAGCAAGTACCTGAGAACCTCTACCTACTTAAAAGAAATTAAGCTGTGTAAATGTCCTTTAGACAGTATTATCCCACTATTAAGAAGTAGGTAGCACCGTCGTTGGAGTTTTCGTGTCAATTCGATTATAGGGACATGTGTGGTCACTAAAGCAATAGTAGGACGTCTTAGCGGTAACCCTAATGTCTTAGATCATTTTTTTTATCGAGGCAACTGTTTCGAGGCAACTTTTTGATCTTTAGACAGGAGGGCGACCTCTAAAACACCCTATACTCAATGACCACGTCGAGGCAACCAAGTGAGGCGTACCCTAGGAGTGGCATGTGCGAGTGTGTCAGGTTTCATGTTAAGTTATCTTTTTACATGTTATGGTGAGCTACGATTGATTTTAATTTGAGGATAAGTCTTGTCATGCATAGCCTAGTTAACATACATCTAGCAGTTAATAGTTGCAGAAAGTAAAACTAAACTATTACAAGTCGTCAGGTATTTACATCGCCAAAAACAACCCTTGAAAAGTAAATGCGGGAAATTAAATAAAAAGCGATAAAAAGGTCCTAATTAAAGCTATTACATCCTCTGAGCAATTACATAATAATGGATCAAAATATGAATCAAGAATAACACGCGCGAGAAAAAATTGAATCAGAGAGTTTTAGGGTTTTGACCCTTTTTTGGGAAAGAAGGAAGTTTTTATTATTTATGAATTAAATTAAATTAAACCTAAAACTAATTAATTAATAAAAAGAAATATTTTTGGTTTTTTAATGTCTCAAGGAAATAAATAAAAAATAGTCAAAAGTTAGTAAAAACCCTAATTCTATGTTGATTTTAAATTATTACAAAAAAGGTTAGAATTATCCTAATTAAAACTAAATTAGTTAATTATATTTATTTACAAAAATAACTAGTTAAATTTAATAATAAAAAAATATTATATTTTTTTAGGTTTTCTGAATTTATTAAAAAATGTTAATTGTTTTTTTTAGTTAATAGTTAATTTAAAAATTAGATTAAAACAAATTAAATAAACAAATAAAAAGTGAAGAAGAACTAAACCCAGGGGGTGCTGGCCCAAATTAGGAGGTATTTCTGGAATTCTCAAGGCCCAACAATATTCCAGTCCGTTTGACTTTTCTGATTACCCACACGCCTGTTGACTAGGGAGTATGGTGATCTCCCACTCATGTCCACTGGATCTATGCCTGAAGCCACATGGCGCATTAATATTTGAGGTGCATGGTGGACTAACTTTGGAAATCTGCATGTGAACACATAAAGAAAAAGGAAATAAATGTTTTGGGGGACCTGGGATTCGAACCCAGGTCCCAATGCTTCCAGATCAATGCACCAACCACTCCACTAAGCCACTTTATTTGTTATTTGGATAAAAGACAATTATTATATGGGCAAACAATTCAATATGCTGCAAATAAAATAAAACGCGCGCTTCTTTTTAAACTGGCCAACCAGGTATCAACACCTCATCATCTTCTTTGTTTGCCCTGTAAAAATAATATCAGATAGCGGGGGTTTTTAACCCCCACTATTCATCTGCACGAAAAATAGAGATTAGAAGCACAGGGCATATAAATTTTTCGCGAGGTATTGGGCTTGTTCGTCTTGGCCACACGATCTCAACCATATGTCTCACAAGTCCTAATTTTTCCTGGTTTGAAAAGCCCTAATTTAGAGCTCAAGAACCCTAGAATTTTGATCATGGTATCTTTTGATTCAGGGCATTATAATTCAATTAAATTATACCATTAGCTTCGTATGGTTCCTAGCAATGCAAAATAATCAAAGAAACGTGTTAAATGCACATGAATCAAGCAATACGATTTTGAATAAAAAAGCCAAACCGTGGTTCTGTATATGACGATTCTTGGAGCTTTAATGCCTGAGTTTGATTGCAAAACACTCCTGACACTTCCTGCAATGTGTTTGAATGAATAAATCACCTTGAATCGCCCTAGAATGCAAGAACCGGTTTTCAATTTTTCTTGGAAATTCTTGGAATTGGACAGGGTGATTTCTGCAGTTTTTTCATGTCCCTTAGGTCAGGGTTTGCTTGCATACATATAAGGCAATTGAATTAGGTCAAAAACTTGGGCCAATATCCATTGCATTGATGTTTAGATCTTTGATTGGAAATCAAATATTTTTGATTCTTCATGATTGAACAAAGTTGCCAATTTTGTATTTTTTGTATCTTTGACTTTGTGCACGAATTTGCCAGCATGTTTAGGTCATATTTTCTTCACAAAAAGATTTTAAAAAAAACAAATCTTCTATTTTCTTATGATTTAAATTGATTAAATGAATTAATATTAATTAAAAATACAATTAATCAATAAAAATAAGAAAATAAATCCAATTAATCTTGATGGGTCGTGCATAGGTTATGGGTGAAGTTTCAACAAGAGATTTGAGGCCCATTAGCAAAAATAAGGTGTTTTGAGCAAAGTTGATTTTTGCAAATTCATAAAAATTTCCCAACTTCTCCAATGCACAACTTGCTCAATTTAAATCATATGACCATGTTCTTGGACATTTTGGAAATCTCTTGAAGTCCTCTAACCAATGCCTTTGGTCCCATGTCATTTGGGTTTACCAATCTCAAGTTATGGCCTTTGACTCAAAGTGCATTTTTGTTGACTTTTGAAATTGACCTATAATGTAAAAATTGGTAACTTCTTGTGAGAGCATTTCTTGATTTTGGAGTGTGAATATGGATTGTAGTAAATTTCATCCCCTTCAAAATGAGCATTGGATGGGATTTTTCTGACAAACCATGAAAAAGTTATGCCCTGGTCAAGATACAGTTGACTTTTCTACTGTCTAAAAATAGTAACTTTTTGCACCTTGATGATTTTTGAGCTATTCTTGTGGAATCATGATCAAGACTTGATCAAATGATGATTGTGAACTCAAAATGAGATGTTGACCAAAAATTCTGACTTTTGACTACAAAATGACCATTTTGCCCTTGCAGTTGACTGTAGATCAAATGAGGCTTTTGACTGTGCAAATGGGCGTTGTGAGTCTTGAAACTTGGTATATAGGTTCTTGAGGATATATATAGGCCTATGAGACTTGATTGAGCCATTGAAAACCCCAAATTCCTTGAAAGAATCAAAACCCTAATTTCAGCTGTCTTAGGAGATGGTTTGACTGTACATCCCTTGAGCAATTTTGGGCAATTTGAGATGATTCTTGACAAATCTTGAGGAATATGGGAGGGAAAATTTTGGGGTACAACAGTTTCCCCTGTTAAATCTTCTTAAACCTGAGGATGTAGATTGGCTTACGTGCCTTTCGTGATTCGAAGGTGGAAGATGATTGAACACTAAAGTGCCCAGAAATTTGCACTCGCATGGTGTAGTATTAGCAATGTGATGTCGGGAATGGGCTTACAGATGCCATTTGGAGAGATGATGGATAAGAGGATGGGCTTATAGATTCCACCTGGAGATTGCTGGATGGGAGGATGTGCTTATAGATGTCATCTTGAGATTGCTGGATGGGCTTATAGATGCCATCTGGAGATTGCTGGTAGGTAGTTTTGTCTTCGTTGACAGGTTGTCTTCATTGACGGGTTGTCTTCATTGACGAGTTGTCTCTATTGACGGGTTGTCTCTTTTGACGGGTTGTCTCTATTGATGGGTTGTATTCATTGACGGGTTGTATTCATTGACGGGTTGTCTCTATTGACAGGTTGGCATCAGAAAAATCTTTAGGAATCAATTTAACTGGTTTTGTCTCCATTGATTGGCTTCAGAAAAATCTCTAGGAATCGATTTAACTGGTCTTGTCTCCATTGACTGGCTTCAGAAAAATCTTTAGGAATCGATTTAACTGGTCTTGTCTCCATTGACTGTGTTTGTATCAGAAAAGTATTTAGGAATCGATTTAACTGATTTTGTCTCCATTGACTGGCTTTGCCTCAGAAAAATCTTTAGGAATCGATTTAACTGATTTTGTCTCCATTGACTGGCTTTGCCTCAGAAAAATCTTTAGGAATCGATTTAACTGATTTTGTCTCCATTGACTGGCTTTGCCTCAGAAAAATATTTAGGAATCGATTTAACTGATTTTGTCTCCATTGACTGGCTTTGCCTCAGAAAAATCTTTAGGAATCGATTTAACTGATTTTGTCTCCATTGACTGGCTTTGCCTCAGAAAAATCTTTAGGAATCGATTTAACTGATTTTGTCTTCATTTACTGCATTAACATCAGAAAAATCTTTAGGAATCGATTTAACTGATGTTGTCTCTATTGACTGAATTTGTCTCCTTTGACTGGATTTGTCTCCTTTGACTGCTGGGAACTTTAACTGTATCTTTCCTGAAAAGCAAAGGTCAGTCGTATGCAATGCATGATATGGATCAAGCAATGATGTTCTCAATGTAAATGAGATCATATGATATGATGCGTATGTGCATGTATCATGATGTATGAAGATGTGATGTTTTAGCTGGGGAAAATAAATCCCGGAGCTGCTGGAGAATGATGTTGAATTCTTCGTTTCCGCTGGGGATGATGAACGAAGATGATTGTGTGAATAAACCTATAGGAGAAGATGACTCTGTTGGGGAATAAGCTTGAGGAAGAGATTACTCTGCGGGGAATTATTCTGTGGGGAAGAGATGTTCTGCTGAGATTTTGATGATAACTCCAATGGGGATCCCGTTGATAAGCTCTGTTGGGAATTTTGATGATGAACTCCGCTGGGGATAGAAAGAACTTCGCTGAGGATGATCTTTCCGTTGCAACTTGCTGAGGATAACCCAGTTAGACTCTTGTGGGGATAACCTCTGAATTAGCTGGGGAGATACATTCGCACTCTGCAGGGGACAAGCTTCCAGAACCTACTGGGGAAGATGATTCAACTCTGGTGGGGAAACTTTAGACTGCACTGGGAAATGGCTCCACTGGGGGGTATCTTGTATTCCGCCGGGGAACATTCCCATATTCTGTCGAGGAATATTAAGACCGTCGGGGATGCTTGCTGAGGAATATATGTATACTCTGATGGGGAATATTAGGACCTATTGGGGATACCCAACCTTTTTAGGGCTGATGGTAGACTAACTCTGCTTGGGGAGAGTATTGTTGATTCGTCCATAGTTGCAAGTCTCAGCTGAGAGCTACCATTACTGTCTTATTCTGCGGGGAGTGAATGTATCTTGGTCATATTCTTCAGCCGAACCTGCCTTGGTACCTTGGTGGACAGAGCAACTAGATCGCTTAGACAACTCTTATTGCCCATACTTCCGATGTCACCCGTAATTAGTCCTTTGTTTCGCATGTAAATATTTATGAACAACAATTAATGTCAAATGCATATATCAAAAATGAACATTGGATGTTCTTTGCAAAACAAAATAGATAAATAAAAAACAATTTGCAATTTGTCTGAGAAATGAACTTGTATTGATTTTGAAATTTGCCTGTTGTAGGTGTTTAGGTATTGGCTTGTATTTTTGGTAAATTCCAAGTGTATGTGTGAATGTCATGACTGATGTCATAACATTCTAGTTAAGGTTGTACTAACTCTTTAGGTACATATGCAGAAAAATATTGTAACTCAAATACTGATGTTCATAAGTGTGTATCTGAGCATGTTTGCAAAATGATCACATTTAGCTAATCAGTAGACAGGTTTTCTCAGATGTCATAACAGATGTTATGACATCCTGTTCTGAACTAGCAGGATTACAGGATTGGATAAGTCTGAGTTTTTTCAGGAAATAACTCAGTCCTTCCTAAACAGAATCCTGCGTTTTCTGAGGAGTAACCTCGCTCAATCCTAACCTGATCAACAAAGTACTGTGACCTGGACTTTAAGTCAAACGGAATCAACCCTAGGTTTTTGGAAACCCTAACTGAAGTTGCAGCTGCTATATATTCAACAGAGCTGCGGTTTTTGAAATCATCCCTGCTGATTAATTTGAAGATCGAGTTTGTAATCTGTATAGATTTGTTTAATTGTACTCCAAGCAATTATCATTGTGATAAGTGTCTTGGAATAGGTTTCAATTGTAAGGGTTGTGTAGCACTCAAAGCTTTGAAGCAAGAGTGTTTGAATGTTACTTGACTAAAGCTGTGAAGCAGAGTCAAGTTAGTTGTGTACATCACTCAAAGCTGTGAAGCACGAGTGATTGTGTTACTTGATTAAAAAGCTGTGAAGCATAATCAAGAGTGTGTTTTGAAGAGTGTCTTCATCAATTCTCAAGTCAAATTGGTTTATGTATCACTGCTGTGATTGAGGGGGAGTGAGTAGGAACTCAGGTTTAAGTTGTACTTAGATTAGAATTGCATTGGGTAGGTCTTAAGTGAAGGAGATAAACTGGTTGGTTTATTCCTGAATTAACATCTCTTATAGTGGATTCTCTCCCTGGCTTGGTAGCCCCCAGAGTAGGTGTTGTTGCACACTGAACTGGGTAAACAATTGACTGTGTTATTTACTGCTTTTGTATTTACTGTCATATAGTAAGTCAGATACAGTGTCATAACATTGGACGTGACATTGGGTATCTGAAGCCAGAATTTTCACCTGTAAATAGGCATTTTTGTACAAGAGGCTGACGTCCTAGTAAGAAAACGCCGCCGAACAAAATAGAGTTTATACAATTTGTGAAAAGGAAACAAACCAGCTATGTGAAAAATCCCACTGGGTTCCAACTCTGCTATCGCCTTTATATCTTCAAGCATCTCATCACTTTGCTGCTTAGTTGGAGATGAATCTGATTGATTGGTGTCGTCTGAACCTGATGGTCGATACCAAAGTCTGGATGCAAGGTGATCCAATGAGACATAGTATTACGCTTATCCCTAACTTTTGCCTGGACCGCCCTTTCGGGTTTTTAGTCCACCGGGATACCCATTTTTGCCCAAGCCGCCTTTTCAGGTTTTCGACTTGCTGGGTGTACAGATTTTTTTATTTTCATCCCTTACTTTTGCCCGAACTCTTTTGGTTCGCCGGGAAGCCCTTATTTTTGCCTAGGCCAGTCAACCTAGCGGGTCTTTTAATCATGCGTAGTATCTTTTTACTATGTCTGCATTGGCGGGGTGAGGAAGGTCGTCACCATCCATGGTAGTTAGAATCATTGCTCCTCCTGAGAAGATATTCTTAACCACAAATGGCCCTTCGTACGTAGGGGTCCATTTGCCCCTGGGATCACCTTGAGGTAGAATGATGCGCTTGATTACCAGGTCCCCAACTTGATAATCTTGTCGTCTGACTTTCTTGTTAAATGCCTTGATCATCCGTTTTTGGTACGTCTGACCATGACAAATAGCAGTGAGTCTCTTCTTGTCGATTAGGTTCAGTTGATCAAGCCGAGTCTGGATCCAGTCATCTTCGCTTAAACCTGCATCCTTCATGATCCGGGGAGAGGGTATCTGAACTTCAATGGGCAGGACTGCCTCCATGCCATAAACCAAGGAAAAGGGTGTTTCCCCTGTTGACGTCCGTGCTGAGGTACGGTACCCATGAAGATAAAATGGTAACATCTCGTGCCAATCTTTGTAGGTCACTGTCATCTTCTGCACAATCTTCTTAATGTTCTTATTAGCTGCTTCTACAGCCCCATTCATCTTCGGCCGGTAGGGATAAGAGTTGTGGTTCTGTATCTTGAATTGCTCGCAGAGCTCAGTGATCATCTTGTTGTTAAGATTGGTATCATTATCCGTAATGATCCTCTCTGGTACACCGTATTGATAGATAAGGTTATGCTGAATGAACCGTGCCACGACGTTCTTAGTTACGGTGGCAAAGGGAGTTGCTTCAACCCACTTCGTAAAGTAATCAATCGCTACTAGGATGAAATGGTGCCCGTTGGATCCGTAGGTCTGATCTCGCCGATCATATCAATGCCCCACATTGCAAAAGGCCAAGGTGCTGTCAAGACATTCAGAGGAACTGGGGGAACGTGCACCCTATCAGGGTAGATTTGGCACTTGTGACATGTCCGAGAATGCTAATAACAGTCGGCTTCCATTGTGGACCAGTAATACCGTGCCCGAAGGATTTTCTTTGCCATGGTATGTCCACTGGAATGAGTTCTGAAGGTACCTTCATGTAGCTCTGCCATGATCCTTTCTACCTCAGTTTTATCCATACAACGCAGTAAGGTTGAATCATGGTTTCATTTGTAAAGGATGTCGTTGCTGATGAAGAACTTTGCCGCGAACCTTCTCAGAAACTTCTTGTCATTAACAGATGCACCCTCGGGGTATTCTTGAGCTTCAAGGTACCTCTTTACTTCATGATACCAAGGTTTTTCTGTTACCTCTTAGGTCTCAAGATCACAACAATACGCAGGTTCATCCACTTTCCAAATAATGATCCGGGGAGCCTCGTTGTCCCATTTGACATTGAACATAGAAGACATCGTAGCTAGCGCGTCCGCCAACTGATTCTCCTCTCTTGGGAAGTGTTCAAAGGTTATTTCCTCGAAATGGGGAAGCAACGTCAATACATACTCCTTGTAAGGAATAAGATTTGGGTGTTTCGTATCCCACTCGTGTAACACCCCAGTTTCAATTATTTGATTTATTTAAATTTGGGAAATTATTTTATTAGAATTAATAAAATAAAAAGGAATTATTTATTTTGAAATATGGAGGAAAATAAAAGAAATAAGAAAATGCTGAGTTTTTAAGTTATTGGGCTTGGATGTTGTTAGTAAAGAGTGGGGGTGCAAAAGAAGTAAAGTTATGTTTTGGAACTCAAGTTAGTTTTCTCATTTTTTTCACGATAAACAGAGTTTGGGAAATTTGGGGAAATAGAGCTCTGAAGGTACGAAGAACGAAGAACATCGCTCAAAAAGTTCAAAGCTGCTAATTGATAAGGTAAGGGGGGCTATTACTCGATTTACCTTTGTTTATGGGTTTATGTACGGTTGATTTGGGTAATCGTAGGGAAAACCCCAATTGTTAGATGTTACTAGGAATCGATACCCTTAGGATTGAACCTTGTTAGAAAAGGGTTAGGTTCCCAATTTTTTATGAATCAATTAGAAATTTTAGATTCCAAATGGTGGATTGGGAGTATATCTGCATGATCGTGAATTTACCTTAGAGGTTTAGGGATAACCTTAATGTTATCAGATTTCCCTAAAAAGGACGATTAATTCCAGTTAAGGTTACTATAATGATTGTTGGTAATTAGGAAATTGAGGTGTTGTTTTGAATTATACAAAATCGATGTCGTTAGGTACCGAAATGCGCGTTTTGGCTGGCATTTTCCCGCGTTTGGCTGCTGTTCTGAGCTGCTGCAGGTTCAGGAAAATCCTGTACGCGCTCAGTAACACGGGCCGTGTTGCACAACACGGGCACCCGTGTTGCCCTTCTGTGTTGGTGAGATAGTGTGCTTCTGGTTGCACAACACGGGCCGTGTTGCACAACACGGGTACCCGTGTTAGGTCCCCTGTAATGAGAAGAAAAAAAATGTGTGTTTTCTGGACGCGCTCAGCAACACGGGCCGTGTTGCACAACACGGGCACCCGTGTTGCTCTGCTGTGTTGATTTTTCTGAATTTTGTTTTTTGTGCGTTATTGTGGATTTTATTGTCGTGCTTTTGGATAATGTTATCGAGCATGAATTATGATATGACTTGATATGATTGATGTTTAAATAGTATGCTGAGTGATTACATGCTATCCATATCCTGTTATAATTGATGTTGTTGATGTTGCATGATATGTCGATTGATGTTAATAGTATGCTGAGTGTTACATACTTTACATATCATGTTGCATTTGTTAATTCCCATTGTGTGGAATTAACATGGTGGCCAATATACGTGTCCGCGATTTAATGGAACGTTGAGGTGGTAGCCGTGTCCGCGATATAATGGAACGGTGAGTTATCCGTGACCCGAGATTTAATGGGGCGGTAAAGTGGTACCACATGCATGGGTGTGTTGCATTACCTTGAATATAACATGAATGGATGATTTTTCCAATGTTGTATTTGATTGTTGTATGTACGTATGATTGCTAAACGGTTGACGATGTTTGATGATTATTTGCAAATATGAAAAGTAATATATCATGGGTATATGAATTGTAAAGGTTTTTGTGAACTATGAAATATGCTAATTATTGGGTGATGCTTATGATTTCCTGAATTGATTGTTATGAACGTATAATCAAATGTATAATTGAGATGCTCACCCTTACTGTTGAATATTTCAGATTGAGGAGCTTCGTTCAGGTGCTTGGCGAAGGCTCGTCGTTTCTAGTTCATTTTCGTTTTAGCAATGTCCGGGTCATGCTCTGATAGTTGTAACTCCGGGAACGTTTGTTTGTCGAGCTGTTTTAGTCAGACTCGTTTAATTCCTTATGTTTTGTTATAATATGATGTTGACATTTTCCAGGTGTTAATTCCTGATGATTTTGAAAATATTATAACATTGATTTTATTAATTAAAGTATTCCGCTGTGTAAACATGTATGAGTTACTACTATGTTATGCATGACAGGAATTTGTTTTATTAAAAGAGAATTGTGACATCCTCGTTGATACATGTACTCTGAAATTATGATTTTTATAATTGCGAAAATTTATTCGGGGTTTTTAGAGGGTGTTACAATAGTGGTATCAGAGCATAGTCGGTCGTTGCGAACAGAGTCTTGAGTCAGTCATCCCTTTTGTATGCGATTAGTGTAAGGTAACACTGTCGATACTGTATTCTGATGAAGAGTATGTTTTGATTCTCAGGAACATGGCTGGAAGAGGTAACGGACGAAATGATGCTGCACTAGCTGAGGCTTTGGGGATGTTAGCTGGTGTACTTGCTGGGAACCCAACTGGAGGCGTGATTGGTGCGGATAGGCAATTGGGAAATTTCCAAAGGAACAATCCTCCGTTGTTCAAAGGTACACATGACCCTGAAGGTGCTCAGAAGTGGCTGAAGGAAATCGAAAGGATTTTCCATGTGATTGATTGTGCTGAAGATCTGAAAGTCAGATATGGTACGCATATGTTGGCAGAAGAGGCCGACGACTGGTGGGTTGCCACAAGGACTGAAATGGTTCAGGATGGAGAGGCCATGACTTGGGCTAACTTCAGAAGGGCTTTTCTGAGGAGGTACTTTCCTGAAGATGTTCGGGGAAGAAAGGAAATTGAATTTTTGGAGCTTAAGCAGGGCAATCTGACGGTTAGTGAATATGCCACTAAGTTCACTGAGCTGGCAAAGTATTATGCACACTACAACAATGATGAGGCTGGAGAATTCTCTAAATGTATCAAATTTGAGAATGGTCTCCGAGATGAGATTAAGCAGGGAATCAGGTACCAGCGTATTCGTAGATTTTCTGATCTGGTGGATTGTAGCAGGATCTTGGAAGAAGATATTACCAAGAATAGATCGTCTCACTCTCGTGGGGCTGTTGATAAAAGAGGAAAGCAACATATGGACCGTGGCAAGCCATATGGTAGAGATAACCAGAGATCAGGCGGTTGGAAAAGGCCTAGTGGGGGAGATTCTAAGGCTCCTATCAGATGCTACAGGTGTGGTGAGTCTGGCCATCACATTCGAGATTGCAAGAGTGATGAGAAGAAGTGCTATAAATGTGGAAAGGCTGGTCATTTGTCTATTGATTGCAAAGGGAAGTATGTTACTTGTTACAATTGTGGCGAAGAAGGTCACATTCGTCCGCAGTGTCCTAAGCCTAGGAAGGATCAGTCAGGTGGAAAAGTGTTCGCTTTGTCTGGATCTGAGACTACTCCAGAGGATCGATTGATAAAAGGTACGTGTTTTATTCATGGCACACCTTTAGTTACAATTATTGATACTGGTGCAACTCATTCTTTCATTTCTTTGGATTGTGCTGAGAGGTTGAAACTGGACATATCTGGTATGCGAGGTAGCATGGTTATTGATACTCCTGCATCGGGTTCAGTGACAACTTCACTTGTATGTAGGAATTGTCCTATTGAGATTTTTGGTAGAGGTTTCGGTATGGATTTAGTGTGCCTACCGCTTGAACAAATTGATATTATCCTTGGGATGAACTGGTTGGAATTCAACCAGGTTCATCTGAACTGCTTTGCTAAGACGGTGATTTTTCCAGAAGCAGTTGATGTCGAGAACTTGACTATGACTGCTAGGCAGGTACAAGAAGCAATGGAGGACGGTGCTAATGTGTTTATGTTACTTGCTTCGTTAGATGCAACAGGAAAGGTCAGGAGTGGTGAATTGCCAGTGGTGTGTGATTTTCCAGAAGTCTTTCCTGATGATGTTGGTGAGTTACCTCCTGAGAGAGAAGTGGAATTTTCTATAGATTTGATTCCTGGTACGAGACCGGTGTCGATGGCGCCATATCGTATGTCCGCGTCTGAGTTGGCTGAATTGAAGAGTCAGTTGGAAGATTTACTGGAGAAGAAGTTTATTCGTCCAAGTGTTTCGCCTTGGGGTGCTCCGGTATTGTTGGTTAAGAAGAAAGAAGGTTCTATGAGACTGTGTGTTGATTACAGGCAATTGAACAAGGTAACCATTAAGAATCGGTACCCGTTACCGAGGATTGATGATTTAATGGATCAGCTAATTGGAGCCAGTGTATTCAGTAAGATCGACTTGAGATCGGGATATCATCAGATTCGTGTGAAAGCGGAAGATATACAAAAAACTGCTTTTCGAACGAGGTATGGGCATTATGAATATTCTGTTATGCCGTTCGGGGTTACTAATGCACCTGGTGTTTTCATGGAATATATGAACAGGATTTTTCATCCGTATCTGGATAAGTTTGTTGTGGTTTTTATTGATGACATTCTGATTTATTCCAAGAATGACGAAGAACATGCGGAACATCTCAGAATTGTGTTAGAGTTGTTGAAAGATAGGAAGTTGTATGCAAAGTTGTCCAAATGTGAGTTCTGGCTGAGTGAAGTTAGTTTTCTTGGACATGTGATTTCTAAGAATGGTATTGCAGTGGATCCTACAAAAGTAGAAGCAGTATCTCAGTGGGAAGCGCCGAAGACTATTTCTGAAATCAGAAGTTTTCTTGGTCTTGCAGGTTATTACAGAAAGTTTATCGAAGGATTCTCAAAGTTAGCATTGCCGTTGACGAAATTGACTCGTAAAGGACAAGCGTTTATTTTGGATTCTGATTGTGAGAAAGGTTTCCAAGAATTGAAGCGGAGATTGACTAGTGCTCCTATTCTGATTTTGCCGAATCCGGTGGAATCTTTTGTGGTTTATTGTGATGCATCTCTGATGGGATTAGGTGGTGTTTTAATGCAGAATCAACAGGTAGTTGCGTATGCTTCGAGACAGTTGAAGGTTCATGAAAGGAACTATCCTACTCGTGACTTAGAATTGGCAGCAGTTGTGTTTGTCTTGAAATTGTGGAGACATTATATGTATGGTTCGAGATTTGAAGTGTATAGTGACCATAAGAGTTTGAAGTATCTTTTCAATCAGAAAGAGCTCAATATGAGGCAAAGAAGGTGGTTGGAATTTCTCAAAGATTATGATTTTGGTTTGAATTACCATCCTGGTAAGGCAAATGTGGTTGCGGATGCTTTGAGCAGGAAATCCTTGCATACGTCTATGATGATGGTTCGTGAATTGGATTTAATTGAACAATTCCGAGATTTGAGTTTAGTTTGTGAAAGTACTCCGAAGTGTGTTCGTTTGGGTATGCTGAAACTTACTAGTGGTATTCTAGAAGAGATCAGGATCGGGCAGAAATCTGATGTTAATTTAGTTGATAAATTGACATTGATCAACCAAGATCAAGGTGGTGAGTTTAGAATTGATGAAAATGATGTTATGAGATTTGGCGATAGAGTTTGTGTTCCTGATGTCGCAGAAATCAAGAAGAGTATATTAGAGGAAGGACATCGCAGTGGGATGAGTATTCATCCGGGTGCCACGAAAATGTATCATGATTTGAAGAAATTGTTTTGGTGGCCGGGAATGAAAAAGGAAATAGCCGAATTTGTGTATGCATGTTTAATCTGTCAGAAATCGAAGATTGAGCATCAGAAGCCGTCTGGATTTATGCAACCAATGTTTATTCCAGAATGGAAGTGGGATAGTATTTCTATGGATTTTGTATCTGGGTTGCCGAGGACTCCTATGAGTTGTGAAGCGATATGGGTCGTTGTGGATAGGTTGACTAAGTCTGCTCATTTTATACCGGTGCGAATGGATTACTCAATGGAGAGATTGGCACAGTTATATATTGAGAAAATAGTGAGTTTGCATGGAGTTCCTTCTAGTATTGTGTCAGATAGAGATCCGAGATTCACTTCGAAATTTTGGGAAGGATTGCAGAAGGCTTTGGGTACTAAATTGAGGTTGAGTTCAACTTACCATCCTCAGACTGATGGACAGACGGAGAGGACGATTCAATCGTTAGAAGATTTATTGCGTGCTTGTGTTTTAGAGAAGGGTGGAGCTTGGGATAGCTATTTGCCATTGATTGAATTTACTTATAACAATAGTTACCATTCGAGCATTGGTATGGCTCCGTTCGAGGCATTGTATGGTAGATGGTGTAGAACACCTTTGTGTTGGTATGAATCTGGAGAGAGTTCGGTAGTTGGGCCAGAAATTGTTCAGCAGACTACTGAAAAGATCAAATTGATTCAAGAGAAGATGAGAGCTTCTCAGAGTCGTCAGAAAAGTTATCATGATAAGAGGAGAAAGAATTTAGAATTTAGTGTTGGAGATCATGTGTTTATGAGAGTTACTCCGATGACGGGTATTGGTCGAGCGTTGAAATCTAAGAAGTTGACTCCGCGTTTTATTGGTCCGTTTCAGATTACGGAAAGAGTTGGAGAAGTTGCTTATCGTATTACTTTACCTCCGAGACTTGCGAATTTGCACGATGTTTTTCATGTTTCTCAGTTGAGGAGATACATTCCAGACCCATCTCATGTAATCCAAATAGATGATGTACAGGTGAGAGATAACCTGACAGTAGAAACATTGCCTATGAGGATAGAAGGTCGGGAAGTGAAACAGTTAAGAGGTAAAGAGATAGCATTAGTGAAGGTTGCTTGGGGAGGTCCAGCAGATGGAAATATCACTTGGGAGCTGGAGAGCCAGATGAAAGAGGCTTATCCGGAACTGTTCGTCTAAGGTATGTTTTCGAGGACGAAAACTCTTTTAGTGGGGGAGAATTGTAACACCCCAGTTTCAATTATTTGATTTATTTAAATTTGGGAAATTATTTTATTAGAATTAATAAAATAAAAAGGAATTATTTATTTTGAAATATGGAGGAAAATAAAAGAAATAAGAAAATGCTGAGTTTTTAAGTTATTGGGCTTGGATGTTGTTAGTAAAGAGTGGGGGTGCAAAAGAAGTAAAGTTATGTTTTGGAACTCAAGTTAGTTTTCTCATTTTTTTCACGATAAACAGAGTTTGGGAAATTTGGGGAAATAGAGCTCTGAAGGTACGAAGAACGAAGAACATCGCTCAAAAAGTTCAAAGCTGCTAATTGATAAGGTAAGGGGGGCTATTACTCGATTTACCTTTGTTTATGGGTTTATGTACGATTGATTTGGGTAATCGTAGGGAAAACCCCAATTGTTAGATGTTACTAGGAATCGATACCCTTAGGATTGAACCTTGTTAGAAAAGGGTTAGGTTCCCAATTTTTTATGAACCGATTAGAAATTTTAGATTCCAAATGGTGGATTGGGAGTATATCTGCATGATCGTGAATTTACCTTAGAGGTTTAGGGATAACCTTAATGTTATCAGATTTCCCTAAAAAGGACGATTAATTCCGGTTAAGGTTACTATAATGATTGTTGGTAATTAGGAAATTGAGGTGTTGTTTTGAATTATACAAAATCGATGTCGTTAGGTACCGAAATGCGCGTTTTGGCTGGCATTTTCCCGCGTTTGGCTGCTGTTCTGAGCTGCTGCAGGTTCAGGAAAATCCTGTACGTGCTCAGCAACACGGGCACCTGTGTTGCTCTTCTGTGTTGGTGAGATAGTGTGCTTCTGGTTGCACAACACGGGCCGTGTTGCACAACACGGGTACCCGTGTTAGGTCCCCTGTAATGAGAAGAAAAAAAATGTGTGTTTTCTGGACGCGCTCAGCAACACGGGCCGTGTTGCACAACACGGGCACCCGTGTTGCTCTGCTGTGTTGATTTTTCTGAATTTTGTTTTTTGTGCGTTATTGTGGATTTTATTGTCGTGCTTTTGGATAATGTTATCGAGCATGAATTATGATATGACTTGATATGATTGATGTTTAAATAGTATGCTGAGTGATTACATGCTATCCATATCCTGTTATAATTGATGTTGTTGATGTTGCATGATATGTCGATTGATGTTAATAGTATGCTGAGTGTTACATACTTTACATATCATGTTGCATTTGTTAATTCCCATTGTGTGGAATTAACATGGTGGCCAATATACGTGTCCGCGATTTAATGGAACGTTGAGGTGGTAGCCGTGTCCGCGATATAATGGAACGGTGAGTTATCCGTGACCCGAGATTTAATGGGGCGGTAAAGTGGTACCACATGCATGGGTGTGTTGCATTACCTTGAATATAACATGAATGGATGATTTTTCCAATGTTGTATTTGATTGTTGTATGTACGTATGATTGCTAAACGGTTGACGATGTTTGATGATTATTTGCAAATATGAAAAGTAATATATCATGGGTATATGAATTGTAAAGGTTTTTGTGAACTATGAAATATGCTAATTATTGGGTGATGCTTATGATTTCCTGAATTGATTGTTATGAACGTATAATCAAATGTATAATTGAGATGCTCACCCTTACTGTTGAATATTTCAGATTGAGGAGCTTCGTTCAGGTGCTTGGCGAAGGCTCGTCGTTTCTAGTTCATTTTCGTTTTAGTAATGTCCGGGTCATGCTCTGATAGTTGTAACTCCGGGAACGTTTGTTTGTCGAGCTGTTTTAGTCAGACTCGTTTAATTCCTTATGTTTTGTTATAATATGATGTTGACATTTTCCAAGTGTTAATTCCTGATGATTTTGAAAATATTATAACATTGATTTTATTAATTAAAGTATTCCGCTGTGTAAACATGTATGAGTTACTACTATGTTATGCATGACAGGAATTTGTTTTATTAAAAGAGAATTGTGACATCCTCGTTGATACATGTACTCTGAAATTATGATTTTTATAATTGTGAAAATTTATTCGGGGTTTTTAGAGGGTGTTACAACTCGCCTTTGATCTGACTGATCACGAGAGCGGAATCTCCGAAGACACTCAGAAACTTGATCCTTAGGTCAATTGCAGCTCGAAGACCCATGATGCATGCTTCATACTCCGCCATGTTGTTGGTGCAGTTGAAACATAGCCGGGCGGTAAGTGGAGTGTGTGAGCCTTTAGGAGATATGATCACAGCACCAATACCGTTACCCAAAGTGTTTGAGGCTCCGTCGAAGTGCATAGACCATCGGGATCCTTCCTCAGGTCCTTCCTCCGGTCCAGGTATCTCGCAATCAGTCACTACCATGATATTCTCGTCTGGAAATTCAAAGTTCATCGACTGGTAATCATCCACTGCCTGATGTGCCAAATGGTCTGCCAACACATTTCCCTTGATTGCTTTTTGAGTCGTGTACTGGATGTCATATTCAGTCAAGATCATATGCCATCTTACTATTCTTCCGGACAAGGCAGGCTTTTCGAAGATATACTTGATTGGATCCATCTTTGAAATCAACAGAGTAGTGTGAGTCAACATATATTGTCTCAGCCGGCGAGCAGCCCATACCAAAGCGCATCAAGTTTTCTCGAGCAGTGAGTATCGGGTCTCACAGTCGGTAAACTTTTTGCTAAGGTAATAAATAGCGTGCTCTTTTCGGCAAGACTTGTCATGTTTCCCCAGCACACACCCCATTGAATTGTCCAGTACTGTCAAGTATAAGATTAGAGGTCTCCCTTCAACCGGTGGCATAAGGATAGGTGGCTCTTGGAGATACTCTTTGATTCTTTCGAAAGCAGCCTGACATTCATCGTTCCAATGTACTACTTGATCTTTCTTCAGTAGCTTGAAGATTGGCTCACAGGTAGCAGTTTGGTGCGAGATGAATCGGGCAATGTAGTTCAGCCGTCCTAGAAAGCCTCTGACTTCTTTCTCTATCTTGGGAGCAAGCATCTCTTGTATGGCTTTCACTTTGGCAGGGTCTACTTGAATACCTTTGTCGCTTAAGACGAAACCTAGTAGTTTTCCAGATCTCACCCCGAGGGTGCACTTGTTCGGGTTTAATCTCTGCTTGTACAACTTCAACCGGTCAAACAGCTTCTGTAGATGGTCAAGGTGTTCCTCCTCAGTTTGGGACCTTGCAATCATATCATCGACGTATACTTCAATCTCATGATGGATCGTGTCATGAAACAGAGCAACCATGGCACGCTGATACGTTGCCCCAACATTTTTCAACCCAAAAGGCATGACCTTGTAGCAAAAGGTGCCCCACTGAGTAACAAAGGTGGTCTTCTCCATGTCTTCAGGAGCCATCTTGATTTGATTACAACTGGAGAAACCGTCCATGAAGGAGAATACCTTATGTTGAGCGGTGTTATCAACCAGAACGTTGATGTGAGGCAGAGGGAAGTCATCCTTAGGGCTCGCCCTATTCAAATCCCTGTAGTCAACACACATTCTGACCTTACCATCTTTCTTCGGCACTGGAACCACATTGGCAACCCACTGAGGGTAAGAAGTCACTGCTAGAAAACCGGCATCAAATTGTTTCATAGCCTCAGCCTTGATTTTCTCGGACATCTCTGGGCGCATACGGCGAACCTTCTGTTTTACCAGAGGGTATTCTTCCTTGGTAGGGAGGTGATGAACCACAATGTCGGTATCCAACCCAGGCATATCTTCGTAGGACCAGGCAAAGATTTCCACGTAGTCATGCAGCATCTGAATCAACCATTGTTTCACACTAAGATCCAGATTTGCACCGATCTTGACTTCCTTTCTATCTGTCTCAGTGCCCAGATTTACCGTTTCCACCGGCTCTTCATGTGGCTGAATGGCCCTCTCTTCCTGGAGTAGCAGTCTTGCAAGCTCACCAGGCACATCGCAATCATCTTCACCTTCGTCTTCGGCTAAGTTGATCGGATTTTCAAAGTCATAACTGGATATAGCAAAGTCGTTACCAGTGAGATCCAGAGTGGATTGGGACCTGTATATGTGTGTGTGTAAATAGCTGTTTTGCAATATATAATAAAGAAAGACAAGGAGCGCAAGATTTGAAATGCAAAAAACGTCCAATGCTTTTATTAATGATATATGAAAATGACACACAAAATCCCTCACAAATGAAGCCACGGTGCCTCGGGTAAGACACCGGGCCATAAAGTTTCACAATATTGTCTGTTACAAATTCAAAACAAAGGAGTTCATTACTGAGTCACAAAAGTAATAGGGACGAAGTCTTTCGCTGTCCAGTTGTTTGGTCCACCGTTGGTCGTAGGGTAGATCCAGCTGTCGAATTCAGATTCCTCCACGTCCTCTTCGATGGCATTTACTCCCGAGTTGCTGATGAACATAGGAGGTCTTGTAATCCCTGCACTACGAACGGCCTTCTGAGCTTCTGCAGTGAAACCCAAACCAAACTTGTCAGTCTTCTGAGTGAAATCAGGAAGTCGGCCCCAGTTTGCACACTCACCCTTTTCAATAACAGCCCGGGCATCCTTTAAGGAAGCTATCTTCAAAGGAGAATCTTCAATCACAGTCTCAGCTGATGCCAGTGTCTGAGGAACCTCTTCAAAGTGCTGGAATGGAGTCTCAACGAATTCACCATCCATCTCTATGTACCGGAACGAGTTGAGGTGGCTGACCATGTACTCTTCCTCCCCTTGAACTGTCACAATCTTCCCCTTGACCGGGTACTTCAGCTTCTGATGTAGTGTGGAGGTCACAGCTCCAGCCTTATGGATCCATGGACGACCCAACAAACAAGAATAGGATGGTCGAATATCCATCACGTAGAATATAGAATCGAAGACCTGTGAACCAACTCTGATTGGAATGTCAACCTCACCATGCACCATCCTTTTAGACCCATCAAAGGCCCGGACAACAATGTTACTTGGCGTGAGTTCCAAACCTTCGCAATCCAACCTGTCTAGAGCTTTCTTGGGTAAGACGTTCAATGAGGAACCAATGTCAACCAACACATGTGCAAGAGTAGTGCCCCTGCATTCAATGGAGACATGCAGGGCATCGTTATGGTTCTTCCCTTTAGCGGTCAGATCAGTGTCAGAGAAACCCAACCCATTATCAGCAGTTAAGTTGGCCACATAATCGGTAAACTGATCAGCTGAAGTCTCTTGTGGCACGTGGGCCGTCTTTAGGAAGGTAATCAGGGCCTTGGCATGGGCCTCTGAACACAACAACAGTGATAACATAGAAATCTTGGAGGGGGTTTACCCCAGCTGCTCAACTACATTATAATCACTCTTCTTGATGATCTTCAGAATCTCTTCCATCTTCTGTTTGGGAGCTTCAACATTGATGGTCTTTGGCGCCTCCGTCCGGGCAGGCACATCAGTGGCGATCCCTTTGCCCCGAGCATCAGATGACTCGGCAGCAGGGGTATAAATAGGAACTTGATCAGGAAGGGAAGTAGGCACACTTGCAGGTGTGATAACAATAGGTCTCTGGATAGTTGGTGGCGCAATATCTGGTGAGAAAAGTCTACCACTGCGGGTGACTTTAGCAGGCCCGGTGATGTTGCTGACGCCGGTACTAGTATCAAACTCTTGTTTAACTCCAAGAACATAAACATCTGCCCCATAGTGCCAAGGGACAGCTTTGTCGGATGTATAGGGGATGGGCCTCGGAACAGTGATGATTATAGGTGCAATCTTCTGAGCAGGCATAATTTTGACAGGCTTCCTTGAGGGAGCCTTGGGAGAATTATTGAAAATAGTAACGATGGACACTTCTTCAGTAGGGGTAGCAGGAACAACAATCTTTTCAAACAGGATTTCTTTATTATCAATCAGGTTTTGGATACCTGACTTCAAAGATGGGCAACCAGTAGGTGAAATGGAACACAGATAGCAACCTTCACTACATCCCGGAAATAAACCGGCTAGCAACAGGTTCCTCTTGACAGTCAACAGCAGAGTAACAATATCATCCACAGAGGCTACAAACAGGTCTTCCTCTACAGCATTCACTCCATGCTTGGGCATGGGAGCAGTCACAACATTGGGCCTTTCGGGCGCCTCGAACTCTATCTCTTTAGCATCAATTAGGTCCTGAACCTTATTCTTCAGAGTCCAGCAATCATTCGTATTATGTCCTGGGCTATCAGAATGATAAGCGCAGCGGGCGTTGGGATTGTACTTTGGGGATGTAGTGTTGGGATTCTTAGGAGCTTCCCTTAGAGTTACCAAATTGGTTGTCAGTAACTGCGGCAATATCTGGGACAAGGTCATGCTGAGGCGAGTGAACTGCCTTCTAGGTCTCTCACCCCTTTGTTGGTTATGATGCTGAGGAGCAGCAGCAGGTTTTAAAATAACCACCGCGTTGACAGTTTGGCGGTGCTCAGATCTGTTTGGTCTCCTTGAACCATAGACAACACTAGATTCCTTCTTGAATGGTTTCTTTTCAGTACTCGAGGAGGAACCTTTCTCTATCTTCCCAGACTTGATACCAGCTTCAATTCTCTCACCAGTCAAGATAAGGTCTGTAAACCCGGCTGAAGAATTTCCAATCAAATGGTTGAAGAACGGACCAGACAGGGTCCCCAAGAACATATCAACAAGCTCACGGTCAGTTAAAGGTGGCTGCACCCTTCCAGCAAGGTCTCTCCACTTTTGAGCGTACTCCTTAAATCCTTCACCCGTCCCTATTGACATACCCTGGAGTTGGGTACGCGTAGGAGCGAGGTCGGAATTATATTGATACTGCTTATAGAACGCAGTAGCCAAGTCCTCCCAGTTACGGATACTGGCTCCATCCAGCTGATAGAACCACTCGAGTTGAGTCCCTGAAAGACTATCCTGGAAGAAATGAATCCATAAATTCTTGTCAGCTGTATAAGGCTGGATCTTCCTTACATACGACCGGAGGTGCAGCTTTGGGCAAGAAGCTCCGTCATATTTGGCAAAAGCAGGTGCCTTGAACTTATGTGGAATCACCACCCCAGAGGATAAGCCTAGGTCTCCGAAGTCCAACCCTGGCACATTTTGTATCTCCATGGCGCTCAAGCGGTCCTCCAACTGTTTATACCTATCCTCAGCAGGAGGATACTGTTCCTCATCATAATCCGTCTCGTTGTCGGAGACCACGGGACTAGAAACCCTTCTCTCTTGTGGACTGTCTTTTCCTACAGATGAGGTAGTCAGCTCAACCTCATTCTGTAGTCTATTCCCAGTGTTGAACAAGACGGTCCTCTTCTTCTTCTTCTTCTTCCTTTCCTTCAGAATCAGAGTCTTCAAATCCTATTGACCCCGGGCTAGGCTCATAACCAACTCTTGGAACTGGGCATTCTGGGCCTGGAGGGCCTTGATAGCTTGTTCAGTGGAAGGTTCAGTAGACATGATGATTGCTGAAATAAACAGCGAATAAGATAAGTGACCTGTAAAAAGGGTACATGTTATGCATATGATGAAATGAAATGCGTATGATTTATGTTTTCAAAGACAATCGGGATCCAAATTTGTAGATAAAAAGGAACACACTTTATTAGATTTAACTTCGGTATTTAAACTGTTCCACAAATTTCCCTTAGGCGTTACAAGAATGAAAATACCGAAATGTAAATAACACTGTAAAAGAAATCCTCAAAAGTTCATCAATGTTCCCTGGACCTCTTTTTCTCAGTACGGATATAGTCATTCAGGATCCGCTCGTTCTCCAATTGCTTTGTCAACTTCTGGATCTTCTGTTCCTGTTCGTTGAACCTTTCCCAATAAGAATCCCGTTCTTCCTGCAGTTGCACCCAAGACCTCTTTAATGTGCCAACGCCATTGGGTGTATGAGGATGGAGAACAGTTGGAGGAACCCCATCTTTATCAGCAGCTTCAAGAGTAATAGGCCTGACAGCTTCGTAGGGCATACCCAGCTTCTGGGAAAGGATGCGGACCCATCTGAAATATGATTCCATAGGCAGAGAAGTTTTTGGTCCCAACTCATGTGGGTCAGCTTTGTGAACTCTATCCCAAGCCCTGATGAATCTACGACGCAGCTCATCGCTATCTATCTGAAAATCAAAGACAATGTGAGGTATCAACATCTCATGAGGCCCTTCTCTTCTAGCTCTTCCATACTGACGGAGAGCTAAACATGGGTTATAAGAGATTCCACCACGGGTTCCGATCAATGGAACATTAGGATACTCTCCACAACGATCAATGACGGCCACCTCATTTAAGCCTCTGAGAGTCCAAATGATGTCTTTATCAGTAAGAGACATTATCCTATGAGCCCAGCCCCTTCCTTCTTTGTTCTTCAGCACGAACTTAGGGAGGTGCAAAATAAACTACCTCGCCAATAAAGGAGCACAACACCACAAAGTTCCCCGTCTTCGAGCAGTACGAGCATAGAGCTGATAAAGGATATCACCCAAGAGAGCGGGTACAGGGTTCCGAGAGATGAAGATCCTTATGGCATTAACATCAACAAAGGTATCAGGATTTGGAAACAGTACCAGGCCATAGATTAAGAGAGCCAGAATGTCCTCGAACGCTTGAAAGTCTAAGTCATTCCAGAAACCATTAGCTTTGCTGACCAGAAACTTAGCCAAAAAGCCCTAAACTCCACTTCTATTCTCCCAGTTAGCCATGACTTCTTCTTTGGTCAGGTGAAGGGAAGCAGCAATCTCTTCAGCCCTAAGAGTCTTTTCCCAACCAGTGAATGGAGTCTGTTCCAAGACAGGGATACCAAGCAGCTCAGAGAATTCTTCCAGGGTAGGGACCAGCTGGAAGTCTTGAAAGGTGAAGCAATGGTATAACGGATCATAAAACTGGACCAGGACACTTATCAATTGTAAGTCCCACTTTGAGGTGACTAAACCGAGAAGAGAACCATGCCTCCTGATGAAGGTAGTAGTGTCTGGAATCCTGTCAACCAATTCCTTAAGCAGAGTAGGGGTTGAACAAAGTTGAGCCGGATAGTATTCCTACGCATGGGCATCATGATGTCCTACAAAACAGAGCAAAGATGAAACCCTCTTGTCTTTGAAATGGGTTAGTCCTTATGCAGGATTCATGCAATGTTATGATGTTATGATAAAGGCACACCACAAGTATTCACAAAAGGTAAACATGGTAAAGACACACAAGTCACACAAGACAACCCTTAGAGTTCAGGCTGGCATGAAATTTAGGTACTACCCTCTTTCAGTTTCAGTGGGTTAAGACCTGTCCTAAAAATAGTAACCGGGTTCTTAGAGGATCTCAATATCATTGACTACCCTCGATCGGTCATAATTCCAGTTTGGCAACCTTTTCTTGCGGCCGAAACCATTGCGATAGTTTAGCCTCAATGAGTGTAGCATACTGCTACTGTTCTATGTCCAAGTTGGTCAATTTAAGGTTCTAAGGTCAGCTGGTGCTTAATGACTCCTCAGAAGACCCATATTCTCCTCGTTCCAACACAAGGGATATCGTTACAGACCAAGGTGTCACACCAACGTAGCTACTGCTTCACCCGTGTCGGTCTACGTCGGACAGGTCCCTCACAGTTTATTGCTACTTACCTAAAGGGTATTCCCCAGATCCGGGTTAGGATCTATAAAACTCCAATACAAACCCACAAAGTTTAAAACATTCAAGGCGTACAATTGAAAACATAAGTGATCTTATCCTAAGGTACACCTCACTTATCATTAATCGTCCCCAGTAGAGTCGCCAGTTCTGTGATCGGTGGAAATAGAACTGACTATTTTGGAATGCTGGTTCGCGTTTCGCAAAATGTCGCGGTAAGCAAGAGTTGCCACCGTCTTTTATTTTCTCCAACAAGGAAAGGACAAAAGCAAAGCAAAATTCCTTTTCGAGATGTTTCTCGGTTCGGGAGGTAGATTATAGAAAGGGAAGGTGTTTGCACCCTTTCTATCCGTGGTTATCCACGGGCTCTTAGGTACTTGCTCACTATGTTTTCAAAAATGTTTTGCTTTTCTTGTGTTTGTGGGTTTTGAAAAGGTTTGTTTGAAAACTTCGATTTAACTCTTGTGTCTGTCCTCAAGAGTGTATGAAGTGTTGTTTGAAAAACTTTTGTCAGAAAAATGTAGGTGCAAAAAGTATTTTTTTTTGTTTTGAAAGAGCAAGTACCTGAGAACCTCTACCTACTCAAAAGAAATTAAGCTGTGTAAATGTCCTTTAGACAATACTATACCACTATTGAGAAGTAGGTAGCACCGTCGTTGGAGTTTTCGGGTCAATTCGATTATAGGGACATGTATGGTCACTAAAGCAATAGTAGGACGTCTTAGCGGTAACCCTAATGTCTTAGATCATTTTTTTTATCGAGGCAACCATTTCGAGGCAACTTTTTGATCTTTAGACAGGAGGGCGACCTCTAAAACACCCTATACTCAATGACCACGTCGAGGCAACCAAGTGAGGCGTACCCTAGGAGTGGCATGTGCGAGTGTGTCAGGTTTCATGTTAAGTTATCTTTGTACATGTTATGGTGAGCTACGATTGATTTTAATTTGAGGATAAGTCTTGTCATGCATAGCCTAGTTAACATACATCTAGCAGTTAATAGTTGCGGAAAGTAAAACTAAACTATTACAAGGCGTCAAGTATTTACATCGCCAAAAACAACCCTTGAAAAGTAAATGCGGGAAATTAAATAAAAAGCGATAAAAAGGTCCTAATTAAAGCTATTACATCCTCGGAGCAATTACATAATAATGGATCAAAATATGAATCAAGAATAACACGCGCGAGAAAAAATTGAATCGGAGAGTTTTAGGGTTTTGACCCTTTTTTGGGAAAGAAGGAAGTTTTTATTATTCATGAATTAAATTAAATTAAACCTAAAACTAATTAATTAATAAAAAGAAATATTTTTGGTTTTTTAATGTCTCAAGGAAATAAATAAAAAATAGTCACAAGTTAGTAAAAACCCTAATTCTATGTTGATTTTAGATTATTACAAAAAAGGTTAGAATTATCCTAATTAAAACTAAATTAGTTAATTATATTTATTTAAAAAAATAACTAATTAAATTTAATTAAAAAAAATATTATATTTTTTTAGGTTTTCTGAATTTATTAAAAAATGTTAATTGTTTTTTTTAGTTAATAGTTAATTTAAAAATTAGATTAAAACAAATTAAATAAAAAAATAAAAAGTGAAGAAGAACTAAACCCAAGGGGTGCTGGCCCAAATTAGGAGGTATTTCTGGAATTCTCAAGGCCCAACAATATTCCAGTCCGTTTGACTTTTCTGATTACCCACACGCCTGTTGACTAGGGAGTATGGTGATCTCCCACTCATGTCCACTGGATCTATGCCTGAAGCCACATGGCGCATTAATATTTGAGGTGCATGGTGGACTAACTTTGGAAATCTGCATGTGAACACATAAAGAAAAAGGAAATAAATGTTTTGGGGGACCTGGGATTTGAACCCAGGTCCCAATGCTTCCAGATCAATGCACCAACCATTCCACTAAGCCGCTTTATTTTTTATTTGGATAAAAGACAATTATTATATGGGCAAACAATTCAATATGCTGCAAAAAAAATAAAACGCGCGCTTCTTTTTAAACTGGCCAACCAGGTATCAACACCTCATCATCTTCTTTGTTTGCCCTGTAAAAATAATATCAGATAGCGGGGGTTTTTAACCCCCGCTATTCATCTGCATGAAAAATAGCGATTAGAAGCACAGGGCATATAAATTTTTTGCGAGGTATTGGGCTTGTTCGTCTTGGCCACACGATCTCAACCATATGTCTCACAAGTCCTAATTTTTCCTAGATTGAAAAGCCCTAATTTAGAGCTCAAGAACCCTAGAATTTTGATCATGGTATCTTTTGATTTAGGGCATTATAATTCAATTAAATTATACCATTAGCTTCGTATGGTTCCTAGCAATGCAAAACAATCAAAGAAACGTGTTAAATGCGCATGAATCAAGCAATACGATTTTGAATAAAAAAGCCAAACCGTGGTTCTGTATATGACGATTCTTGGAGCTTTAATGCCTGAGTTTGATTGTAAAACACTCCTGACACTTCCTGCAATGTGTTTGAATGAATAAATCACCTTGAATCGCCCTAGAATGCAAGAACCAGTTTTCAATTTTTCTTGGAAATTCTTGGAATTGGACAGGGTGGTTTCTGCAGTTTTTTCACGTCCCTTAGGTCAGGGTTTGCTTGCATACATATAAGGCAATTGAATTAGGTCAAAAACTTGGGCCAATATCCATTGCATTGATGTTTAGATCTTTGATTGGAAATCAAATATTTTTTATTCTTCATGATTGAACAAAGTTGCCAATTTTGGATTTTTTGTATCTTTGACTTTGTGCACGAATTTTCCAGCATGTTTAGGTCATATTTTCTTCACAAAAAGATTTAAAAAAAACAAATCTTCTATTTTCTTATGATTTAAATTGATTAAATGAATTAATATTAATTAAAAATCCAATTAATCAATAAAAATAAGAAAATAAATCCAATTAATCTTGATGGGTCGTGCATAGGTTATGGGTGAAGTTTCAACAAGAGATTTGAGGCCCATTAGCAAAAATAAGGTGTTTTGAGCAAAGTTGACTTTTGCAAATTCATAAAAATTTCCCAACTTCTCCAATGCACAACTTGCTCAATTTAAATCATATGACCATGTTCTTGGACATTTTGGAAAGCTCTTGAAGTCCTCTAAACAATCCCGTTGGTCCCATGTCATTTGGGTTTACCAATCTCAAGTTATGGCCTTTGAATCAAAGTGCATTTTTGTTGACTTTTGAAATTGACCTATAATGTAAAAATTGGTAACTTCTTGTGAGAGCATTTCTTGATTTTAGAGTGTGAAGATGGATTGTAGAAAATTGCATCCACTTCAAAATGAGCATTGGATGGGATTTTTCTGACAAACCATGAAAAAGTTATTCCCTGGTCAAGATACAGTTGACTTTTCTACTGTCCAAAAATAGTAACTTTTTGCACCTTGATGATTTTTGAGCTATTCTTGTGGAATCATGATCAAGACTTGATCAAATTATGATTGTGAACTCAAAATGAGATGTTGACCAAAAATTCTGACTTTTGAATGCAAAATGACCATTTTGCCCTTGCAGTTGACTGTAGATCAAATGAGGCTTTTGACTGTGCAAATGGGCACTGTGAGTCTTGAAACTTGGTATATAGGTGCTTGAGGATGTATATAGGCCTATGAGACTTGATTGAGCCATTGAAAACCCCAAATTCCTTGAAAGAATCAAAACCCTAATTTTAGTTGTCTTAGGAGATGGTTTGACTATACATCCCTTGAGCAATTTTGGGCAATTTGAGATGATTCTTGACAAATCTTGAGGAATATGGGAGGGCAAATTTTGGGGTACAACAGACTTCTACCCCATTCTCAATCATTGTGGCATTATACTTGTAAGGTATAGCTTGGTCTGAGTTGTAAGGCACAGGACCAGGTGGATAAATGATCAAAGGAGCAACAGGTGCAGTCTGACTGTCATAAACGATCTCTACTGGTTCATGCAAGTTGAATTGTGGTATTATAACATTCACTTCATCTGCCGGATCTATGTCATATGTAATAGTGATAACCCTCTGGTCTAACAATTTTTGAATATCCTCCTTCACAATAGGGCAATCAACCTCTCTTGAACAAAATTCACAAACATCATAATCATGCTGATGCCTAAAAAAAGGTAAGTCTTCTTAAGCTCTGATGTAACCTGATCAACGAATCTCTTATGTGTTCAACTTGAAAAACTCAAAACTTTCCCGGACAACCTTCCACCATATTTACTGATTCTGCCCCATGTCGAGGCAAAGGATTATCTCTAATATTCGGGTTAACATCCTTGAATGACAAGATACCGTTCTTAATCAACCTCTGCACATCCGCCTTTAGAGTAAAGCAATTTTCAATGTTGTGCCCCGACGACCCTTGATGATAATCACAAAATTGATCCGCCTTGTACCACGGAGAAGTACTATTCGGTGAGACAGGAGGAGGCTTCATCGTTATGAGGTTTTTCCTGATCAGAGCGGAGAACAACTCAGTGTAAGTCATGGGAATGGCATCAAATTGCGGTTTCCTTGGTGAACGATTTTGGTTATTAAATTGGTAAGCTTGTTGTCGAGGCTGTTGCTGAAATGGTCGTTGCTGAATTGGTGGGGTTTGATGAGTTGGGGTCACCATTGTTGGGCGGACAGCCGGAGTGACTGCCACAACATGTGAATAGCCTCTCCTTGGTCTCCCAAGGAAAATTACACTGACATCTTGTTCTTTCCTTTTAGGGAAAACACTTCCAAACTTCTTGATACTGATAGATGGACTTCCTTCCTTAACCAAACGTCCCTCACGAATTCCTTCTTCCAACCGCATGCCCATACTTACCATCTCGGTGAAGTCACTGGGTGCGCTGACAATCATTCTTTCATAATAGAATGAACCTAAATTCTTCAGGAATATCTTTGTCATTTCCTTCTCCTAGAGAGGGGGATAAATCTGAGCAGTAATCTCGCTCCACCTCTGGGCATATTCTTTAAAGGACTCTCTGTCTTTCTGGGACATCACCCAGAGTTGATCTCTGTCCGGCGCCATGTCTACGTTGTACTTATACTGGCAAACAAAAGCTTCACTAAGATCATTAAAATTACGGATCCGGGTGCTGTCCAAACCCATATACCACTTTAGAGCGGCACCAGTTAAACTGTCTTGGAAGTGGTGAATTAACAAATTATGATCATCAGAATATGTAGACATCTTTCTTACATACATAGTTAAATGACTCCGCAGACACGAGTCACCTTTATACCTTTCAAATTCCGGCACTTTGAATTTGGTTGGAATCTTTACATTTGGAACTAAACACAGGTCATGAGCATTCTTTCCAAACAAATCTTTTCCATTCAGTGCTCTGATATCCCTCTGCATCTCTTGAAACTGGTCTTGAAATTCCTCCATTATATCGAAAAGACCCAGACTTTCAGCAGGCTCAACATGATAAGTAGGCTCATTCAGGTATGGCATAGAATGAACCACATGAGCGGCAATTGTCATTACTGGTTAAGGGAAAGGTGCCACAGACGGAATTACAGGCGGCATAGTAGTTGTCTCTGGTTGAGGAAAGGACACAATAGGTTGAACTAAAGGTTGTACGGCAGGTTGATACCCATCTGGCATGAAGTTATAAGGCATTCCCCAAGGAAAACCTTTCGGCATCTGATGTTGAAACAGAGAGTTGACTTGAGTCACAGACGTTGGAACGGTGATAATCTCAAAAACCACAATAGTTGAAGTAGTTGAAGTCTGAATCTCAACAGCTGCAGTCGATGGCTGTTTCTGAGAAGCCATCAAACATTCCACTAGCGCAGTTAACTTTTCCATTCCGACACGAAGGGTAGCAACCTCCTCGCGAAGCTCGTGGTATTCCTGTTCCAGATCTTCCATCTTCCTCTGACGATTGGCTCGGGTATCGTACCGATGAGACAGCTTGACAATCTATCGGAGTGGAAAAAGAAACAAGGATAAGACTCTAGAAAACATGTGAAGTGGAATGTTGGATGATGCATGATATGCGATGCAAATGATCATTCATTTTGATAGTTTTTTCAAGGAACTTCGATAATTTTGCACACATCAATGGTAAAGGAATTTGGAACAACAAAAACTCATTTCATTAATCAAAAGCGGTAAATTATAACTTACAACTTTGGAACAACAAAACAAATAAATTACAACTTTGGGACAACAACCCAATAATAAAAGGAAATTAATTACAACTTTGGGACAACAACCCAATAATAAAAAGCAGTAAATTACAACTTCGGAACATGAAGCCCTTTTACAGAGTTTTACAAAATGACATCAGTAATAAAAATAAAACTAAGAACTAAAGATCACTCAGAATCATCAGATGAAGGACCAAATGCCAACTGTAACTGGAGCTTCTTGATCTTCTCTTCATAAAAGTCTTCCAACTCTTTCTTCTCAGCTACCAGTCGATCAATGATTTCCTTTTATGGATTAGGAACAAGAGCAACGCTTACCGAATCTTCCTTCTTTCTCTTCCTTTCATTTGCATATTTCTTCAGTAAATCATCCTTTTGACGAAGCTTCTCATCATGATCAATGAACCATCCGTCTTGAATAAATAGAAAATCCTCCTTTTCCTTTAGCTGTCTAGTCAGGACCCGATTCTCATATTCTGACATATTATACTTTTCTTTCCAAGCATCTCTTTCAGACTTCATCCTAGCCAGATTTCCTTGGTATTCTCCCATGTTCTCGACAGAGATATCAACAGATGATGATGCAACAGTAGGGAATAAAGGTTTCTCGGGTTTATAAGGCATCTTGAGAGCACAAGCCCTAGCACGAACCCATTGTAGGTAAGGCTCCAAAGAAACAACACCTCTCTGTCCTAACATGTCTCTCCCTTTTCTATGGATGTGACGCCAAGCTCCTTCGATCTCCTTCTTAGCTGCCTGGTGATCTTGTCCTTCTTGTAAAAAGAAGCCACTCACATGGATGTTGTTCGGCTTGTCCCTCATCGGGTATCCAAACTGACAGCGTGCGACAACAGGATTATAGATAATTCCTCCTTTCGTACCAAGAAGAAGCACGTTAGGAAAAGCACCACAGTTATCGATGATCTTCACATCATAGTAAACTCGATTATACCAATCAATATCGAAATGAGTGAGAGCCATTATTTTTGGCGCCCATTGTGGCTCCTTCTCGAGATCCCAGAAAACATCAGACCTAGGTAGATGAGAAACATACCACTGATATAACAACAGTGCACAATAAATAATCATCCCTCCTTGATAAGAGTTTCGAAGATGGATGGAGTAGTAAGTATCTCCTAGCAGCGCAGGGACTAGATTTCCAATCAAAAAAATTCTGATGGCGTTGATATCTACAAACTTATCAATGTTATGAAATAAGAATAGGCCATAAGAGAGTAAAGCAAAAACGTCTTCAAAGGCAATAATATCTTTTATCTCAGCGAAATGACGAGATTTCTTCAACAAAAACTGCACAGATAAGCCTCGGATTCCCCGGATTCCCCCTTTGGTAGTCATGTTCTCCTCTATCTCCGACTTCTTCAAATGGGTGATGGTCGCTATCTCGTGAGATTTGGGTTCCTATTCTAATCCAGAAAAAGGAACATAGTCGGTGATCGGCAAACTAAGTATGTAGGAGTACTCTTCTAAGGTGGGCATTAACTGGTAATCCGGAAAGGTGAAGCATCGATACAATGGATCGTAGAATTGGACCAACTTACTAAGGATGCCTTCCTTCATCTTACGCTTCATGAGAGGTATAAGGGACCCATACTTCTTTTGAAACTTCGTCGGGTTCTCGATCTTAGGAATCAAATTCTTCAGCTCCTCAATCTCGGGCTCCTTAAAACTATAACTTCGAGTGTTTCTCCTTCCAAACTCCATAATAACAGTACCTGAGATGTCTGCAAAAATCATTCTTAAGTTCCTTGAAAAACAAGTTTTTACAAAAAAATGTCGATGGATGCATGGATGAATGGTAATGCAATAGTTACACACAAGTTCACAAATATGGGGTTCAAAGGTTCAATGCTTCGAGCATGGAGTCAAAGGTAAAGCCCACCCCAGGGTATGTACTAACAGTTTAATCACACCTGCAAGACAAGTTTCTAAAAGTTCCCAGAGTCTACATTCCTCCTTCGGATATTACCAACGTCTTGATTACTCAATAATTAGCAATATTCTCAAGAGAAACTCATCCAAGCGTAGCTACACCTAAAAGGCCAAGATGGGTTAGGGTTCTACGGTCCTCAACTTCTCTGGCTCCCAGGTTGAAAATAATAATGTCTTCCCGATTACTCGGTAAATAAATACTACGTTCCAAAGGGCCTTCCACTGAGTGGGGGATTTCATGCCTCTTTCTTCGGGATTACTCCCTCAAAGTTAACATGACTATACCTCCCGTCCAATTCTTAAGTATAACTTAATCCGGGTATAGGATTTGTCCTTTGCAAAAAACCCAAAAAACCCCAATATAAACATATAATCAAACAATAAAATAAATAATACTAAACAGATAAGACAAACTAGGCTTAACCCACTTAGGGATGGACCAGCAAGAGGTCAATCTTTCCCCAGTAGAGTCGCCATTTCTGTAGCGATAAAAAATGTAGCGGGGGTAAATCAAAGATCGAGCTATTAATTAACTCGTCTCAAAAAATCAAGAGTCGTCACCGCGCTTTATTATTTCTAAGGGAAAAGGGGAAAGAGCGAAATAAAACCCTAAAATATGCAATGTAAAATAATACTTTAAAAGTAATAAAAATACAAGGCGTTTTTGAAAAGAGGTCTAGAGTTCGGGGGTTGGTTATACAATGGGAAGGTATTAGCACCCAATGTATCTATAGTATTCTATAGGAACCTTTTGAAATATCTGTTTATTAAAAAAGTTTGTTTGATTAAAAATAAATTGTTTGGCCGAAAATGGGTATGGACGAGTTTTCCGAAATACGACGACCTAACGTCGAAGTTTTGACTTAAAAGGTGTGAGTTTTGAAAAATTGAATATTTGGGAAAATTATCTTAAGTTTTTAACAAAATAATAAACGGAAGATGAATGAGGGTATTCGCGCTATGTGTTTGATGACATGAAGTCGACAAAAATTAAACAATTCCCTTGGATTGAGACGGACGAAAGATATGCGGATTAACGATCAATTAATTAAAATTACAATTGAACAATTAACTAATAAAATTTAAATCATACTAGCATGCATTTTAACGATTAAATAAATAATCAAAAGTACATGAAGATTAAATTACGAAATCATAGATTTTTAATAATTAACACATAACAAAAATTAAATCATGAAACATGTATTTTTTGAATAATTAAATAAACAACGACACAAAATAAAAATAAGAATTAAATAGTATGTTGACAAAAAAAAATATAGATGAATTTTAATTAAACATTTTTTATGTGTTTTTTATAATAATTAATAGTTATACAGCAAAGTAAATTAATATAATTAATTAAGTATATTTAAATAAAAGAGAAATGTGACCAAAAGAATAAAAGACATGGCCAAAAGAAGAAGAAAAACAGAAAAGTGACCCAACAAGGACTTAAACCCAGGGCCCTTTAGATTGCTGTAAACACACTTTGCCAATTGAGCAAATGCTATTTATTAATTAATAGCACGAGTTAATTAAAACATAAGGAGAAGAATTAAAATTTGAAAATGGACTAAATTTTGCCCAATGGGCCACCGGAGCAAGGAAGGAAGAAAATTAAAAAAGCTTGGAAACCCTAATGAGTAAAGGGAGGGCGCCGCTGCTTGCTGTTAGCATGGGGAAAGGAAAAAATAAAATATTATTAAAATGCTTATTAATGAAAGGAGGAAACATTATTATTATTATTATTAGTTTTGGGAAAAGAGAAAGAATAAGATATTATATATTATATTGTTACTGTACTTTTATTGGGAGAAAGAAAAAAAGCTAGATTTTAATATTATTACATTCCAATAAAACAAAACAGTAAAGCAACGTTCTTCCTCTCTCTAACGCATACAAAGTCCTTCCTCCTTTCTTATGTAGATCTAAACTTTCTTCCTCTTCTCTCTCCGTCACAAATCCACTTTCCTCTATCTCTCATGCCATCGATTCTTCTTCTCTTTCACGGAACACCTCATTGTCTCATGGAAGCAGATTCGTCCTCCTTTCTCTCTTCTTCGCCATTGATGAATCCCTTGTTCTACCGAACTGCAAAAACGATGGTAGTTTTCAAGTACGGTGCAAATCGCAGGTTTGGGTGTCAATTTTGTAGCTTCTGTCCGAGGATCAAGAGTGTGAACTTTAAGAGGTTGAACTCTTCTATCGGGTATTGGTCTATTCACTCTTTGCCCATAAACAAATCTATTTTTATTTGTTGGTCCTGTTTCACTTCACATGGTGAAGTTGTAGCGTTTTTGGATTGAAAAGTTTTTATTATGAAAATGATGATGATTTGATTCTTTTTGATTTTTAAGCTGCTGCTTTAGATTTTTGTAGGTTGCCGATTTTGAACAAATTGGATTTTGGATTCTAAGAATAAATGGTTTTTATGCATATTAAGAACAGAATATTTTTTATGGATATTAAGAACAAAATATTTTTTATGGATATTAAGAACAAAATAGTTTTTATGGATATTAAGAACAAAATAGTTTTAAATATTTGTAATAGAAACATATTTTTTTTAAAATATTGGAACAGTAATATTTTTTTTTTAAATATTTGTAACAGCAACATATTTTGTGGACTTTGAGATTTTGTAAGGCAAAAAGGATAACCAAGTTTTTGGACAGCAAAGGTGTTTTTTTTTTTTTGGGACAGCCAGCTCTAAACAAGTTGGGACATCAAGTTCTAAACAAGTTTTTGGGACAGCAAGATGGATAACAAGTATTCGGGACAACAAGCGGATAATAAGTATTCGGGACATCAAGCGATAAATTGGTATTACGCGACGGAAGAAGTAAGCTTTTATTACACTTGTTATTATTATCGATATTATGAATACTAACATGTTTAAAATGCTATGCAGCAACTCAACTTAAATACAGTACAACAATGAAAATAATGATAAGGCAAATATTGCATGGCAAAGAAAAAAAATGGTACAGCAAGTCATTCAAGCATGAACATATGCAACAGTAGATAGAGAGGAGAAAAAGAATATACCTATCGGAGCCTCTCCGATGGGGCTTCTAACAAAATGGTAAGCTTCCTTGAATTTGCTATCTTTTCTCCTTGCGGGATTCTTTTTAGAACAACCCTCTATTTTTCTGGTTTTTTCTTACTTGATGAATTTTTCTAGAACAACACCAATTTTCTGTTTTCTTTTACTGCTGAATTTTTCTTCCCCCTTCTTTGTGTTGACAAAGTCTTATTTATAGTGGAGTATGTGGGATTTGAGGGGGAAAAACAGTAGAAATTTGAACTGTTTTGGCAAGTTGTTTCTATACTTTGTTCTCACAAATTACTTTAGCCATTTTGATATAAATTGCTGCCACTTTGATGCAAGTTGGAGCAGGTTTTGGCAGCACTTGGAGCTGCTGTATGTTGCTGTTTTTTTACTGTTTTGTAGCATTTTACAACATTTCTCTTTGCTGTTTTTTTTAGGTTATTTAGAGCATTATTGACCAACAAAAATACAACAAAGTTGGGCTTGAAAATGGGTTGCAAAGTGGACTGCACTAGCACTTTGCTGAATTTTTTTGTGTTGAAAATAAATCTTGTATAAACTTGTAGCTTCTTGCAACTTTGTAATAAACTCAAATAAATTGTAACATGAATGAATATGCATTCTTCAATATATTTCCATTCTTTGATAGTTATGAATAATCTTGAATCTTCAAATAAACATGAATCTTGATATATCTTGATAAAAATTCAAGATCTTCCATTTAAATTTGGGAAATAATAGAATAACACTTGGATGAATTGTTGAGTGAAGAATAAATAATAATGCAAGTCTTAGACTTTAATCTTGCATTCTTGTAATAGAAATCCAAATAAATCACATGGATTAATTTTGTAACCAAATAAAATTCCTCATGTAATTAAATAGAATTCCCCACTAACTTCTTGAAATAATGCTTCATGTATTTTAATAACCATGATGTAGATCTTCCAAAATAATCACAAAAATAATCTTGAATAAATATTCCATGTGATAAATGAATATTCTTGAATGAAATATCTTGAATAGCTCCTCTTTAATTATCACTTGGATTCAAATAAAGAAAATTCCAAATATTCCGAATAAATTTTTCTAGAACGGTTTTGAATTTAATTATCCCATTTCGGCGAAATTCAAACCGCGTCATGAGAAAATTTATAGATGATTTTTGGTTCAAGAAATCGAAAATAACGGTATAACCTGGTTTTTCTTGTATTTTAGAACAATGTGAAACACACATGAACCAAAGCCGGTAGAATTTTGACTGTTCTTCCTGAAAAATATTCGGAGAAAAACGAAGACCATTTGCTGGACAGAGTGTGGAAATAAACGCACAATTATTTGAAATTCTTTGATGAACCAGTTGTGATACAGTGGGAGAACTGACTTGGGATTTTGCGTTTGTGTTCGTAAATGTTTCGGTTTAGCAAGAGTCGCCACCGACTTTTTATTTTATCCTAAGGAAAGGTCAAAAAGCACAGGAAAGACCTTTGAGATATTTTCTTGGGTTCGGGGAGTAGATTATAGAAAGGGAAGGTATTATCACCCTTTCTATCCATGGTTATCCATGGGATCTTAGTTACTTGTTTAGATCACTTGCTTTGCTTTTCAATTGTTTGAAATGGTGCTCTTCAATTGTTTGAAATGGTGCTTAGTGTGTGGTTTTGAAAGATGTTTTGAAAAGAGGCAATCGTTGTGGCAACCTTTGTAATGATTCTTGTTTGAATGTATACAAAGGTGTTTTTGTCTTTTGAAAAGTTTCCAATGTTTGAAAGTAGGGTTTGAAGATAGCAAGGATGTTTTTGCAAGTTTTGATCAAGTAACTAAGAGTTGTCTACCCTATCTACTCAAAGATCTTTCTTATGTTTTTAACCCTTTTAACAGTGTTGCTTCACCATTATATTTGGTGAACAACCTTGTGTTAGGATGTTAAACGGGACAGGCGCGGGTCATCATATAGACCATGATAGCAATGGTGTCAAGTATTTTTGGCAATTTTCTTAAGGGACTTGATCATTTTTGTTTAGGCAACCAAGATAGCGTCATCGAGGGACTATGATCTTTTGTTTGTTTTTGTTTTGCCAAAGTACATAACATGCCTACCATGGCACATTTTTGAAGGAAACAAGTGGATTGTAACCCTAGGGGTGCAAGTGTGCATTGTGTTTGTTTTTTTCATGCATTTTTGTCTTTGATTAGGTCAAACTATTTGTTGGTTTTGATTTTGCATACAAACCCTAATTCTCTAATCATGGCATAATTGAAAGCATTAAGTGCGTAAAAATAAATCTAAGCTATTACAAATTTGATATAGGGAGGGGGTACAATTTTCTATAGGGGATTATTTTGCAAGAAATTAAAATCCTAAATTATTACAACCAAATTGAGTTTACAATGCATAATATTTAAATGTATTAAATAAACACAATAAATAAATATTAAATAAAATGTATTTATGCAAAAAGGAGTTTTTATGTATGCAAAGTATTTTTAATGTAAAAAAAAAGGTGTAAAGAAATAAAATAAAAAAATAAAAAAAGAATTGATTTTATTTAATTAAGGGGTAAACCCTAATTTTTCTTAAGAAAATGATATTATTTATTATTTATATAAAAAAATATGTTGATATGTACGAAAATGAAATATATTGAAGAAAATGTATTTTTTTGTATAAAAAATAAAAAGGGTAATATTTTTATATTTTTACTCTAATTATCTAATAAAAAAAAGATATATATATATATATATATATATATATATATATATATATATATATATATATATATATATATATATATATATATATATATATATATAATATTAAATATGTATAAAATAAAATAAAATATTTACAAAAATAAAATATATTCAAGAAAATATTTTCAGTATGAATAAAAAATAAAAAAATGAAAATAAAAGTATTATTTACATTATTTTTAAAATTAAAAAAATAATAAAATGGTATTAAGAATGTTTTAATGTTAGAAATAATTAAAATAAATACCAAATAAATGTAAAAAGTTATGAAAATATTTTTCAAGTATTTTTTATGTTTGGATATAAAATAACAAAGTCATAAATGAAATAAAAATGCAAAAATAATAAAAATACAAGAAGTTGGGCCAGGGGGTGTGAAACTGAAAAAGAAGGTGTTAGAAGCAAAAACAAGCCAGCCCAACCCAAGTCTTCATCTTCTTCCTCCAGCACTGTGAAAAACGCGCGTTCTAAGTTCAAACAGCTAACTCCTGCATTTGTGATCTTTTGCCAAAACTCAAAACATGAAACTTGTAGAGCATCAAACCACGATTCCAACCATATAAAAAACTTAATCTAACTCTCAAAGACCAGAGAGAATTTCTCTGGCCCTAATTTCTAACCTAGTTTTTTCAGAAAGTTCATGGATGAAATTCTCTTAGCACGTTTAATATAAATGAAAACTGAGCATATGTATGGTTTCAGGGCAATGAGTACTACATCTTTCATTCACAAACCTAAGGCTAAATGTTCCTAAATAGAGAGATATAAGTTGATGAAAAAACATGTTTCAGTTGGATTCGAGTTGGACAATGCAGCAACTTTCAGTGAGGCCTGGGGTTCTTTTAAGCTTGCTTGATGTTCCCTGAACCTTTCCCAATGCTTAGTTTGTTTTGAAATGACCTGAATCAACCTCTAGAAGTCAACCTGCATAAGCTTGAAATAGAAATGGTGAACACTATAAATGGAGTTGCAGTTGGAAATGGAGGTTTGGGATAGCTTGAGTGAGTTGAATGGAAGGTGTTTGAAGTGGAAAGGAGAAAAATGCACGAGCAAAATGAGCTATGGCACTCAAGTTGCAGCAACTGCCCTATTTTGCAAGTGTTTGGTGTTTTGGTGTTCAAGGGTGTTTGAGGGATTATTGGCTCGTGTTTCTGACCTTAGGCAATGTGTAAAACTTGTTTCAAATGTTGGCTTAAGTTGAAAATATCATATGTGCAAGTTATGGACTTTTGGCAAAATGACTTGGTTTTGAAGCAAAATGTGAGAGTTGACAATGCAAGGTTGTACTGGCTTGTAACCAAGCTGCACAAAGTGGTTGAGCTTTGCCTGACATTAGGGAGCCTTGTTTGCAGCAAAAGGCTTGGTGTATGGCTCAAGAAATGAAACTTGACATAAAGCATGCTTTATGTAAATGGAAGTGTTATCTTTATGCCCAAAATGGAATTGTTCATTGTATAATGCTCCCTTGATCAAAACAATGTCTCTAACCAATGTATTTGCATTAAATTTTTAAGTGTAAATTGGTTTAGAGGCCTGTAATTAAGTACAAAGCTAGTTTGGTCATATTTTGCAAGTTGTATGAACATGTATTGGCCATGGTTACAAAGTGAGTTTTTGCCATCTTCAAGCATTCGATTCTCCCTAACCACAAATGTGTTTGAGGATTTATTGGACAATTTGGAAAGCTTGCAACATGTACTATAATCCATCTTTGAAATGCAACATGATACTCCAAGTGGAACTATGTGAAAAATGGCCAAGAAGATGGGTCAAAATCCTGCCTAAACTAGGGCAAAATTTCTAAGTTAAAAGTTTTAGGTACCCTTGTTCCAAAAATCATAACTTGAGATCCAAGCTTATTTTGAGAAAAATTTGTGAATAAAAGTTGTAGACTTTGTGATGTACTACAACGTTCATGTTGTAAGTTTTGTTTGAATCCATTTGCATCTTGGTGAAAATATGGGGCAAAGTTAGGAAAAATTAAGAAAATTTCATAACTTAGAAAATTTCTAAGTTATGAAAATTTTCAATTTCAAACCCTAATTTGTAATTTTGGGTTTCTTGATGAACAAGTTTCATAATTTGACACATCTTGATGAAAAATGACCCTTGGCACTTGATTTTGACCAAAAAGTCAAAGTTTGACTTTTCAGTGTACAGTCAAAGTTTGATCAGTTGACTGAAAAATTCATCTGTCAATCCCATGCATTTGAGATCTTTTGAACTTGTTGAATAGATCAAGATAGTGTCATTGAGTCCTTGAGTCCATGGTTGAGCTTAAATTGCCATTGGCTAGGTCAAACAGTCAAAAATTGCCTTTGTGCAGTCAAAACCCTAAAAATGACCATTTTGCCCTTTTGGTGATCTGATCAAATTTCTTGTGGAATTGTGGTCCAAACTTGATCAAATGGTTCATATGAGTTCATAATGTTGATGTGGGTCAAAATTCATGAGGTTTGACTGTAAATTGGCCACAATTGACTTTTTCCCCAATACAACTGATTTCTAGGTCAATTGTCCAATTGACTGGGCAAAAATTTGATTCAAGGCTTGAAACTTGGTATGGACAAACTTATGAGTCCAACATGAAGTATGAAAGTAACTTTGGGCATTGTAGGTCAAAACGTCCTTGTGCAAACTCAAACCCTAATTTAGGTCAATAGTGCAAGGAGATGTCTTGAGCAGAGCAAACCCTAGCTTGGTCTTGAGTTCCAAGAGTCTTGTGATGAGAAATGTTGATAAAATGAGAGGGCAAATTTTGGGGCACAACAGTTTCCCATATTCAATCTTATTGAACCTGAAGAGTTAGATTGGCAAGTTTGCCTTTCGTGACTCGAAGGTAAAAGAGGATTGGACACTAGAGTGCCCGTAAATTTGCACTCGTCAAAATATTTTTGAGGGAATGGGCTTAAAGATGCCATTTGGAGATGGTAGAATGTTGCTGGAGATGGGATCAAAGATGTCATCCAAGAATGTTTGTTGAACTGCAATGTTGTAGGTCAGAAGAATAAGCATCGAAATGGTATCCGTGTCTGGAAGGAATGCATTTGAACTGTATCTGGAGACTGAGTCTGTATGAGCAAAGGAACGGCGTCCGTGTCTGGAGAGTATCTAAGTTGTAACGGTATTTGATCTTTGACTGAATATCAGAATGACTGTCGTGTCTAGAGTGTATCTGTATTCTGAATGGGTAAGAGAGAAACATCTGTATATGGAGCAACTGTGTGCTGAGGATAAGTTCTGAATGAGTGGCAGAATGGAAACCGTGTTTGGAGCGTATCTGGATTGTATCTGAAGTTGAGATCTGTATGAGTAGTAGAATGACTTCCGTGTCTGGAGTGTATCCGTACTGTAACTTGGATCTGAATAAGTGACAGAATGACTTCCGTGGCAACTGCATTGAGGAGAATCAAACTTCTGGTGTAAGGGCCAGAATGGCATCCGTGTTTGGAGTGTATCTGAACTTGAAGTTGACAGTTGAATCTGAAAGAGAGATAGAATGGTCGCCGTGTCTGGAGCGTATCTAGTCCGTATCTGATTGCTGAAGTCTGAATGAGTAGTAGAATGACCGTCGTGTCTGGGGTGTATTTATACTATATTTGACTTGAAATTCTGAATGAGTAATAGAATGACCGCCGTGTCTGGGGTGTATCCATACTATATCTGAAATCTCTGAATAGCTGTTAATGGTAGCTTTTTAATCTTATCCTGAAAAGGGTAAAATGTTAGCTAAAACACAAAGTCATGTTGCATGATATGTATGATGCAATGAACGGTGTCTCATCAATGTTTATGAATGTAATAGATGTGCATGTAAGCTGAGTAGCTGTCTTGCTGAGGAAAATAAATCCTTGATAACTGGAGATAAAGAAATCTTTGACTGCTGCTGGAGAAAATTAATTCCTGACTGATGCTGAGGATTCAAAAAATTTTGATTGTTGAAGATGAGAAATCCTTGCTGACTGCTTGGGGATTAAAGATCTTTGATTGCTGAGAATGAGAAATCCTGGGACCAATGCTGGGGATTGAAAATCCTTGGTGACTTGTGGGGATTTAACAAGAGCTTCGACAACTTCTGCAGGGAATGAGAATCCTTCATGGCCTTTTTGGGAAATAAGGAAAATTCTGAAAATCTCCTATGGGGTGTTAAAACCTGGGAGGCTTCTGCTTGGAGAGATGAGACCGAGAATCTTCGCTCTGCTGGGAAATAACTCTGTGGGGAGAATGTTTACTCGGCCGGTGATATCAGGAGCTTGGGTTGTACGCCAATCTACTGGGGAAGCTGGGGAACACTGAATGGTTCTCACTGGGGATTGATAGTTAGAATTTTGACTTCGCTGGGGAAGAAGGTTTAGAAAATTCTGGCTCCGCTGGGGATCTTGAAATTTAACTCTGCTAGGGATGTATATTCCAAGGTTTTAGGTTTATTGAGGATCCGAATGACGTACTGTAGGGGATTTCGTCTGGAATAGCACAAAGATATCTTCCTACACCTTTAACCTATCAGTAATTATCCTTTCTCAATTCCGTTTTATTTGTAAGCAGTGATTATATTCAAATGCATATGCCTATTTAACAAAACATTGGACGTTTTCAAATAAAACATAAGTATAAAAAAGAAAGGAAAAGCAAACAAATTTTTGCACTTTGAAGTATCTTTGTATTAACTTTTGTAAGTATCTTTGTACAAAGGAGACAAACATCCTAGTAAGAGAATGTTGTCATGAAAATTGAGAAAAAATTTATATAAAAGAAAGATGGCTATGTGTAACAATTCCATGGGGTTCCCATTCTTCTATAGCCTTCACAACTCTGAGTATCTTGTCCATTTGCTGCTTCGTCCGCCGATGATTAGATTGATCAGAATCTTGGAGCTTGTTGGTGAAGAGATTGTTTTTAAAGTGATCCGACGAGACATAGCCATACGCTTTAATTCCCTAAATTTTGCCTGGACCGCCCTTTCAGGTTTTCGATCCACCGGGAAACCCTTTTTTGCCCAAGTCGCCCTTTTGGGTTTTCAACTTGCCGGGTGTACAAATTTTTTTTTATTTATCCCTAATTTTTGCCTGAACTGCCCTTTTGGGTTTTCGATTCACCGGGATGCCCATTTTTGCCCAAGTCGCCCTTTCGGGTTTTCAACTTGTCAGGTCGTTTTATGCATAGTATCTTTTGACTATGGCTGCGTTCACAGTGTGCGGTAAGTCGTCACCGTCCATGGTGGTCAGAATCATTGCCCCACCAGAAAAGATGCTCTTGATCACAAATGGTCCTTCGTAAGTAGGAGTCCACTTGCCCATGGGATCACTTTGCGGTAAGATGATCCGCTTGATTACAAGATCTCCGACTCGATATACTTGACGCCTGACTTTCTTGTTGAAAGCCTTGATCATCCGTTTTTTATACGTCTGACCATGACAAACAGTAGTAAGTCGCTTCTCGTCGATCAAATTAAGTTGATCAAGCCGGTTTGAATCCAATCGTCTTCACTCAAACCGGCATCCTTCATAATCCTTAAGGAAGGAATCTGAACTTCCATGGGTAAAACAGCTTCCATGCCATATACCAAAGAAAGGGGGGTTGCCCCTGTTGAAGTACGCGCCGTGGTACGATATCCATGCAGAGCAAACGGTAACATCTCATGCCAGTCCTTGTAGGTGATTTTCATCTTTTGAATGATCTTCTTGATATTTTTGTTCGCGGCTTCAACAACACCGTTCATCTTCGGCCGATAGGGAGATGAATTATGATGATAAATCTTGAATTGTTCACATAGAGCGGTGATCATAGTGTTGTTCAAATTTGTACCATTGTCCGTGATGATCCTGTCGGGGATACCGTACCGACATATGAGATTCTGCTTGATGAAGCGGGCAACCACATTCTTTGTGACGGAGGCAAAGGAAGTTGCTTCAACCCATTTGGTGAAGTAATCAATAGCCACCAGGATGAAGCGATGTCCATTGGATGCCGTGGGCTTGATCTCTCCAATCATGTCAATGCCCCACATTGCGAACGGCCAAGGAGCTATTAGAACATTGAGAGGAACAGGAGGAATGTGCACTTTGTCAGCGTAGACTTGACATTTGTGGCAAGTACGGGAATGTTGATGACAATCAGCTTCCATGGTAGACCAGTAGTAGCCTGCCCTTAGAATCTTCTTAGCCATTGTATGTCCGCTCAGGTGGGTGCCAAATGTACCACTATGTATCTCGGTCATGATCAACTCTACTTCAACCTTGTCCACACAACGAAGTAGAACACAATCATGGTTGCGTTTGTAAAGGATGCCATTGCTTAGGAAGAACTTGGCAGCAAATCTCCTTAAGAACTTTTTGTCATTGACGGAAGCTCCTTCAGGGTATTCTCGAGTCTGCAGATACCTTTTGATTTCATGAAACCAGGGTTGTTCCACTATTTCTTCGGTATTAATCTCATGATAGTGCGCAGGTTCGTCCATTCGCTCGATGGTGATTTGGGGAACCTCGTTATCCCAGTTGAGTTTAAACATGGAAGACATTGTAGCCAGAGCATCTGCTAGCTGATTCTCTTCTTGCGGGAAGTGCTCGAAAGTAATCTGCTCAAAATGAGGCAACAGTGTTAGGACATGTTCTTTGTATGGGATAAGATTAGGATGTTTAGTATCCCACTCTCCTTTGACTTGACTGATAACCAAAGTCGAGTCTCCAAATACGACCAAAGATTTGATTCCCAAGTCTATAGCAGCCTTGAGACCAAAGATGCAAGCTTCATATTCAGCCATGTTATTGGTACAGCTGAAGCAAATTCGGGCAGTGAATGGTGTATGGCAACCTTCCAGAGAAATGAGTATCACACTGATACCATTGCCAAGTGCGTTTGAAGCACCATCAAAGTACAAGGTCCATCGGGATCCTTGTTCAGGTCCGTCATACGGTCCGTTACCTTCAATGTTGTCCAATGTCATGATGTCCTCGTCAGGGAAGTCGAATCTCATAGATTGGTAATCTTCGACAGCTTCCATGAGCTAGATGGTCAGCTAGTACACTCCCCTTTATAGCTTTTTGGGTAGTATACTGGATATCATACTCAGTCAGGATCATTTGCCATCTAGCGATTCTTCAAGATAAAGCAGGCTTCTCGAAGATATACTTAATCGGATCCATCTTGGAAATCAGCAAAGTGGTATGAGTCAACATATACCGCCTTAGCCGGCGAGCAGCCCATACTAAAGCGCAGCAAGTTTTCTCGAGCAGTGAGTAGCGAGTCTCACAGTCGATAAACTTTTTGCTAAGGTAATAAATGGCATACTCTTTTCGGCCAGACTCGTCATGTTGGCCCAGTACGCACCTCATTGAGTTATCCAAAACAGTCAGATACATGATTAACGACCTTCCTTCGACGGGCGGCATCAAAATAGGAGGTTCCAGTAAATACTCCTTGATCTTATCAAAAGCCACTTGACAATCATTGTTCCATTCAACTACCTGATCTTTCTTCAACAGTTTGAAGATTGGCTCACAGGTAGATGTTAGGTGAGAGATAAACCTCACAATATAGTTTAAGCGTCCCAAGAATCCTCTAACCTCCTTTTCAGTGCGGGGGGCTGGCATTTCTTGTATAGCCTTTACTTTAGCAGGATCAACCTAAATTCCTTTGTTGCTGACGATAAATCCTAAAAGTTTACCAGACCTGACTCCAAAAGTGCACTTACTTGGGTTTAGTTTGAGCTTAAACTCCTTCAACCTAACAAACAACTTTTGCAGATGATCAAGGTGTTCTTCTTCTGTTTGTGATCGGGCTATCATGTCGTCTACGTAAACTTCAATCTCATGATGTATCATATCATGAAACAAAGCTACCATGGCACGTTGATAGGTTGCCTCGGAATTCTTCAGTCCGAATGGCATCACTTTGTAGTAGAAGGTACCCCATTGCGTGACAAAAGTAGTTTTCTCCATGTCTTCGGGGGCCATTTTGATCTGGTTGTATCCCGAGAATCCATCCATGAAGGAAAATACCTTATGTTGAGCTGTGTTGTCAACCAAGATGTCGATGTGTGGCAGTGGAAAATCATCTTTAGGGATATCCCTGTTTAAATCCCTATAGTCCACACACATTCTGACTTTGCCGTCCTTCTTAGGTACGAGCACAATGTTAGCAACCCATTGTGGATAGGAAGTAACACCCAGAAAGCCAGCATTGAATTGCTTCATTACCTCAGCTTTGATCTTCTCAGACATGTCGGGCCTTATTCGGTGGACCTTTTGCTTGATTGGTGGACAGTCTTCTCTTGTAGGGAGACGGTGAACCACGATATCTGTGTCTAATCCTGGCATGTCTTCATAGGACCAGGCGAAGATTTCAACATATTCGTTCAACAACTGCACTAATCGCTCTTTGACACCTGGTTCCAGGTTGGAACCCACCTTAACCTCTTTCTTGTCTTCCTCTGTTCCCAAGTTGATGGTTTCTATCAACTCTTCATGAGGCAGAATAGCCCTCTCTTCTTGTTGCAAAAGTCTGGCTAACTCTCCCGGCACTTCACAGTCTTCGTCAACTTCGTACTCAGCATGATTGACCAAATCTTCAGAGTCACCGAAGGCTAAAGAAGAATAGTCACCCATGGAATCCGGAGTGGATGGGTACCTGAATTTTGTGAGTGTGGGTGTGTGTAAGGGATATCCATCCTTAAACAAAACAAGATGCAAAAGGAAAGAAAATGAACACAACAGTTTATAGATGAAAACGTCCAATGATTCATTAAAACATGGCATATGATAATGAAGAAAACCAAGCCCTTACAAATGGACCTATATGCCCCAGGAAAGACATAAGGTGAAAATAGTGTACGAATTGTTTAGTTATTACAGACCAAAATAGGAAATTGTTCAAAGATAAATTACTGGTTGATGAAAGTGATAGGAATAAAGTCCTTTGCTTCCTAGTTGCTTAATCCTCCTTCGACGGTTGGAAAGATCCAATCTTCAAAGTTGTCTTCTTCATCATCATCTTCTAAGGCATTAATTCCATGGTGAGTGATTTTTACGGGTGTTCCTCCAGCCTTGGAGCGACGCATAGCTTTCTGGCCAGCAGCAGTAAAACCTAGTCCGAACTTGTCCGTCTTAAGGGGAAAATCAGGTAGTTTCCCCCACACTGTACTCCGTCCTTCTTTGATTACAACCTCTGCATCCTTGAGAGATGCCATCCTAGATGCGGGCTTGGAAACGATAGGCACATCAGTCATTGTCTTTGCAGCTGCGATTTCAGGAGAAACCTCTTCAAAATGTTGGAAAGGCGTTTCTATGAATTCGCCGTCCAACTCCATATAGTGGAAGGAGTTGAGGTGACTTATCATGTACTCTTCCTTGTTGTGCACCGTTATAATCTTACCCTGAACAGGATACTTTAGCATTTGGTGTAAAGAGGAGGTAATTTCCCTGACATAATGGATCCACGGCCTTCCCAACAAACACGAATATGAAGGACGGATGTCCATCACATAAAAGGTGGAGTTGAAAACTTCTGTTCCCACTTTGATAGGAATGTCAACCTCTCTGTGAACCATTCTTTTGGACCCATCAAAGGCCCTAACCACGATATTACTTGGCTTCAGCACTAACCCTTCATAGTCCAAATGGTCTAATGCTTTCTTCGGTAGCACATTCAAGGAGGGACCAGTATCAACGAGGACATGGGCAAGGGTGGTTCCCCTGCATTCTACTGAGACATGCAACGCGTCGTTGTGCTTCCTTCCTTTAGGGGTCAAATCAGCATCAAAAAAACGAAGACCATTATCAGTAGTGAGGCTAGCCACGCACTCTTGAAACTGGTCAGCCGAAGTTTCTTGAGGCACGTGTGCCGTCTTCAAAAATTTGATCAGGGCCTTAGCATGGGCCTCAGAGCAGAGTAGAAGAGCCAACATGGAGATTTTGGAAGGGGTCTGCCCTAGCTGTTCCACGATGTCGTAGTCGCTCTTTTTGATTATCTTTAAGATTTCTTCCATTTCTTTCTGGGTGGTCTCGGGGATTACCACAGTCTGAGCCTTCATCCTGACAGGCGCTTCTAGTATCCCCTTACCCTTATCGGTAGTATCAACAAATGGTCTAACTTCAGGAGTATCCAATTCTTCAATTATCGGGCCTTGCACAGATGGCTTGACAGGCACAGAAGCTTTCGAGGGTCTGAAGACTGCTCGTGGGGGAGCAATCTCCGGAGAGAAAATCCGTCCGCTGCGAGTTATCTTGCTTGTTCCCGAAATGTTCCCGATATCAGGGGTTTCATCATCAGAATTCTCTTGGACTGATTCAATCTGTTTGATACCATGATAGAAGATTTCTCCTCCGTAGTTCCATGGTATCGTTTTGTTAGATAGATACTGGACAAGCCCCGACATGGTGATTTTCAATGGTACAAATTTAGGGTCAGGCGTAATCTTGACAGGCCTTTTGCAAGCCTTGGGAATATTGTCGGAGATGGTTATTATTGCAATGTCATTGGTTGAAGTAGAAACAGTAGCGGGAGTAACGGGAGTGAAGGTATCAACGGGAGTGTTTTGGAAGAGTATCTCTTGGGAATCCATCAGGCGTTGGAGGCCTGATTTCAACATTGGGCAGTCAGCTCGTATGTTTAAATAAATGTAACAGTCTTTTCCACAGCCTGGGAATATCTCGGCTCTCATCAAATTCACTTTAATCACTGGTAACGGAGTCAAAAGGTCAGCAACATTGGTAACATGAAGGTCTTCCATAACGGCATGAACATTATGACCGTGCTTGGACATTGGGGCAGAAATCACATTTGGCTTTTCGGGCGCATCGAATTCTACCTCCTTGGCGTCAATCAGGTCTTGGATTTTGTTCTTAAGAGCCCAACAGTCGTTGGTATCATGCGCTATACTGTCAGAGTGGTAAGCACATTTTGCATTGGAGTGGTAATATGGAGAAGAGGTATTAGGGTTCTTTGGCGCTTCCTTCAAATTGGTAAGATTCAGCTTTAGCAAATGAGGGAGTACTTGAGCCGGTGTCATGTTGATTCCGGTGAATTGCCGTTGTGGCCTTTCTACCCGTTGCTGATTAGATCTTGGTTGATTGATGCGAGGTTGATCATTTGAAGAGTTTTAGATCATCACAGCCCCTATAGTTGGTCGGTGCTCGGTTCTTCCTTGACTTTTCTGAGAATAAACAGCAGAAGCTTCCTTCTTAGCTGGGAAGGTCTTCTTAATAGTAGTGGACGTGGAGGCATATTTCTGAATCTTACCACTTTTAATGTCGGCCTCGACCCTTTCGCCGGTCAGAATTAATTTGGTGAAACCCCGCGGAGGAACTCCCAATTAAATGATTGAAGAAAGGGCCAAACAGGGTCCCTAAAAACATGTCAACCAGCTCTCTATCCGACAATGGTGGCTGCACCCTTCCATCCAGACCACGCCACTTCTGGGCATACTCTTTAAATCCTTCATTATAAGCCATACCCATACTCTTTAGTTGAGTACGAGTGGGCACTAAATCAGCATTGTATTGGTATTGCCGGTAGAAAGCAGCAGCTAAGCCTTCCCAGTTATGAACCTCCAATCTCTCGAGTTGATAGAACCAGTCCAATTATGTGCCTAACAAATTGTCTTGAAAAAAATGGACCCAAAGATCCTTATCAGATGAGTGGGGTTGGATCTTTCGGACGTAGGATCTCAGATGCATCTTTGGACATGACAGACCGTCATACTTGGAAAATGTAGGAACTTTGAACTTGGGAGGAATAACGATCCCAGCGACCAACCCTAGTTCTTCGAAATCTAAACCAGGTACCCTTTGCAACTCCATGGCTTCCAACCGATCCTCAAGATTTTTGAATTTAACATCCGTCGGGGGATATTGCTCTTCGGAGTAATCTTCGTCTTCTTCCTCTTCCTCTTCTTCTCCTTCAACTTCAGATTCATAAGGCATTGCAGTTCCTTTTCCTTTACCAGCCCCTTCATCAGACGTCGAGGGGAATTCGAGAAATTTTCTAGCATTGCTTTCAAACCTTCTTCCCATGATGACTACACCGGGTATTTTCTTCTTTTTCTCTTTATCTTTCTCCAACAGTGCTTTAAGGTCCTCTTGACCCTTTGCTAAGGTCATGAGGAGTTGCTTGAATTGAGAGTTCTATGCTTGCAGATCCTTAACCGTCTACTCCAAATCCATCTGGCTGAAATAAACAGCAGAAAGATAAGGAAACCTGGTGTGAAGACCTGTTTATGCATATGATGAATGATATGTTATTCATGTAATGCATTCAAGGATTCAGAAAATTCAAATTTGTTGCAAACAAAAAGAACACACGTCATATTAAGAAGAAATTTGTTAGTACATAAGTGCCCCATGGGCAAAATATTACAAAATTCTTAATGTAAAAATACATTGCACATCCTCTTTGGTGCGATGTAAGTGTTGAGAGTTTCCTCCTCATGAAGTCGGCGGGTAAGCTCCAAAACCTTCTTCTCACTGGAATAGAAGCTGGCTTCAAAAGTATTCCATTCTTCCTTGAGTTGGATCCAACTCTTTTGTAACTCTTCAAATGACGTTGGCACGTCAGGATGTAGGAGGGTGTATGGAACCTTTCCTTCCATAACAGGCTCTTTGATCACAGGGAGAATGTGAGGATATGGCATCATAAGATTCTGGGCGCGTGTTCGTACCCACTTGAGATAAGGCTCAAGGGGGATGGAATTCTTGTGCCCCAGTGTCTTACTATCCACTTTGTTGGGAATCCTCCAAGCTCTGATGAACCTTTGTCAAAGTCCTTGGGCATTGTTGTCGAAGTCAAAAACTAAGCCAGGAATCATCATATCATGAGGGTCATCCCTTCTAGCATATCCAAACTGTCTTAGAGCTAAACAGGGGTTGTAGGTAATGCCTCCCCTAATCCCAAGTAGCGGGACATTAGGGAATTCCACACAACAATCAATGATGATGACATTTTCTCTGGACCGAGAACACCAATGAACATCAGAATGTCTGAGGGTCATCAGCCGTTGTGACCACCTTAAACCCTGCTCATTCTTCAAAACTGATTGTGGAAGGTGAGAAATAAACCACCTTGCTAGGAGAGGAGTACAGCACATGAGAATACCTCTTTTCCTCATTTTTCGTGTGTAAAATGAGTGTAGGATGTCCCCAAGCAATGTAGGCACAGGGTTCCGAGATATGAAAATCTTGATAGCATTCACATCTATAAGTTGATCAGGGTTTGGGAACAAGACCAACCCATAGATGAGAAGTGCTACAATCTCCTCAAAAGCTTGTAGATCTAGAGAGTTCCAGCAGTCTTATGCCTTCTCAAACAGAAACTTTGCCAAGAAATCCTTGACACCACTTCTGGTTTCCCAATGTTATTTGATATCAGATGGTTGCAAGTGTAATGCTTGAGAAACATCTTCAGGCTTTGGTTCTTTTTCTGTACCGTTGTAGGGTAGTTGATGAAGAATAGGAATTCTCAGGAGTTGAGAAAATTCCTCCAAAGTAGGTACTAGTTGGTATTTAGGGAATGTGAAACAATGGTGTAGAGGGTCAAAGAACTGGAAGAGAACTTTCACCATGTCTTCTTCAATGTTGGAGTTTACCAAGCTGAGAAGTCTACCATGTCTTTCACTGAAAAGAGAATTCTCGAGAATCCTGGAAGTAAGCTCCTTGAGTTGAGGAGGGATTCTCACAAGGTTGACTTGTATTGTTTTCCTGCGAAGAGATTCCATGACCTACAAAACAAGAACAAAGATGAAGATCCAAACCCTTGAAATGCTTAGTGGATGCATATGATGTTTTATGACGTTCATGATGTATGCACAAACATATGTACAAGCAAGTCACACAAAACCCTAGTTTCAGGCTTACATGAGGTTTCATAGGTAAGTACCCTCTTGAGTTTAGTCAGCTCAAATTTGTCCTATAAATAGTAACCGGGTTCTAAGGAGCTCAATATCACTGGATTATTTTCTATGTTCATTGTTTGGTTTAGCCACTTAACCGACGACTAAAATATTCCAAGAAAACAACCCTCAATGAGTGTAGAATCGAGTATCTACCAACTTCGGACTACACCAAAGTCGGTCATCTCACTACCCCTAAATAATGCCAAGATGGTCAAGTAAGGTTCTAAGAGTTCATTAGTGCTTTATGACATCACTCAGTGGCCCCGTATTCTCTTTTATTGACTCAAAGGCTACCGGTACTCACAAATATGTCACACTAATATAGTTATTGCTTCAACCATGTCCGGGTAGAGGATTTCAAGCCCAAACATGAGAATCAAATGTAAAGCAATCAAAGCAATCAAGATAAGCATGCAAAAGGTGATCTAAGCCCTAAGGTTACTCCACTTTTAAGGTCGTCCCCAGCAGAGTCGCCAGTTCTGTGATACGGTGGGAGAACTGACTTTGGATTTTGCGTTTGTGTTCACAAATGTTTCGGTTTAGCAAGAGTCACCACCGACTTTTTATTTTATCCTAAGGAAAGGTCAAAAAGCACAGGAAAGACCTTTGAGATGTTTTCTTGGGTTTCTGGGAGTAGATTATAGAAAGGGAAGGTATTAGCACCCTTTTTAACCATGGTTATCCATGGTCTCTTAGTTACTTGTTTAGATCACTTGATTTGCTTTTCAATTGTTTGAAATGGTGCTCTTCAATTGTTTGAAATGGTGCTTAGTGTGTGGTTTTGAAAGATGTTTTGAAAAGAGACCATCGTTGTGGCAACCTTTGTAATGATTCTTGTTTGAATGTATACAAAGGTGTTTTTGTCTTTTGAAAAGTTTCCAATGTTTGAAAGTAGGGTTTGAAGATAGCAAGGATGTTTTTGCAAGTTTTGATCAAGTAACTAAGAGTTGTCTACCCTATCTACTCAAAGATATTTCTTATGTTTTTAACCCTTTTAACAGTGTTGTTTCACCATTTTGGTGAACAACCTTGTGTTAGGATGTTAAACGGGACAGGCGCGGGTCATCGTATAGACCATGATAGCAATGGTGTAAAGTATTTTTGGCAATTTTCTTAAGGGACTTGATCATTTTTGTTTAGGCAACCAAGATAGCGTCATCGAGGGACTATGATCTTTTGTTTGTTTTTGTTTTGCCAAAGTACATAACATGCATACCATGGCCCATTTTTGAAGGAAACAAGTGGATTGTAACCCTAGGGGTGCAAGTGTGCATTGTGTTTGTTTTTTTCATGTATTTTTGTCTTTGATTACGTCAAACTATTTGTTGGTTTTGATTTTGCATACAAACCCTAATTCTTTAATCATGGCATAATTGAAAGCATTAAGTGCGTAAAAATAAATCTAAGCTATTACAACTTTGATATAGGGAGGGGGTACAATTTTGAATAGGGGATTATTTTGCAAGAAATTAAAACCCTAAATTATTACAACCAAATTTATAATGCATAATATTTAAATGTATTAAATAAACACAATAAATAAATATTAAATAAAATGTATTTATGCAAAAAGGAGTTTTTATGTATTCAAAATATTTTTAATGTAAAAAAAAAGGTGTAAAGAAATAAAATAAAAAAATAAAAAAAGAATTGATTTTATTTAATTAAGGGGTAGACCCTAATTTTTCTTAAGAAAATGATATTATTTATTATTTATATACAAAAATATGTTGATATGTACGAAAATGAAATATATTGAAGAAAATGTATTTTTTAGTATAAAAAATAAAAAAGGGTAATATTTTTATATTTTTACTCTAATTATTTAATAAAATAAAGATATATATATATATATATATATATATATATATATATATATATATATATATATATATATATATATATATATATATATATATATATATATATATATATATATATATATATATATATATATATATATATATATATATATATATATATATATATATATATATATATATATATATATATATATATATATATATATATATATATATATATATATATATATATATATATATATATATATATATATATATATATATATATATAATATTAAATATGTATAAAATAAAATAAAATATTTACAAAAATAAAATATATTCAAGAAAATATTTTCAGTATGAATAAAAAATAAAAAAATGAAAATAAAAGTATTATTTACATTATTTTTAAAATTAAACAAATAATAAAATGGTATTAAGAATGTTTTAATGTTAGAAATAATTAAAATAAATACCAAATAAATGTAAAAAATTATGAAAATATTTTTCAAGTATTTTTTATGTTTGAAAATAAAATAACAAAGTCAGAAATGAAATAAAAATGCAAAAATAATAAAAATACAAGAAGTTGGGCCAGGGGGTGTGAAACTGAAAAAAAAAGGTGTTAGAAGCAAAAACAAGGCAGCCTAGCCCAAGTCTTCATCTTCTTCCTCCAGCACTGTGAAAAACGTGCGTTCTAAGTTCAAACAGCTAACTCCTGCATTTGTGATCTTTTGCCAAAACTCAAAACATGAAACTTGTAGAGCATCAAACCACGATTCTAACCATATAAAAAACTTAATCTAACTCTCAAAGACCGGAGAGAATTTCTCTGGCCCTAATTTCTAACCTAGTTTTTTTAGAAAGTTCTTGGATGAAATTCTCTTAGCACGTTTAATATAAATGAAAACTGAGCATATGTATGGTTTCAGGGCAATGAGTACTACATATTTCATTCACAAACCTAAGGCTAAATGTTCCTAAATAGAGAGATAGAAGTTGATGAAAAAACCTGTTTCAGTTGGATTCGAGTTGGACAATGCAGCAACTTTCAGTGAGGCCTGAGGTTCTTTTAAGCTTTCTTGATGTTCCCTGAACCTTTCCCAATGCTTAGTTTGTTTTGAAATGACTTGAATCAACCTCTAGAGGTCAACCTGCATAAGCTTGAAACAGAAATGGTGAACATTGTAAATGGAGTTACAGTTGGCAATGGAGATTTGGGATAGCTTGAGTGAGTTGAATGGAAGGTGTTTGAAGTGGAAAGGAGCAAAACGCATGAGCAAAATGAGCTATGGCACTCAAGTTGCAGCAACTGCCCTGTTTTGCAAGTTTTTGGTGTTTTGGTGTTCAAGGGTGTTTGAGGGATGATTGGCTCGTGTTTCTAACCTTAGGCAATGTGTAAAACTTGGTTATAGACTTTTGGCACAATGACGTGGTTTTGAAGAAAAATGTGAGAGTTGACAATGCAAGGCTGTACTGGCTTGTAACCTAGTTCCACAAAGTGGTTGAGCTTTGTCTGACATTAGGGAGCCTTGTTTGCAGCAAAAGGCTTGGTGTATGGCTCAAGAAATGAAACTTGACATAAAGCATGCTTTATGTAAATGGAAGTGTTATCTTTATGCCCAAAATGGAATTGTTCATTGTATAATGCTCCCTTGATCAGAACAATGCCTCTAACCAATGTATTTGCATTTAATTTTTGAGTGTAAATTGGTTTAGAGGCATGTAATTAAGTACAAATCTAGTTTGGTCAGATTTTGCAAGTTGTATGAAGATGTATTGGCCATGGTTACAAAGTGAGTTTTCGCCATCTTCAAGCATTCGATTCTCCCTAACCACAAATTTGTTTGAGGAGTTATTGGACAATTTTGAAAGCTTGCAACATGTACTATAATCCATCTTTGAAATGAAACTTGAGACTCCAAGTGGAACTATGTGAAAAATGGCCAAGAAGATGGGTCAAAATCCTGCCTAAACTAGGGAAAAATTTCTAAGTTAAAAGTTAAAAGTTTGAGAAAACTTTTTGAATAAAATTTGTAGACTTTGTGATGGACTACAACTTTCATGTTGTAAGTTTTGTTTGAATCCATTTGAATCTTGGTGAAAATGTGGGGCAAAGTTAGGAAAAATTAAGAAAATTTCATAACTTAGAAAATTTCTAAGTTATGAAATTTTTCAATTTCAAACCCTAATTTGTAATTTTGGGTTTCTTGATGAACAAGTTTAATAATTTGACACATATTGATTAAAAATGACCCTTGGAACTTGATTTTGACCAAAAAGTCAAAGTTTGACTTTTCAGTGTACAGTCAAATTTTGATCAGTTGACTGAAAAATTCATCTGTCAATCTCATGCATTTGAGATCTTTTGAACTTGTTGAATAGGTAAAGATAGTGTAATTGAGTCCTTTAGTCCATGGTTGAGCTTAAATTGCCATTGTCTAGGTCAAACAGTCAAAAATTGCCTTTGTGCAGTCAAAACCCTAAAAATGACCATTTTGCCCTTTTGGTGATCTGATCAAATTTCTTGTGGAATTGTGGTCCAAACTTGATCAAATGGTTCATATGAGTTCATAATGTTAATGTGGGTCAAAATTCATGAGGTTTGACTGTAAATTGGCCACAGTTGACTTTTTCCCCAATACAGCTGATTTCTAGGTCAACTGTCAAATTGACTGGGCAAAAACTTGATTCAAGGCTTGAAACTTGGTATGGACAAACTTATGAGTCCAACATGAATTATGAAAGTCACTTTGGGCATTTTAGGTCAAAACATCCATGTGCAAACTCAAACCCTAATTTAGGTCAACAGTGCAAGGAGATGTCTTGAGCAGAGCAAACCCTAGCTTGGTCTTGAGTTCCAAGAGTCTTGTGATGAGAAATGTTGATAAAATGAGAGGGCAAATTTTGGGGTACAACACCAGTCTTTTGGAAAGTAACGAACGACAACATTTCTGTTCTGAGACTCGAAATCCTTATCGACGTACAACGTCTAATGCTCTTCTTTCAGACCTATTTTCTGCACATGAAAATAAAACAACAAAACATGCACTTCGTGCTTGATTAGTGGTTAGTCATTCATAAAATTCTCACAACACTCGATAATCTCTACACAGTCAAAGCTTGAAACGTTCGAAACCTACCGTATTCTGTGACCTTGATGTGTATGAAAAATAATGCAAATGAAGCAGGGATCTTAGGTCAAAAATTGGGGTATGACAGAATGGTCTGGAAAAGTGCACTTGTGTTACTCTGTTTTTGAACTTCAACAATGGAGAAGATGGAGTTACAGTGATGTTTCAGGGTGTGGGATGGTTTACTTGTATGGTAAGGAAGCTTGGGAAAGCAAAAGGCCTGAAAACGCACGAGTGGAATGGAAGATTCAGTTTACAAGTCAGAAATGGCGAGTTTGGAGGCTTGTTATGCAATTTCTGATTCTAAGGTGTTTCAAGGCTTGGGCATGCGTGGTTTTAGTTGCAAAGTGATGGCTTTATATAGAGCAAAAGGTTGGAAGACTTGTGCTTGCTCAGAAGTACAAGATCACATGTCTTGCTACATTTCTTGTTTTTGAAGCAAGTGTGAGAAGTGACTTCTTAAGGCACCAATCTGATCTTATAGGGTCGCTTGAAGCTTTAAACATGTTTTTTTTCAAGTTTAGAGACTTGGTTTGTGCAGAAAGAACAAGTCCAAGGCTCAAGAAAATGGAAAAATGTAAAAAGCATGCTTTTTCAAAATGGCAAAGTTGCCTTTCTTCCAAAAATAGCTATTTCCTTGTACAATGCATTGAATGCTTGGCTTTAGGACATGAAACCTTGTGCAATTCATAAATGGTGGAGTGACAAACGAGTTTGAGGCCTAATAAGTGAAGATTGTACAGCCAATTTGCAAATTTTGAAAACTTGTTCTTCATGAAAATGACTTATAATCAAAGTGATAAAACCCTAACTTCATCTCTTTGATTCTCCCTACTCAAGAATGATCTCAAGGAGTTATTGGACATTTTGGAAAGCTTGTAATTTGCTATACAACCCATATTTGAAATGATTTTGAAGATTCCTCTTAGAACTAGGTGAAAAGTTGCCATGAAGTTAGGTCAAAAACCTGCCTAACAAGGGCAAAATTTCACAAAGTTGTTTTAGTTCATGAGCATGTATTCAAAAAATTATATTTTGAAATCCAAACATCTTTAGGAGAAATTGTATGAAGAAAAGTTATAGATTGCATGGAGATATACAACTTTCATGTTGGGAACTTCCTTTGAATCATTTTGTATCATGGTGAAAATTTGGCCTAAAGTTGAGAAAAAATAAGAAATTTTCTATAGTTAGAAAATTTTCTAAGTTAGAATTTTTCAAATCCAAATCTTAAATCTTTGATTTCTTGATGAACAAGTTTCACATTTTGACATGTTTTGATGAATTATGATCCTTGGCACTTGAATTTGACCAAAAAGTCAAATTTTGACTTTTCAGTGCATAGTTGACTTTTGATCAGTTGACTGAAAAATTCATCTGTCAATCAAATGGATTTGCAATGTTTTGAACTATGTCATTAGGTAAAGATGATTCAATTTATCTCTTGAGATCATGTCTTAAACCAATTTACCATTTGCTAGGTCAAAAATCAAAAATTGCCCCTTCTCAGTCAAAACCATAATTTTGACCATTTTGTCCTTTTGATGATTTGATCAAATTTCTTGGGGAATTATGGTCCAAACATGATCAAATGATACATATGAGTCTAATATGTTGATGTGGATAAAAATTATGAATTTTGGATGAAAATTGGCCATGGTTGAATTTTTCCCCAATACAGCTGATTTTTAGGTCAACTGTCCAATTGACTGATCAAAAATGTGATTCAAGGCTTGAAACTTGACATGAGTAATCTTGGGGGTCCATAATGGTCCTTGAAAGTCAAATGAAGCATTGATAGTCCAAAAATCCTTGTGCAAACTCAAACCCTAATTTTGGTCACCAGTGCATGAGGAGGTGTCTTGAGCTGGTCAAACCCTAATGCAGTCTTAAGTCAAAGAGATCTTGTGAGAAAATTCTTGATAAGTGAGAGGGAAAATTTTTGGGTACAACATCTGCCCCTGTTCAATCTTCTTAACACTGAAGAGTTAGACTGGCGAGTTTTTCCATTCGTGACTCGAAGGTGGAAGATGATTTGACACTAGAGTGCCCATACGTTTGCACTCGATGATGTAATGATAGAAGGAATGGGCTTACATATGCCATTTGGAGAGGTGACATAAAGTTTTAGGAGATGGGCTTAAAGATGCCATCAAAGGTGATTGTTGAATTGTAATTTGTAAGCTGGATGAATGAGCATCATAAAGGCGTCTGTGTTTGGAGCGTATCTGAACTGTATCAAGAGTTGAGATTCGAATGAGTAACAGGATGGCATCCGTATCTGGAGCGTACCTAAACTGTATCAAAAGGTTGAATCTGAATTAATATCATAATGGCATCCGTGTTTGGAGCGTATCTGAACCAAATCAAGAGTTGAATGAGTTTCAGGATGGCATCCACGTCTGGAGTGTATCTGAATTGTATCAAAAAAACTCTGAGCTTTGTTAATGATAGCTGTTAATCTTATCCTGAAAAGGGTAAAATGTTAGCTTAAATGCCAAGTCATGACACATTGAAATGTATGCATAATGGGATTATGTTTTATGCATTCGTGTTTATCAATGTTTATGATATATGAATGCGATGTATGCGTATGTGAGTTGATTTGCTACATTGTTGTTTGATTTAGGGAAAATAAATCCCTGACTGCTGCTGAGGATATGTAAGTCTTCATGTCTTTTAGTCGAACTGTTGATGAATTTCGCTTTGAGAAATAAACTCTTATTGTAAGGAAAACTTTGTGTACTGCTTGTAAAATCTTATTGGGGAATCCTGAGAAATTGACGACTTCTACTAGGGATCAATAATTTGAAATTTTGTTCTGTTGGGGATTTAAACGACGTACTGCAGGGGATTACTTATGGAATAGCCTAGGGACATTTCTCTATCCTTTCAACCTATCAGTAATTGTCTCTTTTCATTTCGTTTATTTGTAAACAGTAATTATGTTCAAATGCATATGCTCAACAATGAACCATTGGACGTTTTTGTAAATAAAACACAAGTGTAAAGAAAAGACAAATAGTTTTTGCACTTTCAAAGGAATATTTTGTATTGATTTTGAATAAGTATTTTTTGTACAAGGAGGCAAACATTCTAGTAAGAGAATGCTGTCGTAAAAATGAAAATAAAGAAAAGATAACTATGTGTACAAAAAATCCCATGGGGTTTACATTCTGCTATAGCCTTCGTATCTCTGAGCATCTTGTTTATTTGTTGCCTTGTCCAAAGTTGATTGAATTGATCAGAACCTCTGAGTTTGTTAGTTGAAGCCAAAGGTTGTCCATAAGATGATCCAACGGAACATAGTCATACGCTTTAATTCCCTGACTTTTGCCTTGACCGCCCTTTCGGGTTTTCAATCCACCGGGAAACCCTTTTTTGCTCAAGTCGCCCTTTCGGGTTTTCAACTTACCAGGTGTACAGATTTTTTTGTTTTATCCCTAAATTTTGCCCGAACCTTTTTGGTTCGTCGGGATGCCCTTGTTTTGCCTAAGTATGCCAACCTAGCGGGTCTCTTATGAGTAGTATCTTTTGACTATGTCTGCATTCGCAGGGTGTGGCAGGTCGTCACCATCCATGGTGGTCAAGAACATTGCACCACCAGAGAAAATGTTTTTTATTACAAATGGTCCTTCATAGGTAGGAGTCCATTTGCCCCTGGGATCACCTTGTGGCAAGATGATGCGTTTGATCGCTAGATCCCCAACTTGATACACTTGGCGTCTGACTTTCTTGTTGAAAGCCTTGATCATCTATTTTTGATACATTTGACTATGGAAAATAGCAGTAAGTCTCTTTTCATCAATCAAATTCAGTTGATCAAGTCGAGTCTGGATTCAATCGTCTTTGTTCAACCCTGCATCCTTCATAATCCTCATAGAGGGGATCCGAACCTCAATAGGCAAGACAACTTCCATGCCGTATACCAAATAATAGGGTGTTGCCCCGGTTGATGTGCGAGTCGTGGTACGATACCCATGGAGAGCGAATGGTAACATCTCATGCCAGTCTTTGTATCTGACTGTCATTTTTTGTACGATCTTTTTAATGTTCTTATTCGCAGCTTCGACAGCACCATTCATCTTTGGTTGATAGGGAGAAGAATTGTGATGTTGTATCTTGAATTTCTCGCACAAAGCGGTGATCATAGTATTAATGAGATTTATACTGTTGTCAGTGATGATCCTTTCGGGGATCAACATTTTTGGTAACGGAAGCAAAGGAGGCTGCTTCCACCCACTTTGTAAAATAATCAATGGCCACTAAGATGAAGCAATATCCATTGGAGGCTGTCGGCTTGATTTCCCCAATCATATCAATCCCCCACATAGCAAAGGGCCAAGGAGCTGTCAAGACATTCAGAGGAACCAGAGAGACGTGCACCTTGTCGGCATAAGTTTGACATTTATGGCAGGTTCGAGAGTGTTAATAGCCATCTTCTTCCATGGTAGACCAATAATTGTCTGCCCGTAGGATTTTCTTTGCCATCGTATGCCCGATAGAATGGGTGCTAAAAGTGCCTTCATGCAATTCGGCCATGATCCTTTCAGCTTCAACCTTATCTATGCACTGAAGTAACACAGAGTCATGATTGCGTTTATACAGGATGCCATTACTGAGGAAGATTTGGCAGAGAATCTCCTTAAGAACTTCTTATCATTGACTGAAGCTCCTTCTGGATATTCTTGAGCCTCGAGATACCTCTTGACTTCGTGAAACCAAGGTTGGTCCACTACTTCTTCAGTATTAATCTCGTGACAATAAGATGGTTCATCCATTCGTTCGATGGAGATATGGGGAGCCTCGTTATCCCAATTAAGTTTAAACATAGATGACATTGTGGCTAGAGCGTCTGCTAGCTGATTTTCTTCTCGCGGGAAGTGCTCGAAGGTAATCTCCACAAGATGTGATAGCAATGTCAAAACATGTTCTTTGTAAGGGATAAGGTTTGGGTGTTTGGTGTCCCATTCCCCTTTGATCTGACTGATGACCAAGGCTGAGTCTCCGAATACATCCAATGATTTGATCCCCAAATCTATGGCCGCTCTAAGACCAAAGATGCACGCTTCATATTCTGCCATATTGTTTGTAAAATTGAAGCAGAGTCTGGCAGTAAAGGGAGTATGACACCCTTCCGGAGATATGAGTACCACACCAATACCATTGCCGAGTGTATCGGAGACTCCATCAAAGAACAAGGTCCATCAGGATCCTTGTTCAGGTCCGTCATATGGCCTGAATTCTTCGCAGTTGTCTAATGTCATGATGTATTCATCCGAAAAATCGAACTTCATAGACTGGTAATCTTCTACGGCTTGGTGAGCAAGGTGATCAGCCAATACACTGCCCTTTATAGCTTTCTGGGTAGTATACTGTATGTCATACTCTGTCAGTATCATCTGCCATATTGCTATTCTCCCAGAAAGAGCAGGCTTCTCGAAGATGTACTTTATCGGATCCATCTTAGATATCAACAAGGTAGTATGAGTCAACATATACTGTCTTAGTCGGCGAGCAGCCCATGCTAGAGCGCAACAAGTTCTCTCGAGCAGTAAATATCTGGTTTCATAGTCGGTAAATTTTTTGCTCAGGTAGTAAATAGCGTGCTCTTTTCGGCCAGACTCGTCATGCTGCCCCAATATGCACCTCATTGAATTTTCTAAAACAGTCAGATACATAATCAACGGCCTTCCCTCAACTGGTGGCATCAACACAGGAGGCTCTAGTAAGTACTCTTTGATTTGATCAAAAGCAACTTGGCATTCATCATTCCATTTGACTACGTGATCTTTCTTCAATAGTTTGAAGATTGGCTCACAAGTAGCTGTCAAGTGAGAAATGAATCTGGCGATATATTTCAAACGTCCCAAGAATCCTATGACTTCCTTCTCAGTACGAGGAGCAAGCATCTCTTGTATTGCTTTAACTTTGGCAGGATCAACCTCAATACCTTTGTTGCTGACAATAAAACCTAGGAGTTTACCAGACCGTACCCCGAATGTGCACTTGTTTGGATTCAACCTTAGCTTGTACTACTTCAATCTTTCAAACAGTTTTTATAAGTGATCAAGGTGCTCTTCTTCTGTTAGCGATCTGGCTATCATATCGTCCATGTAGACTTCTATTTCATGATGTATCATGTCGTGAAATAAAGCTACCATGGCGCGTTGATAGTTTTCCCCAGCATTCTTTAGTCCGAATTGCATCACCTTGTAGCAGAATGTGCCCCATTGTGTGACAAATGTTTTTTTCTCCATGTCCTCAGGTGCCATTTTGATTTGGTTGTAACCTGAGAATCCGTCCATGAAGGAAAACACTTTGTGTTGTGCCGTATTGACAACTAGGATATCAATGTGGGGGAGTGGAAATTCATCCTTAGGGCTTTCCCTATTCAAATCTTGGTAGTCCACACACATTCGCACCTTGTCGTACTTTTTGGGCACGGGAACAACACTGGCAACCCATTAGGGGTAAGAGGTGACAGCCAAGAATCTAGCGTTAAATTGCTTCATGACCTCTACTTTAACCTTTTCTGACATATCAGGCCTCATTCGACGTACCTTTTGCTTTACTGGCGGACAATCTTTTCTTGTAGGCAGACGATGTACCATAATATTTCATCAAGTCCTGACATGTCTTCATATGACCAGGAAAAAACGTCGACATAATCATGCAACAACTGAATTAGATACTTCTTGATACTGGGTTGCAGATTAGCACCTACCTTGACCTCTTTTTTGTCTTCTTCGGTACCCAGGTTGATTGTATCCACGGGTTCCTCGTGAGGCTGAATGGTTCTTTCTTCTTGTTGTAGCAGTATGTCAATTTCCCCTGGTACTTCACAATCTTCCTCACCTTCGTCTTCGACTTGGTAGATTAGATTCTCAGAGTCACAAAAGGCCATAGCAGTATCGTTACCCATGGGATCCAGAATAGATGGATACTTGCATTGTGAGTGTGAGTGTGTGTAAGGGTATAGCTATCTTTGAAAGAAAATAAAATGTAAAAGAAAAATAATGAGCACAAAAGTTTGAATGCAAAAACGTCCATGATTCATTGATGTCATATGAAGATGAAATAATAACCCTTACAAATGGACCATTGTGCCTCGGGTAATACACGAGGTTTTAAGGGTGCGAATTGTTTTAAATATTACAAATCCAACAAAATGTAAAGATAAATTACTGAGGGATGAAAGTGATTAGGATGAAATCTCTGGCCTCCCAATTGCTGAGCCCTCCATTGACGGTCGAAAAGATCCATTCCTCCAGGTTGCATCCATCTTCACCATCCTCTACGGTGTTGACCTAACGGTTGCTGATCTTTAAGGGTGGCTCTCTAGCACGGTCACGGCGTATAGCCTTTTGAGCATTTAAAGTGAAACCTAGGCCAAACTTGTCAGACTTATACGGGATATCCGGAAGTTGCTCCCAGATGGTGCATCCACCTTCCTCTACCACTGCTTTGGCGTTCTTTAGTGATGACATCCAGAGTGGAGGTCTTGTAATTTTGGGAATCTGGGACACAGTCTTGGTCATTGCCACCTCTTGGGGGACCTCTTCGAAGTGTTGAAATGAAGTTTCAATGAATTCACCATCCAATCCACATATCTGAAGGAATTGAGATGGCTGATCATGTATTCTTCCTCTCCATGAACGATGATAATCTTCCCTTGAACAGGATACTTCAGCATCTGGTGCAATGTAGAGGTAACAACGCCATCATTATGGATCCATGGCCATCCTAGTAGATAGGAGTAAAAAGGGTAGATATCCATTACATAAAAGGTTGAATTGAAAGTTTGAGTCCCAACCTTTATGGGGATATCCACTTTCGCGTGTACCATCCTCTTCGAGCCATCAAATGCCCTTACTACTATGTTGCTTGGCTTTAACGTCAGTCCCTTACAGTCAAGTCTTTCAAGAGCTTTTTTCGGCAATACATTCAAGGATGAGCCTGTGTCCACCAAAACATGGGCCAGAGTTGTGCCCCTGCATTCCACTGAGACATGTAATGCCTCATTGTGCTTTCTTCCCCTCGGTGTTAGATCAGCATCCGAGAAACCTAGGCCATTGTCCGCAGTTAGGCTGGCCACGCAGTCTTGAAATTTATCAGAAGACGTCTCTTGAGGCACATCGGTTGTTTTTAGGAACTTCACCAAGGCTTTCGCATGTGCCTCAGAACACAGTAGTAATGCCAGCATGGAGATTTTGGAGGGAGTTTACCCCAATTGTTCAACTACATCGTAGTCGTTCCTCTTTAAAAATTTTAGGATCTCTTCCATTTCTTTATTAGATGTCTTAGGGATAGTCAGTGATTGAGCCTTCGTCCAGACAAGCTCTACTTGAATACTCTTTCCTCGAGTCTCAGCAGTAGGAGTATTGGTAGGAATGATAACAGGGGTTGTAACATCTTCGTCAATAGGAGCACTTGCAGAGATGATTATGGGTACGGAAGTAACCTTTGGAGCAGCCACAGGGATAATTACAGGTCCAGAAACTGCTTTTGGGGGAGCAATTTCTGGATAAAAGATCCTACCACTTCGGGTAATTTTGCTAGTTCTGGTAATATTACTGATGTCGGAATCTTCTTCTTTGGAGTTTATCTTTTCAGCGGTCGGCCAGTCTTGCTTGACGCCATGGTAGTAAATGTCCCCTCCGTAATTCCACGGCACGGTCTTGTCTGATTCATATGGGACTGGCCCAGGCATTGTGATTATTAGAGGAGTTGTTTTCGGAACCGATGTAATTCTAACGGGTCTTTTGGTGGAGATCCTGGAAGAATTGGCGGAAATGGTAATGATTGAAACATCTTCAACAGGAATAGGTGAAACAGAAGTACTTTCAAACAAAATCTCTTTGTTATCTATCAAGCGTTGAATGCCTAATTTCAAAAAAGGGCAATTAGTTGGTGAGGACAAACAGAGATGGAAAACTTCATTACATCCTGGGAATACACTGACTTTTAACAAGTTTATCTTAATGGTTAGAAGTGGAGTCATGAGTTCATCAAATGTGGTAACAAACAAATATTCTTCAGTGGCATTGGTATTGTGGCCATGTCTGGGCATAGGAGCAGAAATGTCATATGGCTTCTCGGGCGCATCAAACTCAATTTCTTTTGCTTCAATGAGGTCTTGTATCTTGTTCTTCAAGGCCCAACAGTTATTAGTCTCATGACCAGAACTTTCAGAGTGATATGCGCAACGGGCATTGGGGTGATAATGAGGAGATGTTTTGTTGGGGTTTTTTGGAGCTTCTTTCAAGGTTACCAAGTTGGATCTTAGCAGATGAGGTAATACTTGAGACATAGTCATGTTGATTCTGGTAAACTGCCTGACTGGGCTTTCTACCCTTGGTTGATTATTTCTTTGTTGATCAGATGTAGGCTCTAGGATCATAACAGCCCCCACCATTGGTCGATGTTCGGCTCTATCTTGGTTTCTTTGCGAATATACAGCAGCTACCTCTTTCTTTCCAATAAAGGGCTTCCTTACAGCTATAGAAGAGGATGTTTGTTTCTTAATCTTTCCATTCTTTATACCGGCTTTTATCCTCTCTCCAGTCAATATTAGCTCCGTAAAGCCTGCAGATGAACTTCTAATTAAATGATTGAAGAAAGGACCAGATAAGGTGCCTAAGAACATGTCTACCAATTCTCTCTCAGACAGAGGGGGTTGAACTCTTCCAGCCAAATCTCTCCACTTTTGTGCATAGTCCTTGAAACCTTCGTTGGAGGCCATGGCCATACTCTGAAGTTGAGTACGGGTAAGTGCCAAATCAGCATTATACTGATATTTTTTGTAGAAAGCTGCGGCAAGATCTTCCCAATTGTGAACATTAGCCCTTTCTAGTTGGTAGAACCAGTCAAGTTGAGTACCAGACAGACTGTCTTGGAAGAAATGTACCCATAAGTCTTTATCAGCAATGTGGGTTGAATTTTTCTCATATATGACCGGAGATGCATTTTTGGGCATGACACTCCATCATATTTAGAGAATACAGGTGCTTTGAATTTCGGAGGAATCACAATCCCCAACACCAAACCCAATTCCTCAAAGTCCAAGCCTGGTACCTTTTGGATTTCCATCACGCTCAATCGCTCTTCTAGATGTTTATACTTATCATCAGTTGGAGGGTAATGTTCCTCAGAGTTGTCTTCTTCTTCTTCCTCTTCTTCTGATTCTGACGGGACAACTGTTTCCTTGCCTTTCCCCTCTCCTTCACCGAATGTTGTTGCAAAGTCTAAAGTCCTTCTTGTCTGCCCATGAAATCTTCTTCCCATGTTTAAGACTCCGGTTACCTTATTTGTTTTCTTTTTCCTCTCTTCAGCCAGCAGAGTCTTCAACTCTTCTTGCCCCTTGGCTAGGGTCATGAGCAACTGTTGAAACTGCGTATTCTGAGCTTGGAGATCTTTCACTGTTTGCTCGAGATCCATCTTACTGAAATAAACAGTAGAGAGATGAGGAGACTTGTTGCAAAAGACCTGTTTATGTTATGATGAATGATATGTGTATATGAAATGTTTTCAAGGATTTCAAAGATCCAAATTTGCTTTAGACAAAAAAGGAAACACACGTTATATTAATAAGATAAAGTTTGAGTACATCAATTCCCCTTGGGACAAATAATACAAAACTCTAAGATAGAAAAGTAGTGTGCATCCTCTTTGGTTCAATGTAGGCATTCAGGGTCTGATCCTCATGAAGTAGCCTAGTGAGTTCCAAAACCTTCTTCTCGCTTGCTTAGAATTGGGCTTCGAAAGTATCTCGCTCTCCTTTGAGTTGTATCCAATCCCTTTTTAGTTCTTCAAGAGATATTGGCATGTAAGGATGTAGGATAGTGTATGGAACATCTCCCTCCATGACAGGCTCAATGATTACCGGGAGAATGAAGGGGTAACACATCATAAGACTCTGAGCGCGAGTTCGTACCCATTTGAGGTAAGGCTCAAGAGTGGTGGAATTCTTGTGCCCTAAATTCTTTCTATCCACCTTGTTTAACATCCTCCAAGCTCGGATAAATCTCTGGCGAAGACCTTGATCGTCGTTGTCGTAGTCGAATACCAAACCTTGAATCAGCATCTCGTGTGGGCCATCCTTTCGGGCATAACCAAACTTCCTTAAGGCTAAACATGGGTTGTAGGTGATTACTCCCCTAATTCCAAGTAAAGGGACATTATGAAATTCTCCACAACGGTCGACAATGATAACATTCTCTTTGGAACGGGAGCACCAATGAATGTATGAATGTTTGAGTGTCATTAACCTTTGTGACCACCTTGAACCTTGCTCATTTTTTAAGACTGATTGGGGAAGATGAGAAATAAACCATCTTGCCAAGAGAGGATTTCAACATATAAGGACACCTCTTTTCCTCATTGTGCGAGTGTGAAAAGAGTGTAGGATATCCCCTAGCAATGTAGGCATCGGGTTGCGTGATATGAATATTTTGACGGTGTTGACATCTATGAGTTGGTCAAGATTTTGGAAACAAAACCATCCCATAGATGAGAAGGGCCACAATTTCCTCAAAGGCTTTCAAGTCTAGGGAATTCCAACAGCTTTGGGCTTTCTCAAATAGGAACTTTGCTAGGAAACCTTTGACACCACTCCTTGTTTCCCAATGAGTTGTGACATCAGATGAGTGCAAGTGTAGGGCTTGAGCAATCTCTTCTAGATTTGGATCTCTTTTCGAACTGTTGAAAGGTAGTTGATTGAGAATGGTAATCCTCAAGAGTTGGGAGAATTCTTCCAAAGTAGGCACAAGTTGATAGTCGGGAAATGTGAAGCAATGGTGCAAAGGATCAAAGAACTGAAAGAGCACCCTTATCATATCCTCATCTGTGTTGGAGGTGACCAAGTTGAGTAGACGATCATGTCTTTCGGTGAATGGAGAGTTCTCAGGAATCTTTGAAGCTAGCTCCTTAAGTTGTGGAGGAACTCTTACAAGGTTGACTTGAAAAGTTTTCCTGCGAAGTGAATCCATATCCTACAAAACAAGAACAAAGGTGAATCCCCAAAATCCTTGAAATGGTTAGTGAATGTATATGATGTTCATGATTTCCATGATGTTATGTACAAGTATGCATATACAAGCAAAGAAAACAAGTCATTAGTTTAGGCTTGCATGGAGTTTTATAGGTAAATACCCTCTTGAAGTTTAGTTGGCTTAAACTTGTCCTAGTAATAGTAACCAAGTTCTAAGGAGCTCAATATCACTGGATTGTTTCCTTGGTCATTGTTTAAGCTCAAGCCTCTTTAATAGATACCGAAATATCCCAAGAAACCAAACCTCAATGAGTGTAGTATGGAGTATCTACAAACTTCAGACTTCACCAAAGCCGGTCATCTCACTACATCCTAAAAGGCCAAGTTGGTCAAGTAAAGGTTCTAGAAGTTCATTAGTGCTTTATGACATCACTCAGCGGCCCCGTGTTCTCTTTGATTAACTCAAAGGCTACCGGTACCCATAAATATGTCGCACTAACATAGCTATTTCTTAGACCATGTCGGTATACCCCGCACAGTTTCCACAACATATTGCTACTTACTTATAATGTATCCCAAATCCGGGTAGAGGATTCAAACCCAAACAAAGAACCATAATGTAAAGCAAACAAATCAAACAATGTAAGCAAGTAAATGTGATCTAATCCCTAAGGTAACCCCACTTTTGGAATTCTCCCCAGAAGAGTCGCCAGTTCTGTGATACGGTTGGAGAACTGACTTAATTGTTTTGCGTTTGATCGCAAATATTGTGGTTTGCAAGAGTCGCCACCGACTTTTCTTTTATCTAAAAGGAAAGGTGAAAAAGCACAGGAAAGACCTTTGAGATTGTTTCTTGAGTTCGGGGGGTAGATTATGAAAAGGGAAGGTATTAACACCCTTTTCATCCATGGTTTTCCATGGGCTCTTAGTTACTTGCTTTTGTTTGAAATTGTGCTTTGTGTGGTTTTTGAAAGTATTTTGTAAAATAGGCCATTGTTTAGGCAATCTTTGTAATGATTCTTGTTCGTAATAATGTATACAAAGATGTTTGTCTTTTTGAAAATGTTTTCAATGTTTGTAAGATGTTTGAAAGTGTGTGTTTTTTTTGAAGATAGCAAGGATGTTTGTTTGAAATGGAGCAAGTAACCAAAATTAATCTACTTACTCAAATGTCTTTCTTGTTCATTTTCTTTTCCTTTGATATTATTGTCTTACCATTGATTCGGTAAGCAACCCTATCTTTGGATATAAACGGGACGGGCATGGGTCATCAAATGGCCATGATTAGCAATGTTGCAAAGTCCCTTAGCATTTTGAGGGACTAAGTTCATTTTTGGAAGGCAACTTGGAATAGTGTCATCGAGGGTCTATGATCTTGTATTTGTTTGTTTTTTGCTAAGACACCTCACATGCGTAATATGGCCATTTTTGTACAAGGCAACCAAGTGGAGTAACCCTAGGGGTGCTTATGTGCAAGTGTGTCATTTTCATGCTTTATTTTGTATTAGATTAGGGTTTTCTATTTGATTGATTTTATCTTGTCATACAAACCCTAATTACTAACATGTTATGTAAAGCGATGAATTGCGAAATTTAAAGATTACTACGCTATTACAACATTTTGTGGGAGGGGTGAATATAATTTATGAATGAAGATTTGCAATAATATAAACCTAATTAAGCTATTACAACCAAATTGAATTTATACAAGTATTGGAATAAATAATGTACAAGATAATTTAAATATGCAAAGATATGTAAATGTAAAAGAAGATTTTGTTTTGTTCTTTTTATGTAAAAAAAGTTTTAACCTAAGCCTAATAAACAAATCAAGATTAAACTTAAATTAATTAAGGAAGGAAATTATTATTTTTTTAGAAAAGATTTTGATTAAACCCTAATTCTAATTTATTAAAAAGAAATAAATTTCTTTAAGTATTTATGTATTTTTATCGTGAACATAATATATGGTATTTATGAAGTATTTTGGTCTTTTGTATTAAAAATAATATGCTTAATAAATATGAAGAAAAATGAAGAAAAATAAATATTTAACCTAATTTCATTTTAATTTACAAGTTTATTAAAAAAAAAGGATAGTATATAACTTAAATAAAAAATAAATATTTTTTATGAGAAAATAAAAATAAATAAAAAAACAAAATATAATATTTATCATTTTTTATATTTTTTAGGATTTTTTATTATTAAGAAAATATATTTGATAAAAATAAAAATAAAAATAAAAATAAAACAAGTAAATAAAATATTTGGGCCAGGGGTGTTGAAAGCAAATGGGAGGCAGGAAGTTAGCAAAAAAAACATAGGGCCCAATATGCTGAAGCCCAAGCTGCAAGAGGACAAAAATGAAGCAAAATGTGAGAAAAATGCAAAAAGGCAGCGCCAAGGCTCAAACCCACGACATAGGGCAATTTTGCGCGCTGCCTTGCCACTGGGGTGGCTATACATCTGTTAGTCTAAATGAAAGAAAAATACATAACATAGAACACTTCCTTGCCCTGTACTTCATCTTCAATCTTTGGCCAGCCAGACCCCCTATAACTTTTTCATTTCTCAATAAAAATGGAAAGTGATAACATGAACATTATAGCATTTTACCTCACGATTCTAACCATGTGCATAATAAAAACTATAAGTCTAAGATCAGAGAGAATTTTGTTGTCCCTAATTCTTAACCTAATTTTTTCAGAAACTTCAAACTTAAAATTCTCTAAACTCAAACCAAATAAATGCAAGTTATGGATATGTACAACTTCATAGCAATGATGTCTACATTCTATATTCACAAATGGAAAGCTAACTATGCATGTATCAAGAGTTAGAAAAACAGAAAACTCACATTGAAAATGGAAATCGTGTTTTGAAAATGAGCTTTCTTTAGGATGCTGTGATGATCAGGTTAGCTTCCTTGAACCTCTAGGAAGCTAATGCAATGCTTAGCTTGTCTTGAGGGTGGCTGGAATGGTCTGGAGAAGTCCACCTGTGTTACTCTGTTTTTGAACTTCAACAATGGGGAAGATGCAGTTACAGTGATGTTTCAGGGTGTGGGATGGTTTACTTGTATGGTAAGGAAGCTTGGGAAAGAAAAAGGCCTGAAAACGCACGAGTGGAATGGAAGATTCAGTTCACAAGTCAGAAATGGCGAGTTTGGAGGCTTGTTATGCAATTTCTGAATTTAAGGTGTTTCAAGGTTTGGGCATGCGTGGTTTTATTTTCAAAATGATGACTTTATATAGAGCAAAATATTGGAAGACTTGTGCTTGCTCAGAAGTACAAGATCACATGTCTTGCCACATTTCTTGTTTTTGAAGCAAGTGTGAGAAGTGACTTCTTAAGGCACCAATCTGATCTTATAGGGTTGTGCCTTAAGAATTGTGGTCCAAACATGATCAAATGATACATATGAGTCTAAGATGTTGATGTGGATCAAAAATTATGAAGTTTGGATGAAAATTGGCCATGGTTGAATTTCCCCCAATATAGTTGATTTTTAGGTCAACTGTCCAATTGACTGATCAAAAATGTGATTCAAGGCTTGAAACTTGAAATGAGTAATCTTGGGGGTCCATAATGATCCTTGAAAGTCAAATTAAGCATTGATAGTCCAAAAATCCTTGTGCAAACTCAAACCCTAATTTTGGTCACCAGTGCATGAGGAGGTGTCTTGAGCTGGTGAAACCCTAATGCAGTCTTGAGTCAAAGAGATCTTGTGAGAAAATTCTTGATAAGTGAGAGGGAAAATTTTAGGGTACAACACCTTCGAATGGCTCAAGTCTCATCATTGGGGCCTCTTCGATTGAGCCCCTACTCAGCTATCCCCAACAAAAATTACTTTCAGGCTAACCGAAGCTTTCTTCAGAATTCTTGTGCAGGAAACTTGAGTATGGAAGTATGTGGGATTTTGGGCCAGCCAACATCTTCGAATGGATCATTTACGTGTCCTTCGAATGGATTTAGATTGGACCCATCTATTTGCCTTAGCTGTTTAATTCAGATACCCTCAAGTGAGAACTTCATTCTGTCAACCGAAGCCTCCTTTGTCACTTCCTTCAAATGCTATTTGCACAGGAAGCCTGGGTCTGGCCATATGTAGGACCAGAACTCATCATAAGATAAACTTGCATTATGTGTCTTATTCGAATGGCCAGCAATATGTGTATCCTTCGTTTTGAACCAATGTGTGTGCTCTTTTGAAGGGACCACATGCATCACTTGTGTGCATGATTCGCCATTCCATCGAATGGGCCAACAAAGTAAATCATGTGTGTGTTGAAACAAACTTTCCAAGGGAGATATTTCCCAGTCGAAGTAGGAATCAAGCTTGCTCCAAAGAAAACAAATGCTCAATCGAAGCAGGAATCAAGCTTGCATGCAGGTAGTCATCAAGACAAACCTGCAGAGGCCCTTGCTCAATCGAAGCAGGCATGCAGGTAACCATTGCATTGTGAATGAAGCAAGCTTGTAAAGCCAAAGGGGGCAATCAAAGGATGCATGCAAGTGGCCATTTCCTTGTTCCTGCTGGAATAAAGGAAGTTCCTGCCTTGTGAATTGAAGGCAAACGTAGAGGAATCTTGCTTTGTACGCTGAAGGCACGCACAGAGGGAGTATTTTTCTAGTTCGTTGAAGGCAAGTTGAAGAGGGGGTTTGTGCCTTATGCTTTGAAGGAAAGCACAAAGAAGGCCCTGCTGGAATGATACTTGTGGACTAAAGCTTGTTCAAATGGGTCCTTAGATGTCTAATCGAAGCTCGTCTACAGGGGACTACTATTGTGTGAATCAAAGCAGACATGGAGGAAGTTCTTGCCTTGTGAATTAAAGGAAAACCTGAAGCAACCAATGCACAGTTTAAGCCTTGTGATTTGAAATTGACCGAAGAGGGCCCAACACCCAATCGAAGCTTGTGAATCAGGCTTGCGTTGAAGGAAGTACAGCGCCCAATCGAAGCTTGCTCAGATGCCAATCGAAGTAACCTGCTCAGATGCCAATCGAAGGACATTGCTGAATTGCCAATCGAAAGACACTTTACTAACATTCAAAAATTTCATTTTCTTTAGGAAAGTGTTTGTAACCATCCATATAAGAGAAAAACCCTTGGGAAATATGAGAGGGAAAATTTTGGGGTACAACAGCTGCCCCTGTTCAATCTTCTTAAACCTGGGGATTTAGATTGGCTTGTCTACCTTTCGTGATTTGAAGGTGGAAGATGATTGAACACTAGAGTGCCCAGAAATTTGCACTAACATGAAGTAAAAATGTTAGTTGATGATGACGGGAATGGGCTTACAGATGCCATTTAGAGAAGATGACAGAGAGTCGTCAGAGATGGGCTTAAAGATACCATCAAAAATAGATGTTGATTTCACACATGGTCCCTTTGGGGGTTCCTGTTCCTGCTGTCTAAGGAGGAGTCTGCTGGGAAATGTGGGTTTCTATTGTACTCCTGCTTGAGGAAAACACTATGGGGAATAGAGTCTAGGAGCTTCAGTTGTCCCAGGCTCTGTTGAAGAGTTATCTCTGGAGAGATGAAAGTTTGTTGTTTTCTGGTTGAAATCCAGGCTTCACAATAACTTGCTGGGGATAATGGAATTAACCGTTATCTGAGAATATAATAGAAAGAGCCTGTGTAGGGTTGTTCCAGGATGATTCCATGTTAGCCTGCATGTGGAGATTATGAGAAGAAGCTTGTGCAAGATTATTTCGTCTGGTCATGTAGATAGTTTTCCTGTCTAGTTTCAGGTGTTGATCTACAAGAAGCTGCTCACAGATAGTTGTCCTATCTAGTTTCAGGTATTAATTTGGAACTTGAAAATTATCGGTCATTGAGATAGTTGTCCTGGTTGGTTATAGGTATTAATCTTTGATCTCCTCATGCATATAGCTTTCCTGGCTTGTTACAGGTATTAATCTACAGTAGGTCGTCCTCAGATAGTTGTCTTGGCTGGTTATAGGTATTAATCTGGAACTTGTTTTTGTCGGTCGTTGAGATAGTTGTCCTGGTTGGTTATAGGTATTAATCTCTGATCTCCTCATGCATATAGCTTTCCTGGCTTGTTACAGGTATTAATATACAATCAAGTTGTCCAACAAATACTTTTCTTGGCTTGTTACAGGTGTCAATCTGGGACTTGCTACATAGATAGTTTCCCCGTCCAGTTTCAGGTATTAATTTGTGGCTTGCTGTATTTATTGGTAAACCCGTCTTTCTTCGGGAGTTCATACCATTTGGTCGTGTAGATAGTTTTCTCGTATGGTTTCGAGCATTACTCCTTGACCTGTTGTATACGTTCATAGTGTTTGTCTTTCTGCAAACTCAACCTGGAAAGGTAAAGTCATTTTCATGCGATGTCGTGATGTGTGAATTGCATGATGCTCTCAAAATAAATGAGATTGTGATATATGCATTTGTGCTGCATATGCTATAATGTTTGTATGAATGTAATGTATGAATGTGTCAGTTTTTCCATTGTTGTATTGTTGGATTAGGGAAAATAAATCCCTAATTGTGGTTGGGGGTGAAGAATGTAGGTCTTCAGATTTGTTGAAGTTGAAACGCTGGGAGATAAACTTCTGTTGTTAGAGAAATAAACTCTATTGGGGAAGGTAAATTCCGTGAACTATTTGGGGATTTTGTTAAAATCCCATTGGGGAATCCTGAGAGCTTGGCGACTTCATTGGGGAATTTTTTTTATTGGAGCATTAATTTGAAGATTCTTGCTCTACTGGGGATATGAGAACACCTGACACCATTAGCCTGCATACTGAGAATGTGGCAGAGACCTTGTAGTAGGATGTCCCTGCCTCTGTACCTGCTGGAGAAGGTATCTTCCGGGGAAAACATCTGCGGGGATTTTGTAGATGGCCCTTAGATATTGTCTCATTTCTTAAAGTCATAACTCTTAGCAATTTTCCTTCTATTTTTATGTGTGTGTTTGTATATAGTAATCATATTCAAATGCACATGTTCAAAAATAATCACTGGACGTTTTCGCACACAAAACTGAAAAATAAAAATAGAAGTCTGGACTTTCAAAGGAATAATTTTGTATTAACTTGAATAAGCGTTTTTGTACAAGGAGACAAACATCCTAGTAAGAGAATGTCGTCGTAATAACGGAAGTTATACAACAAATAGTATACAAAGAAAATAGCTATGTAAAATAATCCCATTGGGTTCCCATTCTTCTATTGTCTTTATGCTTTTAAGCGTCTCATCTCTTTCGCTGCTTGTCTAAAGCTGATTGGATTGATTAGTACCGCTTGAGCTTGATGGTTGATACTGAAGATTGGTTGTATGGTGATCCAACGGGACATAGTTATACGCTTTAAATCCATAACTTTTTCCTGGACCGTCCTTTCGGCTTTTCAGTCCACCGGGATACCCTTTTTTTCCCAAGCAGCCTTTTCAGGTTTTCGACTTGTCGGGTGTACAGATTTTTTTCATGTATATCCCTAATTTTTGCCCGAACCATTTTGGTTCACCGGGATACCCTAATTTTTGCCTAGGCCAGTCGATCTAGAGGGTCTTTGTTTATGCGTAGTATATTTTAACTATGTTCGTGTTTACAGGGTGCAGAAGGTCGTCACCGTCCATAGTAGTTAAGATCATGGCTCCACCAAAAAATATATTCTTGATCACAGATAGCCCTTCATGTGTGGGAGTCCATTTGCCCCTGGGATCACCTTGTGGCCGAATGATGTGTTTGATTACCATGTCACCAGATTGATATACCTGACGTCTGATCTTTTTGTTAAAAGCTTTGATCATACATTTTTGGTATATCTGACCATGGCAGACAGCTGCGAGACTTTTTTTGTCAATCCGGTTTAATTGGTTAAATCGAGTCTGAACCCATTCGTCTTAATTCAGCCCTACATCTTTCACGATCCTCAAGAAAGGGATCTGGACCTCAATGGGCAGGACAACTTCCATACCGTATACCAAAGAGAAAGGAGTTTCCCCTGTTGATGTGCGCATTGTGGTGTGGTAACCATGAAGAGAAAATGGTAACATCTCGTGCCAATCTTTATATGTCACCGTCATCTTCTGTATGATTCTCTTGATATTTTTATTATCAACTTCAACAACGCCATTCATCTTTGGTCGGTAGGGAGAAGAGTTATGATGCTTGATTTTGAATTGCATGCAGAGCTCGGTGATCATAGTGTTGTTGAGATTGGTACCATTATCTGTAATGATTCTTTCTAGAATACCGTACTGACAAATAATATTGTGTTTGATGAATCAATCCATAACGTTCTTGGAAACTAGGATGAAGCGTTTCCCATTAGAAGCTGTAGGTCTGATTTACCCAATCATATCGATGCCCCACATTGCAAACGGCCAAGGAGCAGTCAAGACATTTAAAGGAACCAGAGGTACATGCACCTTATCAGCATAGATCTAGCATTTATGGCAAGTTCGTGAATGCTGATAACAGTCTGCCTCCATGGTGGACCAGTAATATCCTTCCCATAGGATCTTTTTAGCCATTGAATATCCACTAGAAGGAGTGCCAAAGGTACCTTCATGTAAGTCAGCCATAATCCTTTTTGTCTCACTCTTGTCTACACATTGAAGCAAGGTATAGTCGAGGTTGCGCTTAAAGAGCATCCCGTTACTAAGGAAGAACTTGGCAAAGAACCTTCTTAGAAACTTCTTATTGTTGACTGAAGCACCCTCGGGGTATTCTTAGGCTGCTAGATATCTTTTGACTTTATGGAACCAAGGCTTGTCCACTACTTCTTCAATACCAATCTCGTGACAGTATGTTGGCTCGTCCATCCTTTCAATGGTAATCTGAGGAGCATCATTATCCAACTTGACCTTGAACATGGATGACATTGTAGCTAGCGCGTCCGCTAGTTGATTTTCCTCTCGTGGAAAATGCTCAAAGGTAAATTCTTCAAAGTATGAGATTAGTGTCAACACATGCTCTTTGTACGGGATGAGATTAGGATGCTTCGTTTCCCATTCTCCTTTGATCTGGCTGATTACCAAAGCCGAGTCTCCAAACACACTTAAGAAATTGATCCTTAAATTGATTGCAACTTTGAGACCCATGATACATGCTTCATACTCAGCCATATTATTGGTACAGTTGAAACATAGCCTGGAAGTGAAAGGAGTATGACATCCCTCAGAAGATATGATCACAACTCTGATGCCATTACCAAGAGCGTTGGAAGCTCCGTCAAAAACCATAGTCCATCGGGATCCTTTTTTAGGTCCTTCATTCGGTCCAGGTTCTTGACAATCAGTTACTAGCAAGATGTTCTCATCCGGGAACTCAAAATTCATGGATTGGTAGTCATCCACAGCCTGAGGAGCCAAATGATCAGCTAATACACTTCCCTTAATTTCTTTCTGGGTTGTATATTGAATGTCGTATTCATTCAGGATCCTCTGTCATCTTACTATTCTTCCGGAGAGATTGGGCTTCTCAAATATGTACTTGATAGGATCCATTTTAGATAACAACAAGGTAGTGTGAGTCAACATATACCATCTTAGTAGGCGAGCAGCCCATGCCAAAGAACAACAAGTTTTCTCGAGCAGTGAGTATCTTGTTTCATAGTTGGTAAACTTTTTGCTAATGTAGTATATTGCATGCTCTTTTCGACCAGACTCGTCATGCTTCCCCAGCACACATCCCATTGAGTTCTCTAATACTGTTAAGTACATAATCAGAGGTCTTCCTTCAACTAGTGGCATCAAATTTGGAGGCTCTTGGAGATATTCCTTGATTTTGTCAAAGGCATATTGGCAATCGTCATTCCACTTCACTGCTTGATCTTTCTTCAGTAATTTGAAGATTGGCTCACAAGTAGCGGTCAAATGTGAAATGAATCTGGCTATGTAGTTTAGGCATCCTAAGAATCCCCTAACTTCCTTCTCAGTGCAAGGAGTCGGAATTTCTTGTATAGCTTTGACCGTTGCAGGATCCACTTTAATGCCTTTGTTGCTTACCACGAAACCTAAGAGCTTAGCGGATCTTACTCCGAAAGTGCATTTGTAGGTGATCAAGGTGTTCCTCCTTAGTCTGAGACCTGGATATCATATCATCAATGTAGACCTCTATCTCGTGATGGATCATATCATGAAAAAAAGCTACCATGGCACGTTGATAGGTTGCCCTGGTGTTCTTTAGTCCAAATCGCATAACTTTGTAACATAAAGTACCCCACTGTGTGACAAAGGTCGTCTTCTCCATGTCCTCAGGTGCCATTTTGATCTGATTGTATCCAGAGAAACCATCCATGAAGGAGAATACTTTATGTTGTGCGGTGTTTTCAACTAGAACATCAATATGGGGAAGCCGAAAGTCATCCTTGGTGCTTGCCCTGTTCAGGTCTCTGTAATTCACACACATACATACCTTACTGTCCTTCTTAGGTACTGGAACAACATTGGAGACCCATTGCGGATAGGACATGACAGCTAAGAAACAGGCATTGAACTGTTTCATAACTTAAGCCTTGATCTTTTATGATATATCCGGCCGCATACGACGAACCTTCTGTTTCACCGGAGGGAAATCTTCTTTAGTTGGAAGACGATGAACCATAATATCGGTGTCAAGTCTGGGCATGTCTTTGTATGACCGGGAAAAAACCTCAACATAGTCATGTAGCATCTGAACCAACCGTTGTTTGACACTGGACTCCAAGTTAGCACATACCTTGACTTCTTTTCTGTCCTCTTCAGTACCCAAGTTCACTGTCTCAACTGGCTCCTCATGAGGCTGTATTTCCCTTTCTTCCTGTTGTAACAGTCTGGAAAGCTCTCTTATTACCTCATAATCTTCCTCACCTTCGTCCTCGGCTTGTTTGATCGGATTTTCAAAGTCATAATGAGCAATAGCAGAACCATTATCAATGGGATCCAGAGTGGATGGGGATCTGCAGTTCGATATGTGAGTGTGTATAAGAGCATAATTGTATATTTTTTATAAAGTAAAGAGGCAGAAAATAAAAACAAAGAGCGTAAAATTTATATGTGAAATTTCCAATGTTTTATTGATGACATATGAAAATGAATTAATGACCCTCACAAATAGACCATTGTGCCTCGGGTAAGACACAAGGATGTAATGTTTCAATTGTTCAAATGTTACATCTCCTTAAAACAAAAAGACAAATTACTCTTGAATAAAAGTAATGGGCACAAAGTCTTTAGCCTCCCAATTGCTGAGTCCACCGCTGATGGTTGGGAAGATCCACGTGTCCAGGCCATAATCATTATCATTGTCTTCCAGGGCATTATTTCCATGGTTGCTGATCTCTAAAGGTGGCCCCCCGGCGCGAGCACGACAAACAACTCTTTGGGCTCCTGAAGTAAAACCCAAACCAAATTTGTCAGATTTGTAAGGAATATCCGGAAGTTGGCCCCAAATTGTACACACACCTTCTTCAACTACTGCCTTGGCATCCTTGAGAGAAGCCATTTTCAGTGGAGATCTGGTAGTCTTTGGAATACTGGCAGTGGTCTTGGTTACAACAACAGTCTATAGAACCTCCTCAAATTTCTGACAAGGGGTCTCAATGAACTCGCTGTCCATTTCAACGTACCTGAAAGAGTTCAGGTGGCTCACCATGTACTCCTCCTCCCCATGAACTGTGATAAGCTTCCCATTGATTGGGTACTTCAGCATCTGATGTAGGGTGGAAGTCACAGCACCAGCCCCATGGATCCAAGGTCGACCCAATAAATAGGAGTAAGATGGGCGGATGTCCATCACATAGAAAGTGGAATTAAAAGTCTGAGTACCCACTTTGATAGGGATTTCCACTTCCCCATGCACCATTATTTTAGAATCTTCGAAGGCCCTCACCACAATGTTATTGGGCTTTAATGTGAGCCCTTCGCAATCCAACCGGTCAAGAGCATTCTCGGGTAAGACATTTAGCGATGAACCTGTATCAACCAGAACATGGGATAATGTAGTGCCTTTGCACTCAATGGAGACATGTAGGGCATCACTGTGTTTCCTTCCCATGGGAGTTAGTTCTGCATCAGAGAATCCCAGGCCATTGTCAGGTGTCAAACTAGCCATACAATTCTCGAATTGATCAACGGAGGTCTCTTGAGGCACGAGGGCAGACTTCAGGAATTTTACTAAAGCCTTGGCATGGGCTTCAGAGCACAGCAATAGGGCCAGCATTGAGATTTTTGAAGGGGTCTGCCCCAATTGTTCTACGATATTGTAATAAATTTATAGATTATTTTCAATATCTCTTCCATCTCCTTTTTAGAAGCCTCGAGAATGGCTTCTGGATGTTCCTTCGTCTGGACAGGCTTAACCAATACCTCTTTGCCCCGAGTCTCGGCTGACCCGGTAGCAGGGATAACAGGGATAGCAGTAGGACTAACAGTAGGAGTAGCCATGGGAATATTGACAGGAGCAACAGCAGGAATAATCACCAGAGTAGTAATGAGAGTATTAACAGGAGAAACATGGATGATCACAGGAGTAGAAACAGTTTTAGGAGACATCTCGTGAGAGAAAATCCTCCCGCTTCTGGTGATTTTGCTGGTCCTTAAAATGTTACTAATTTCAGGATCAGAGACTTCGGCATATTTGTCTTTAACAACCAGCAAATCTTGCTTGACGCCATGGTAGTAAACGCCAACATCATAATTCCAAGGAACAGCTTTGTCCGAGGAATATGGTATAGGTCCAAGAAAAGTAATTATCAAAGGAGCAACTTTTGGAATAAATTTAATCCTAACAGGTCTTTTGGAGAAGACCTCGGGAGGATTGGTAGAAATGGTAATGATACAAACATCTTCATACGGAACACTTATAACTGAAGTCTTCTCAAATAGAATTTATTTATCATCCATCAGGCGCGGAACACCTTCCTTCAACAAATGGAAACCATTAGGTAGAGACAAACATATGTGACAACCTTCACCATAACTCGGAAATAAACCAGCTTGCAAGAGATTCTTTTTAACAGTCAGGAGTGGAGTATCTAGTTCATCAATAGAAGCAACAAACATGTCATCATCAATAGCATTAACACCACGGCCGTTCTTGGGCATAGGGGAAGCTATAACATTAGGGGTCTCAGGAGCCTCAAATTCAATCTCCTTTTGCTCAATCAAATCTTGCACCTTGTTCTTCAAAACCCAACAGTCGTTTGTATCATGGCCTGGACTTTCAGAATGGTAAGCACACCGAGCATTTGAATTGTAGTGAGGAGATGTAGTGTTGGGATTTTTGGGAGCCTATTTCAGGGTAACCAGATTGGATTTCAGCAAATGTGGAAAAACTTGAGACAATGTCATATTAATCTGGGTAAACTGTCTCCTTGGCTTATCTGTTCTGAACTGATTATTCTGTTGTTGAGTAGATGCAGGTTTGGATATCATTACAGCTCCCACCGTTGGACGGTGTTCAGTTCTACCATGACTTCTCTGGTTGTAAGCCAGCTTCCACTCTTTCTCCTATCAAGATCAGCTCAGTAAACCCAACAGAATAACTTCCAATCAGATGGTTAAAGAACGGCCCGGATAACATTCCCAAGAACATGTCCACTAGCTCCCTATCAGACAACGGAGGTTGGACTCTTCCCGCAAGGTCTCTCCATTTTTGGGTATAATCTTTAAACTTTCACTAGAACCCATAGACATGCTCTGCAGTTGTGTACAGGTTGGAGCAAGGTCAACATTATATTGGTACTGCTTGTAGAAAGCAGCATCCAGATCTTCCCAGTTACGGATGTTGATTCCCTCCAGGTGATAGAACCACTCTAATTGAGTCCCTGGTAGACTATCTTAAAAGAAATGCACCCACAAATTCCTATCAGCAGTGTGCGGCTGGATATTCCTGACATAAGATCTGAGATGCAGCTTAGGACATGAGACTCCATCATATTTATCAAATGAGGGCACTTTGAACTTTTGTGGGATAACCACTCCATAAACCAACCCTAGCTCTTCAAAATCCAGGCCATGTACCCTCTGAACTTCCATGGCATTGAGACGGTCTTCCAGCTGTTTGTACTTATCATCAGCCAGAGGGTATTGTTCCTCGGTGTAATCAGCTTCATCCTCTTCAGACTCCCTTGGACTATGGTCTTCTTCTCTTGGCTCTCCTTCCTGATTGTCTCTCTCTCTTGACGGAGTTGCGAGCTCTGAAACTTGCCTCACTGGTCCTTTAAACCTTCTTCCCATATTCAGAACACCCACTGGCCTCTTTTTCTTCTTCTTGTCCTTGAGAATCATAGCTTTCAAATCCTCCTGTCCCTTAGCCAAATTCAGGAACATTTCTTGGAATTGAGCATTCTGTGCGTAAAGCTCCTTAACTGTTTGTTCAAGAGCCATTGCTAAAATAAACAGCGAAGAAGATTAGAAGCCTGTCCTGAAACCTTTTTATGCAATGACATGTATGATATATGTATGTGTGGTACGGTGGGAGAACTAACTTGAGTGTTTTGCGTTTGTTCACAAATGTTGCGGTTAGCAAGAGTCGCCATCGATTTTTCTTCTATCCAAAAGGAAAGGTGAAAAAGCACAGGAAAGACCTTTGAGATTTTTTCTTGAGTTTGGGGGGTAGATAATGAAAAGGGAAGGTATTAGCACCCTTTTCATCCATGGTTTTCCATGGGCTCTTAGTTACTTTCTAGATCACTTGCTTTTGTTTGAAATTATGCTTTGTGTGGTTTTTGAAAGTATTTTGTAAAGAGACTATTGTTTAGGAAAACTTTGTAATGATTATCGTTCGTAAGAATGTATATAAAGATGTTGATCTTTTGAAAATATTTTCAAGTTTGTAAGATGTTTTGAAAGTGTATATGTTTGTTTTCAAAATAGCAAGGATATTTTGTTTTGAAATTGAGCAAGTAATTAGGAGCATTCTACCTACTCAAAAGTCTTTCATGTTCATTTCCTCTTTCCTTTGACATTGTTATCTTACCATTGATTTGGTAAGTAACCCTATATTTGGATGTAAATGGGACAGGCGTGGGTCATCATATAACCATGATTAGCAATGTTGCAAGGTATCTTAGCATTCTCTCATAGGGACTAAGATCATTTTAAAGGCAACATAGATAGCGTCATCGAGAGACTATGATCTTATATTTTGCTTGTTTTTGCTAAGATACCTCACATACGTAATATGGCCATTTTGTAAGGCAACCAAGTGGATTTATCCTAGGGGTGCTTGTATGAAAATGTATTGTTTTTCATACTTGGTTTGGTCTTTGATTACGGTTTTCTAATTGATTAGTTTTAGTCTTTCCGTACAAACCCTAATTACTAGCATTTGTATATATAAAACGATAAATTGCATAATTTAAAATTACTAAGCTATTACAATACTTGTGGGAGGGGGTGTACAAATTATTAATGGGGATTGCAAGAAAATAAAGCCTAATTTATCTATTACAACCATATTGAATTTGTACAAGAATTGAAATAAATAATGTACAAAAATGAATAAATGTATAAGAATGTAAATGTAAAGAAAGTGGATATTTTGTTTGACTTTTTTTTAGAGAAAGGGGATTTTGATTTAACCTAATTAACTAAAAGAAAATAACTAATTAAATAATAAAAAGTAAAAACCTAAATTTACTAGGAAAATATTTTAAATAAAACCCTAATCTATTAATTGATTAAAAAGAAAATCAAATTTGTAAGAAGAACATTTTTTGGTATTTTTTGTCTTAAAAAAATTTATAGTATTATAAAATATTTTTGGTTTTTTATATTTTTAAAATAATATATTTAAATGGTGTAAAAGAAAATAACTAAAACCCTAGTTTTTAATTAAATTTACAAAAACAATTAGTGAAATAAATAAAGTATGATTAAATAAAAATAATTTTTATTGAGAAAAAATAAATAAATTATGTCAAAATATAAATCTAATATTTTTGTATTTTTTCTTATTTTTTAATATTAGATAAAATATTTAAGAAAATAAATAAATAAAAATAAGAAAAAAGAAATAAAAATGGGCCAGGGTGTATAAGTGAAACAGAGGGTCCGAAATTATAAAAAAAACAATAAGGCCCAAGGAGGAGGCCCAGCGCTTGTCCAAAAAAGTCAGAATAGGAAAAATATGAAGAAAAAAAATCAAAAGGGTACCACTGGGGCTCGAATCAAGGTTCCTCAAGTCACATGCGCGAGGTTCTACCACTAGGGTGGCTATACATCCGTTTATATAATCAAAACAATAAATATATGATAGTAAACAAGTCCATGGCCTGAACTTCATCTTCAACCTCACGCCCAGCCAGATCCTTTGTATCTCATTCAAATCTCAACAAAAATGAAAACTGTAAATAGGAAACTTGTAGCAAATTTCCTCATGATCTCAGTAATGCAAAGCAATAAAATTATAAATCAAAGATAAGCATAAATTTTAATGGCCCTAATCTGAACCCTAAAAATCTCAAAAACTTCAATTTTAAAATTCTCTAAGCTCAAGCAAAATTAATGAAAACTATGGATATGGTTAGCTTGAGGGCAATGATGTCTACATTTTTCATTCACAAATAAACCATTAATGATGCCTGTATGAAAAGTTCCAAAGTCAGAAAACTTACCTTGCAAGAGGGTATCGGGTTTGGAGTTTGAGTAGCTTTCATTGAGTTCCAATGATTGGATTAGCTTCCTCAAGTTTTCGGGAAGCTAATGGGATGCTTAGCTTGAGCTAAAAGTACCTGAGGAGTTTTGGAGAAGTCCAAGTGCAAAGCTCTGTTTTTGAAAATGGAGGATGGTGTTAATGGTGTTACAGTCTTGTAACAGGGTGTGGGATGAGTTCTAAATGATGTTTAGAAACTTTAGGAACCAAAAGGCTTGGAAACGCACGAGGGAAATGTGAATTTCAAACTTTTGGTCAGGCTAGGCAACAATGGAGGTATGTGATGCAGTTCTGAGCTCTTGGTGTTTTTAGGGGTCAAGCCTGCGTGAGATTTGTGGCAATTGACTTGTGTATGTATAAGCAAAAGTTCTTGAGTTGTTTTGAAAGTCAAAAGTACAAGTTTCAAGCTAATTGCTAAGTTACTTGATTTTGAAGAAAAGTGGGAAAACAAGTTTCAGTGTGAAGTACAAGAATGGGTTGGGTGATTGTAAGTGTCTAAAAGATTTCTCTTATGTTATGAGACATGTATGATCAGAAGAGAACAAGTGCAAGGCTCAAGAACAAGTTTTGTGCAAAAAGTCACTTTATCAAAATGGCATTGTGCACTTTCTTCCCAAAATGGATATAAAGCATGGACTTGCATTGAATGCTTGAATTGAGACCTCTAACAGTTGTGCAAGCAATTAATTATGGAGTGCCTAACAAGTTTGAGGCCTGCAAAGTAGAGGTTATGCAGCATAAGTTTGAATTTTGAATTTGTTCATCACAAAATGACTTGTAATTCAAGTGATAAAACCCTAACTTCATCTCTTCGATTCAACCTACTCAAAAATTATCTCAAGGAGTTCTTAGACATTTTGGAAATCTTGAAATGTTATCTACAACCCATATTTGAATCACTTTTGATGATTCCCCTTGGAACTATATGAAAAAGTGCCATGAAGTTGGGTCAAAATCCTGACCAAATTAGGGCAAAATTTCACCGTGTTTTTGTTTCATGACCATGTGTTCTTAAAATTATAACTTGAGATCCAAGAACTTTTGGAAGGAGTTGGGTAAAGAAAAGATGTATATTTCATGGAGATCTACAACTTTCATGTTGGAAGTTTCTTTTGAATCAGCTTGCATCATGGTGAAAATTTTGCTCAAAGTTGTGAAAAAATAAGAAATTTCCAACACTTAGAAAAATTTCTAAGTTTAGATTTTTAACTTTTTAAAATGAAATCTTGAATTTTTGATTTCTTGATGAATAAGTTTCATATTTTGACATGCTTTGATGAATTGTGATCTTTGATATTTGAATTTGACCAAAAAGTCAAAGTTTGACTTTTCAGTATACAGTTGACTTTTGATTACTTGACTGGAAATTCATTTGTCAATCCATTGGTCTTGAGCAATGTTTTGAACCATGTCATTAGGTAAAAATTATGCAATTTGACTCTTGAGATCATGCCTTAAACCAATTCATCATTTTCTAGGTCAAAAATCAGAAATTACCCTTTCCTAGTCAAAACCCTAATTTTGACCATTTTGCCCTTTTGGAGATTTGATCAAATTTTTTGAGGAATTATGGTCCAAACTTGACCAAATGATACATATGAGTTTAAAATGTTGATGTGGATCAAAAATTATGAAGTTTGAGTGTAAATTGGCCATAGTTGACTTTTTCCCCAATATAGCTGATTTTTAGGTCAATTGCTTAATTGATTGAGCAAAAATGTGATCCAAAGCTTGAAACATGACATGAGTAATCTTTAGGGTCCATAATGATCTATGAAAGTCATATGGGGCATTGGAAGTTCAAAAATCCTTGTGAAAACTCAAACCCTAATTTTGGTCATCAGTGCTTAAGGAGGTGTCTTGAGCTGATCAACCCTAGTGCAGTCTTGCGCCAAAGGAGATTTTGTGAGTAAATTCTTGATAAGTGAGAGGAAAAATTTTGGGGTATAACAGCTGCCCCTGTTCAATCTTCTTAAGCCTGAAGAGTTAGATTGGCGAGTTTTTTCCATTCGTGACTCGAAGGTGGAAGATGATTAGACACTAGAGTGCCCAGAAATTTGCACTCGGTGATGTGATGATTGATGGTATAGGGAATGGTCTTAAAGATGCCATTTGGAGGGATGATGGAAAGTTTTTGGAGATGGACTTGTAGACGCCATCCAGAAATGATTGTTGAACCGTATCTGAATTGTATCTGAAAGTTGAATGTGAATGAGTATAAGAATGGCATTTGTGTCTGGAGTGTATCTGAACTGTATCTGATAGTTGAATCTGAATGAGTATCAGAATGGCATTCGTGTCTGGAGCGTATCTGAAAGTTGAATCTGAGTGAGTATCAGAATGGAATCCGTGTCTGGAGCATATCTGAACTGTATCTGATAGCAGAATCTGAATGAGTACCAGAATGGCGTCCGTGTCTAGAGCGTGTCTGAACTATATCTGAAAATCTTTTGAACATTTTTAATGGTATCTGTGATACGGTGGGAGAAATGACTTGAAGGTTTTGCGTTTTTGTTCGCAAATGTTGCAGTTAGCAAGAGTCGCCACCGACTTTTCTTTTATCCAAAAAGGAAAGGTGAAAAAGCATAGGAAAGACCTTTAGAGATGGTTTCTTGAGTTCGGGGGGTAGATTATGAAAAGGGAAGGTATTAGAACCCTTTTCATCCATGGTTTTCCATGGGCTCTTAGTTACTTGCTAGATCACTCGCTTTTGTTTGAATGTGCTTGTGGTGTGTGTGTTTTGAAAGTATTTTGAAAATGGAACTTCGTAATGGTTCTCGTTTCTATAAGAACGCCTACAAAGTGTTTGTTTCGAAAATAGTTCAAAAGTGTATTTGTGAGATGTGTTTTTGAAAGTATTTTGAAAATGGAACTTCGTAATGGTTCTCGTTTCTATAAGAACGCCTACAAAGTGTTTGTTTTGAAAATAGTTCAAAGATGAGAGTGTGGGTAAAAATGTTTTTGTTGTGAGCAAGCAAGTAACTAGGAGTGAATCTACCTACTTGAAATGTCTTAAATGTGATTTTCCTCCTCCTTTAGATGTGGCTATCTTACCATTGATTTGGTAAGAAGCCCCGTCGTTGGATGTGAAGGGACGCGCGTTGGGACGTTTGTATAGTCATAGAAGGTAACATATGGGACGTTTTAACAATGTCGTTTTAGGGACTAGATCGTTTATCAAGGGTCTTTGCTAAAACGCCCATGTTCGAGGGACATGACTATTTTCTGATAGGCAACAAAGTGGAGTAACCCTAAGGTGTGCATATGTGCAAAGTGTGTTTGATTGCATGCATTTTTGTCTTGATTAAGGGTTGTCTACTTGTTGTTTTTATTTTGCCATACACACCTAATTACTAGCATTTGTATAAAGCAATAAAAAGTGAAAAAAATAAATCCTACACTATTACAACTATATTGAAAGGCATAAAAAATATGAAGGAAAAAAATAAGATAAAAGTAACAAAAATGAGTGTCTTTCGATCCAGGTAGTAGCACTCTTCGACTTGCATTCTATTGGCCTCCTTAGATTGGGGCTAGCACCAGTGAGGTCATGGCCTTCGACTAGGGGTTGGCACCAGTGAGGTCTTGTACTTCGATTGTCCTGGAAGTCAGTGTATGGCGAAGAATTCTGGTTCTGCCTTGTTACCTTCTTCGACTGGAGGTTGAAAGAAGTGAGGGAATGCCTTTCGACTGGACATGGTTTGCCTCCTGGTTGTCTCTTTCGTTTGACCTGGAGAAAGAGGGTAGAATCCAGAAGCTTCGTTTCCTATTTCCTGTTTCCTGTTTCTTTCATTTAAAGCATTAAATGGCAACATGGCCTGAGGCCATGCTAGTATTTGTATTGTAAACAGTTTAAAAGTTAAAGCAATTTCAGGTAAACAGAAAGCAAAACGAAAGGGTTAGCTCTGAAAAAATATGTTAAAAGGGTGGAAACGAAAGGAACAATGGTATGTACATGTTTCAAACGAAAGGGAAAATTATTATGCCATGAAATGAAAAGTTCAAAGGTAAGAATAACTTACCTTGCTTCAGGCCTTGAATGTATGTGGGATTCGAACTTGAACTGCTACCTGTATGTTTCTGGAATTCGAAGAGTAGTCACAGGGGGTTTGCTTTTGGTTCGAAGAGTTATCACAGAAGGTTGTCTTTGAGTTTGAACAAACTTCTATGTGTGGGGTGTTCTTCAGAATCGAAAGAGGTGAATGTGATTTTGGGTTTTTTTGTTATTTCTCAAGTGTTAATGGACTTGAGAGTTTTGTTGTGTTTGAGAAAATTTGGGGGATTCGTTCCTCTGTTCCAAAGATCCTCCCTCAGCTTTGTAAAAAATTCCTCTATTTATAGAGAAAGAATGGACATGTTGTCCAAAGTCAGCCTTGCAAAGAAATGATAAAATAATAGGTAACATGAAAGTACATGTGGGGGGCCTCTTGGCAGTTGGGGTGCAGAAGATGTGACTTATGCTTTTTGGCGTTGCTTGTGCTCAGACCAAATTCAAGTTGGAAGCTGCTTTTGTGATAAAAGTACTCTCTCTGATTATGTAAAGATTTGGAAGCAACATAGTCTGGAAAACGAGATTTGGTCTTGAGTCGAATGCAAGAATGAGATCGAAGAGCACTTGTTCAAAGGAAGCCTTTGCCTCAGTCAAAGCTTGTGGTCGAAACAAGCTTACTCGAAGGAAGCTAATGCCCAGTCGAAGCTTGGATTAAAGCAAACATATTTCCCAATCGAAAGCTCGTGTTCGAAGGAAGCATGTTGCCCAATCGAAGCAGGTTTGTAGGCAGCAGACTTGTCCAGTCGAAGCAGGCTTGTAGGCAGTAAACTTGTCCAAGTTGAAGTAGGCTTACAGGCAGCAGATTTGTCCAGTCGAAGCAGGCTTGTAGGCAGTAAACTTGTCCAAGTCGAAGTAGGCTTGCAGGCAATAAACTTGTCCAAGTCGAAGTAGGCTTGCAGGAAGAAGATTTATCCAACCGAAGGGCTGAGTCGAAGGAGACCTGTTTTCCTCCAAATTTGTCAAAATGTTATTTATATTTGTTTTCTCCCCTTTCTGACAGTTTCCTTTTAATTTTGGTATTGGAAAAGCCCAATGCACTTGTTCAAGCTTGAACCTTGAAATCCTTGTAAGAAAAAGCCTTGAGAATTGAGAGGAAAAATTTTTGGGTACAACAGCTGCCCCTGTTCAATCTTCTTAAACTTGAAGACTTAGATTGGCGAGTTTTTCCATTCGTGACTTAAAGGTGGAAGATGATTGGACACTAGAGTGCCCAGAAATTTGCAATTGGTGATGTGATGGTAGAGGGAATGGGCTGAAAGATGCCATTTGGAGAAGTGATAGAAAGTTGTTGGAGATGGGCTTAAAGATGCCATCCGAAGGTGATTGTATCTGGACTCAGCAGGATGATAAAGGAATCTTGGTTGATTACTACCTAAGCAGGATGATGAAGGAATCTTGGATGACTACAACCTCAGCAGGGTGATGAAGGAATCTTGGATGACTACAACCTCAGCAGGATGATGAAGGAGTCTTGGATGACTACAACCTCAGCAGAATGATGAAGGAATTTGGGATGACTACAACCTCAACAGGATGATGAAGGAATCTTGGATGACTACAACCTAAGCAGGGTGATGAAGGAATCTTAGATGACTACAACCTCAGCGGGATGATGAAGGGATCTTGGATGACTACAACCTCAGCAGGATGATGAAGGAATCTTGGATGACTACAACCTCAGCAGGATGATGAAGGAATCTTGGATGACTATAACCTCAGCAAGATGATGAAGGAATCTTGGATGACTACAACCTCAACAGGATGATGAAGGAATCTTTGATGACTACAACCTCAGCAGGGTGATGAAGGAATATTGGATGACTACAACCTTAGCAGAATGATGAAGGAATCTTGGATGACTACAACCTCAGTAGGATGATGAAGGAATCTTGGATGACTACAACCTCAGCAGGATGATGAAGGAATCTTGGATGACTACAACCTTAGAAGGGTGATGAAGGAATCTTGGATGACTACAACCTCAACAGGATGATGAAGGAATCTTGGATGACTACAACCTCAGCAGGATGATGAAGGAATCTTGGATGGCTACAACCTCAGCAGGGTGATGAAGGAATCTTGGATGACTACAACCTCAGCAAGATGATAAAGGAATCTTGGATGACTGCAACCTCAGTAGGATGATGAAGGAATCTTGGATGACTACAACCTCAGCAGGATGATGAAGGAATCTTGGATGACTACAACCTCAGCAGGGTGATGAAGGAATCTTGGATGATTAAAACCTCAGCAGAATTATGAAGGAATCTTGGATGACTACAACCTCAGCAGGATGATGAAGGAATCTTAGATGACTACAATCTCAGTAGGATGATGAAGGAATCTTGGATGACTACAACCTCAGCAGGGTGATGAAGGAATCTTGGATGACTACAACCTCAGCAGGATGATGAAGGAATCTTGGATGACTACAACCTCAGCAGGATGATGAAGGAATCTTGGATGACTACAACCTCAGCAGGATGATGAAGGAATCTTGGATGACTACAACCTTCGCAGGATGATGAAGGAATCTTGGATGACTACAACCTCAGCAGGATGATAAAGGAATCTTGGATGACTACAACCTCAACAGGATGATGAGGGAATCTTGGATGACTACAATCTCAGCAGGATGATGAAGGAATCTTGGATGACTACAACCTCAGCAGGGTGATGAAGGAATCTTGGATGACTACAACCTCAGCAGAATGATGAAGGAATCTTGGATGAATACAACCTCAGCGGGATGATGAAGGAATCTTGGATGACTACAACCTTAGCAGGATGATGAAGGAATCTTGGATGACTACAACCTCAGCAGGGTGATAAAGGAATCTTGGATGACTACAACCTCAGCAGGATGATGAAGGAATCTTGGATGACTACAACCTCAATAGGATGATGAAGGAATCTTAGATGACTACAACCTCAGCAGGATGATGAAGGAATCTTAGATGACTACAACCTCAGCAGGATGATGAAGGAATCTTTCACGACTGTTACTCCAAAAGGTAATGATAACCTTTATCTGTCGATCGATCTTTCCTGAAAAGGTAAAGAGTTAGTTGTATGCAATGTCATGATGCATGAAATGCATGATGTCATGATGTTCTCAAAATAAATGAGATTGTGTCGTATGCACTTTATCATGTATGTAAATAGGAGGTATGAAATGTGAAATGTTAAAGAATGTATTTGTTGTCTGGGAAAATAAATCCTTGACAGATGCCGGGGAATGTGTGTCTTCAAACTTTGCTTAGAATTTTTCCAATGGGGATTCCTGTTTTGTTGTTTGAGGAGAACTCCGCTGGCAAATATTGAAAACTCTGTGGGGAGTATGTTTATTCCTGCTTGGGGAAAGAGTTCAGGAGTCTTAGTCGTTTGTTGCTCTACTGGGGAGTCGAAGTTGAACTGACATCTGGTCGGGTCCAGGTTTTGCAGTAACTTGTTGGGGATTGTAGAGTAGTCTACTGGGGAAGAGGAGTTGTGGTCCTTTGATTTGTAGTAGTCGGAGAGGAAAACTCAAACTGGGGAATCTGTAGTTTGGTGGGGAAATAAACCCTGTTGTCGGTCTGCTAGAGAGGTGACAACTTCGTTGGGGGAAAGTCTTTGAGGATTCTTGAGGTTATCTTGGTTGGGGAAAGGTTTTTTAGAGATTAAACTCTTGCTGGGGAATTATCCTACGAGAAGGATTTATGGGGATATTTGTCACTGCCCCTAGTAGCGAGTGTTTGTGGCACTGCCTGGAAATGTGTGACTGTATGTAACCCTTTGTGGAAATTGACGTTCAATGCCCCAAGTGACGGAGATGGAGGGTTGCCCCTGGTTACACTACGCCAAAAAGACCTACGAAAGTGCTTTTTTGGCCTTTAAAAGCGCTTTCTAAGGTGGCCCTGCTATAGGTTTTAGCAGCGCTTTTTGTTTAATGAAAAGCACTTTCTTAGGTCTACCTATGACAGTGCTTTTTCTAAAAAGCGCTCTCTTAAGTACCCTTTTGGCAGCGCTTTTTCTAAAAAGCGCTCTCTTAAGTAGGCTTTTGGCAGCGCTTTTTCTAAAAAGCGCTCTCTTAAGTAGGCTTTTGGCAGCGCTTTTTCTAAAAAGCGCTCTCTTAAGTATGCTTTTGGCAGCGCTTTTTTATGAAGAAGCGCTTTCATTGGTGGCGCTTTTTTATGGAAAAGAGCTTTCATAGGTTGTCTTTTAGCAGTGCTTTTGCCTGGAAAAGTGTTGTCATATGTTTACCTTAGACAGCGCTTTATGTGAACAAGCGCTTTCATAGGTCTACCTAAGGCAGCGTTTTTCTTCAAAAAGCGCTTTCATAGGGTGTTTTTTTTTAGAGGTATAATTTATATAATTCATATACCTGCATTGTTTGCAGTATATTATTTATATAAACCAGTTGCCATAACCTGTAATTCATAAACCGCGGTAATGCATTGTATACCATTGTAATCCAAAATATATATACACCATTTTTGTACCTCAAAATATATATAAACCATTGTTATCAGCATTGTAACTCAAAATCAGTCTTGCAAAATCAACCCTAACAACAACTAAACCAGTCCTTATATGATTCTCTTCTCAATAAAATATTGACACAATTCCTCTTTGATTTCTTCCAACTGAAGTTTCGTGTAATATGCACATTTATACTCATTGAAGTACTACATAACAAAACATAATATGCATTATTTAGTTAAAAATAAAAAAATTATATGAAATATCCGAGAAATAATAAAACAAATACTAAGTTATAAATCCATACCGTGACTGGAATCTCTATTTGATTCAGTTGAATGATTTCTTTGATAAACCGCATAACGAAGTATCCGCAATCTATACCGTTTTGTTGTTGAGGACACTACATAGAAAAACAAATAAGAATATATAGTTGTATTGTTTTATCAAATAGCATAAATATTATAAGCAAAATAGTGGAAATTAATATACCTGCACTTTGATCCAATTAATGTTGTTTGATTTAGACCGTCGTACTCGAGCTTCTCTTTGACACCGGAATACTTGTATCGCTCTAACAAAATAAAAATATATATTTAAAACAATGTCACAGAAATAATTAAATATATAAACACACACAAATATTTAGAATAATCTCACTTACGTATCAATCATTAACTTCATATCCGGATAATTTATCCAATCACCGTCAACTGAATTCAGATAATAGACCACTTCTTTTATAGGATCGATAGCAACCAACAACCAGTGACGTCTATAAATTAAAACAACAGTTTAGAAGAAAATTTTCTACGCAAAAATTACAAATATTAAAATGAACTTAGAATGAAAATCTAACCTTGTAGGAATAGTATTATACGCCCAAAGATATAAGCTTTTTGTACTGCCAGTTGCCATGAATCTTTCGACTAAGTGCTCTCTTACTGATTTCGGTTCCCTACCAATTGTCGCTCCGCTGACACGGGAGGAAGACACGAAATGGAATATGTTTGACAATTGATTCCCGCGCATCAATTTGTCATATAACATCCTTAAATAAAAACATAATTAATATTAGACTATATTCATTGAAATGTTTAAAAAAGATTTCAGCTAATTACATAATATAAAGATGGGGGTTACCGGATGTATGCGTGCATAATACTGACGCCCAATTCTTTATGATGAAAATTTGTTCCATGTCCTCATGTCCAATTATTTCGGTGCAAGGAAAACCAAAGATACCTTGATCCATATCCATTTGACGAATACCACCATCCATCAAATCTGTTGTTCCCACTATTGTTTCAAGACACTGCCGGTATCGAGGGAAAAATCTAGTAGGCACCCTTTTCTTGGGTGGTACGCCAACGATCTTCTGGCTCACTTGTTGTGACCCTTGAAAAGGTACCTAAAAATCATATAGACTCAGTTAAATTATAAAATTATGCAGTTTTTTATTCGGATCATATAATTAACACTTTAAACGTACCTCTTTTTGTGATACATCAGACTCGTTGTGCCGCAAAATCCCTTTACCCTTAGATGCGGGTGTTGTAGGAGTCTATAATTACCGTGGAAATAACTGAGGTCAGAACTGACAGTTGAATACTTAAAGATTCATAATTGTTTTCAACATACCTGATCATCTATGAAAATGAGGTCCGATGGCCATGCAACAAAAGATCCTATTACATCTCGCAGCAATGTGGTCTCAGCAACAATGTCGGGTACCGGCAGCAACGCATCCATATCTAAAGCAATGTCAACTGATACTTTCATGTGTCCATCCGGAAGCGGTCTAGGGTGAAGTAAATCTCCTGAAGTGTTATGGACTTTTCCCTTGCCAACTAGTCGATAAGTCAGCGACGATAGGTATAGCTGGCAAGATAAAATGCCCTAAACCAATAATAACCGTTAGAAGTGACTAAAAATATTCTATAATAATAACGGATATATATTGAAAATTACCTCGGGAAATTTATGATGACAGTTGATACTAGCTTTGTCACTAGTTTCTTTCAATTGTGAACTGCTCTTATCCGCCATATATCTCTCTTTATCCTTCTGCAATTCACGGACTTGAGCTTGTAAATCCTGCAATGTTTGCATCACCTCTGCATTGCTAGGATTTCTTCTCCTTGGATGCTTATACAAAGAGGTTGGAGTCACACCATGACCTTTACCCCTCACCCGACCCGGATACTCAGCAATATTTAGTGCTCGACTAAGTACGCTTATGGTATCCTGATGATCCTCACCTGGGGATACCGATTGCGACAAGGTCTCCTGTAATTCATTTACATATCGAAAATTATTAGTGGAGATAAAAAATTATTTAAATATTAATAAACATTAATTGATTTAACTAAAGACACAATATTATACTTACACATTCATCATACACATGTTGAATATCGAGATTAACAGCTTGATCCTTGCCCACACGGGCTTCCTTCCATAACAAATGTGTCGGTAGTGATGTTGCGTCACTTTTCGTATCTTCTAACTACGCATTGACAAAAGTATTAAGATCATCAATTATAACACATTGAGAGACTTAATAAGATCGTAGAGTTTATATTTACTTACAATTTTTTCCTCTAAGCGAGCATATCCCAAACGCCCTTTTTTGTATGGATATGCGGGTTTTGACGCTCTCTCGCGATTGATAGCACTCACTTTCTTGAAATTCTCGTCTCTTCTTTGGCCTACAAAACCAACCCATTATTCAGGTGTAATGAAGTTCTCATATTTCTTTGGATGTTCCGGATCCTCTTCAAGAAAATTTCCTTCATCATCTTTAAGATACTTGTTTGTTAAAAATGTTCTCCACCCTCTGTGTCTTTTTCCAGCCAAACCCATTATATACTTTTTACGGGTATCTTCAATGTTAAAAGACCTCTACAAAAAAAACATACGCATAAAGTGTGTTAGTAAAAGAAATTTAAACACATATTATCGTCAAGATAAAGCAAATAACAAAAACCATATATGTACCTTTATCTCAGGCCAAACTTTCTCCTTAGCCTCATCCAACTCTCCTCTTTTCCATCTAGGAGTGGTGATCGGAATGTGTATACAAACAAGCGTACCAATGTAGCTTGTTAACTTTGCAGCATTAGACCCAATTAGTTGGTCATTATCATTCCAATCTACATTATATGTTACTCATTTATCTCTATCACGGATGATTCCCCTAATAATAGTTATACCTCGTGTAATATCTTTTTCTGAAGTCTTTTCTGAAGTCTTTTCTGGAGTATTTTCAGGAGCATTTTCAGGAGCATTTGCATCTTTTGAGTTTTCTTGATTACTAGCCATTTGACCTGTAATAATGAAATAAATTAAAAACGAAATGACAAATATAAAAATGAAATGGCAAATAAAAATGAAATGACAAATAAAAATGAAATGACAAATAAAAATGAAATGACAAATATAAAAATGAAATGACAAATAAAAATGAAATTAATGACAAATAAAAATGAAATGACAAATTAAATTTTATTGAATGATATAGGCTATAATTATATATACTATTACCTTTTCACTAAGGTCTCTTTCTTTTCTTGGTAGGAATGTGTTCTACTCGTCTCTTAACAACGTGGACAGTTGGATTGATCCAAATACCCTCATTATGATCGTTTCTAATACATGATTCATTATCATTTTGATCAGTTATGGTTAAAGATTAAATGTCAACACCAATATCACTTTGATCTCCAATGCTTTCATCAATTACTTTGTTAGATAATAGCACTATAGACCATTTCGTACTTGTCGGATCATTGATATAGAACACTTGTTTAGCTTGAGAGGCTAGAATGAAAGGCTCATCTTTGTACCCCACCCTATTAAGATCCACTTATAAAAAACCTGACTTATCCATTCGTATGCCATTATTATTTTCAACCCACTTGCAACCAAATATAGGAATCTGAAACTTCTCGTAATCAAACATCCAAATGCGCTCGATAACCCCAAAATATGACAAATTTGCAAATTTTGGGTTTAAGTCCTTCACACTTGATATATGCATTGCTTCGGCGATCAAGGTGACACCACTATTTTGCATAGTACTTTTGTCATCCTGTTCTTTGGTATAAAATGTGTATCCATTAATTACATATGCACTATAAGAAAACACAACTAAACTTGGACCGTATGCTAAACATCTCAATCTTTCTGTTACTGAAGCATGATCTTAATGATACTTTGAATAAATATGTTCCTTAAACCATGGTATGAAACTTCGATTGTGCTCTCATACAATCCAATTCTCATTTCTATTTGGATTTAAACCTCGAAGAATACCCTTGTGAATTTCAACATACGGCTCAACTTCAAGCTCATTATGCAGAACATACAAATGCACTTGATCCCGTTCGACCATTGATACTGTCACAACTTTATTTCCAATTAGCTTCTTACCTTCTTTTTTTTCAACAACATGAGATTTGGGGAGTCCAATTGATTGAACATTTGACAGATATTCAGTACAAAACTCAACCGCTTCTTCAACAATATATCGTTCAGCAATACAACCCTCTAGTCGACTTCGGTTTTTCACATACCCTTTTAATATTTTCATATAACGTTCTGTAGGGTACATCCATCTCATATAAGCTGGTCCGCACAGTTGTGTCTCTTTGACAAGATGAACGACAAGATGAACCATTATGTCAAAAAACGAGGGAGGGAAATACATTTCAAGATCACACAAAGTAACAACTATTTCTTTTTGCAATGTTGGTAAGATCTCAGGATCGATCACCTTGCTGCAAATTGACTTGAAGAAAAAACACAGTTTAGTTATTGCGCTTCTTACTTTTTCTGGAAGAATAGAACGTATACCTATCGGTAGAAAATGTTCCATTATAACATGGCAATCATACGTCTTTAAACTCTTTAACTTGAGGTCTTGCATAGACACAAGTCTTCTAATATCTGATGAGTAGCCTTCTGGAACTTTAACCTCACTTAGGAACTTACACAATATTTTTTTTCTCCTTTCTGGATAGAGTGTAAACAGCAGGTGGTAGATATGTTCGTCTTCCTTTTTTCACAAGTCCCAATTCAGTTCTTATTCCCATCTCTACCATGTCCTCCCTTGCTTTAAGACCATCCTTAGACTTCCCTTTTATATTGAGTAACGTACCAATAACACTGTCAAATACATTTTTTTCAATATGCATAACATCAAGAAAATGTCTTACGTACAAAGATTTCCAATATGGCAATTCAAAAAAAAATCGACCTCTTCTTCCACCCACCTGTAACAACTTTATGTGCAAAAGGCTTGCCAAACTGAATACTCACATCTTTCACCTTTTCAAATAATTGATCACCTGTGAATCCAGGCGGAGCTCTACGTTGTTCGGTATCTCCGTTGAACGCTTTTCTCCATCCACGATATTGATGTTTAGAATTTAAGAATCTACGATGACCGAGAAAGACATTCTTCTGACAAAGTTTCAATCGCATCGTATCGGTTCCATCTTCACAGATAGGACACACTTTTTCACCTTTAATGCTATACCCGGATAGATTTCCGTAGGCTGGAAAATCGTTAATTGTTCCAAACAACATCGCCCTCAAGTTGAAACTTTCTTTCCTATACCCATCATAAACCTCCACACCGTTCTCCCACAAAATCTTCAAATCTTCGATTAAAGGTTCCAAATATGCGTCTATGTCATTTCCTGGTTGTTTAGGCCCAGAAATTAACATAGATAACATCATGTACTTACGCTTCATACATAGCCACGGAGGTAGGTTATAAATCATAAGAATCACAGGCCATGTGCTATGCGAGATACTTTGAATACCGTGTGGGTTCATTCCATCAGTAGACAATGCCAAGCGAAGGTTTCTTGCTTCTTTTCCAAATTCAGGATAATCATTATCAATTTTCATCCACTGTGGTGAATCTGCCGGATGTCGAAACTTTCCATCAACAATTATTTCATCTGCATGCCAAGTTAAGTGTCTTGAATCGGTTTCACTATGATACATCCGTCTAAATCTCGGAATTATAGGAAAATACCATAAGACTTTTTCCGGAGACAACTTTTTCTTATATCGAGGGGCACCGCATTTAGGACACTCATTTAACGATGCATACTCGTTTCGAAACAAAACGCAATCTTTTGGACATGCATGTATCTTGTCATAGCTCATGCCAATAGAATACGACATCTTTTTGGCCTCATACGTTCGATTGGGGAGAACATTATCCTCTGGTAGCATATCTTTCATAAGGGCTAATAACTCTGAAACTTTTATCCGACCATCCATTGCCTGCCTTTAAGTTGTACAACTTTAATACCACAGACAATCTTGTGAATTTTGTACAACCATTATACAACGGTTTCTCTTCATCGCTTACTAACCTCTCGATCATTTTGGGACAATCATTAAGATCTTCTTCAAGCGCTTCTGTAATCTCTTTAACTCGATCATAATCGTATGTATCTGTGCCATTGTCGTTTGAAGCATAGGTCCTATTATCCCCCGATTCATCATTCCTGTCACTTTTCTCACCATGCATATTCCAACATGTATAACTTCTATCAATTCCATACCGTATTAAATGCGATGCCAACTGAACCGCGTTAACCCAATTCCCATAACAGCAACACAAACAAGGACATGTCATTCGATAGGGGTCTTCGGCGTGCGCAACAGCAAACTTAACGAATTCCAATACCCCGTTCTCGTACTCTTTCGACAATCGATTGGAATACATCCATGTCTTATCCATGGTTTACGGTTTCTGAGTCAATCTGAGCTAAATGATAAATTAGAAAACAAAACCAATACTCAAAACGTGCACTTGCTCTTGCACAACCATATAACAAAACCAATACTCAATACTTTTCACTAAATTCATTTTATTCTATCAACTACTTTAGTACACAAGTATAACACAAGAAACCATAAACAAGAAACTATCATTGCTCAAAATCAATCATAAAAAGCACACGAAAAAAGAATATATTAATAGAGTTAACAATATATATGGCTACCTTTATTAAATATTTTGTTACGCTCTCTATTATTTCTCTCTTAGCTTGTTTTACCAATGCACAACTTGTTAATATAAATGATGTTTGATAAAATAAAAAGCACATGAAAATGTGTTGTTTTCTACTAATATTTATTCCATAGAAGTTGTAAAAATAATCTATTTTCCTTTTTAGATATTTCAAATTTGAAATTTCTTATTAGATATATGAAACTGACAGATCCAATCTAATCCTAACCTAGTCTAGTTCATACAACCCAACCCAATTTAGATTCTGAATTCTATATATGTTTCAACCTTAATCCTTGTTTCTAACCCTAGCAGCACATCCATCTCACAGTAACCTATGTTTATTGGTTTTGTTCACTGCCACCATCTTTGATCTTGAATGTCTCTCTATCTCCTAAGTTCACTACCACCATTCCACTCAAGGTTAAATTTTATATCTTAACTCTTTTAAAATTCGTGTATAAAATATCTTGAACTCTTAATAATATAAAACTATATCTTTCTCTCTTTGATTTCCTTTTGATTTATGTGTTTTGTATTTTTCCCAGACCTGAATACTTACAGTGAGATGAAGCATATGAAGTAAATTTCAAGATGAGGTAGAGAGAAGCCATTTTAACCAAGGTGAACATTTCACTTTATATTTTTATTTTTGAATCTGAAATTAAAAAAATGATATTAACTAATATGTGAGGTATTAGCCAGTAGCCACACAAATAAGTTGAAAATTAAGATGAGTTGTCAGTTCAAATATGTAACAATTTCTAAGAATTATTAGAAGATAGTCACATCTTTATTCATACAAAACTATTCTAGAAATTAAAATCAAAGCAAGCATAGAACAATTTATTCTTACAAAACTATACTAGAAATTGAAATACCTAGAGCTGAGTTGTGTAACTTTGTGTTGTATATTGTTGTGATTTCTGATGCAGCAAACTTTGTGATTTCACCTTGCGTTTCTCCTGTGGCAAGTGGTGGTCGTTGTTCTGATGAAAGAGTACTGATGAACGGAGGCGGAGGTCCTGATGAAGAAGTCCTGAAACTGCCCCGGTGGTCCTGAACAAGAAGACGGAGGCAGAGGTCATGATGACGAATAGAAAAGTGGCAAGTGGTGATCGTGACGAAAATCTGCTCGTAGATGCTAACGGCGGCAGAGCTCTGGTTTAGGGCTTTGATGATTTCGTGAAGAACAATAGAAAAGTGATGATAAGAATTTTTGATATTTATTATAAAACTACCTACGAAAGTGCTTTTAAAAGCGCTTTCTAAAGGTCACCTATAACAGCGCTTTTTAATGTAAAAGCGCTTTTGTAGCATATCCTATAGCAGCGCTTTTAAAAGCGCTTTCTAAAGGCCATCTTTAGCAGCGCTTTTGTAAAAGCGCTTTCTAAGGCTAACCTTTAGCAGCGCTTTTGAAAAGCGCTTTCTTAAGGTACCTTCTGAAAGGCACCCTTTAGCAGCGCTTCTCAAAAAGCGCTTTCTAAGGGTGACCTTTAGCAGCGCTTTTGAAAAGCGCTTTCTTAAGGCACCCTTTGAAAGCGCTTTTTTTAAGCGAATTTTTTTTTAAAACCTACAGCAGCGCTTTTTCCTAAAAGCGCTTTCGTATGTGTGCTGCTAAAACTTATTTTTGGCGTAGTGTTACTCTACAATTCTTTGAGAGATTTCCTGGAATCTTGACTGGACTGCCCCAGGTGTGCTGGATAGTGACATGTCATGTCCCCTTGTTGATAGGAGATTTGTCAATGGAAGTGTCGTCCTTCTTGAATTGGTTTTGTTTACTGAGAGAGCTTTCGTTCACTGGACATTCATTGTGTGAATTTCTCCGCTGTCAAACAATTAGCCATATGCAAACAGTGATATTCAAGTAATGCAAAGTTTATGCTTGTCTTGAAGTTTTGAAAAATGCGTTTTTGTAAGTAAAGGAATTTTGTAAGAAAATTCAATCTCAGGATTTAGAGCAAAGCCTTACAGGAGTCAAGACACCTTTTGTAACAGTATGCTTTCGAACTAACCCATGCTTCAATTAGGACTTTTGAAGGGTTGTAACGTGGCTTGGTTCACGGTTTAAGAAACAAAGGATAAAGGCTCAAATTTATTTTTACCCACCCGTTCTTCGTGATGTTCTTCAGTCCTAAGCTCAGTTAATTGTACGTTTAAACTCCAATTGAGTCTGGGATGACGTTTTGGTGATGGTTCAAAACAAGTTAAGTTTGTTGGAAGGCAGTCATTTTGCAACATTTTTTTCATGTTGTTGAGGATTTGTAATGACCTTTTTCTTTTGATTTGTTATCCCTAATTTTTGCCTGACTATTCTTGTTTTGAGATTACGGTCAGCGGGATGCCCCAGTTTTCTTAAGTCTCCTTTGTAGGTTTTGACTTAGTGGGCTTTTCTTTTTGAGAGATAATGACTGCCTATGTGATAGGGAACCATCACCGTCTTTTGATTCCAGAGGAATGTTTTTGATGTCATTCGTTGTATTACAAAATGAAAGTTTGTGGCTAAACGCGCGTTTGAATTAACTGAGAGACTACCCTGCCCTAGGTTTTTGATTAAAGGTTTCAATTTGTGTTAAAACAGAAAACTTCTACTTCTTTGGCTCGAAGGGGTTGACTAGGGATTATCTTCCTTATAACTCCAGTGTTTAGGATTTGAAAGAATGCATGTACATCGTCAGTAAGGTCTGTCCAAAAGCATACTGTATGAGATTATGGCATTGTTTTCGTCATCCTCCCTCTAAAGGCTTGTAACTTTTAGCAAGAGTTGAATGTCATAAAGTGAGTAAAAAGCATAGTTTAAATGTAATGAAAATGAAATAATTCAAGATAAACATATGCAATGCATTAATGAAACAAAGCTTGACATTAATAGGTAATTGTTTGAATAACAAAAGAAATTACAACTTGAAAATTCAAATGAAACAAAAGCCTTCAATGATTTGGCATAGGAGCAGTGATCACGTTTGGAGTCTCTAGAGGATCAAACTCGATCTCCTTGGCATCAATCAAGTCTTGAATCTTGTTCTTCAAAGTCCAACAGTCGTTGATGTCATGTCCGGGACTGTCAGAATTATAGGCACATCTTACGCTCGGATTGTACTTAGAAGAGGAGGTATCAGGATTTTGAGGAGGATCCTTTAGTGTGATCAGTTTCACCTTCTGCAATTGTTGTAATTCTTGAGACAAAGGCATGTTGATGTTAGTGTACTTCCTTTCTTGATATCTTACCCTACGCCTATTAATCTGTCTTTGTTGAACAGACGTGGGATTAGAGATCAGGATTTCCCCTACATGTTGATCATGATGACTCTTTTGACCATACACAGCATTGGACTCTTTCTTCCCATTGTATGGCTTTTTCTGAGCATCAGAGGGTGTAGCTCCTTGGATCTTTCCACTTTTGTTGCCAGCTTCAACCCTTTCGTCGGTCAGTATTAGCTCGGTGAACCCGGCTGAGGAGCTTCCGATCAAGTGATTGAAGAAAGGTCCTGTCAGAGTTTCCATGAAGATGTCAATCAGCTCCCTGTCAGTTCAAGGGGGTTGCACCCTACCAGCCAGATCTCTCCACTTTTAGGTGTAGCCTTTGAAGCTCTCGTTGGAACCCATGGTCATGTTCTGCAATTGCACGCGAGTCGGTGCAAGATCAGCGTTATATTGATACTGTTTGTAAAAAGCAGCAGCTAAATCCTCCCAGGTGTGGATGAAAGAACTCTCCAATTGATAGAACCACTCGAGTTGAGTCCCTACCAGGCTTTCTTGGAATAAATGGATCCAAAGCTTTGGATCAGTTGTGTATGGTTGAATCTTGCGGACATAAGACTTTAAATGCATCTTAGGGCAAGAGACTCCATCGTACATGGCAAAGGTATGGATTTTGAACTTTGGTGGGATGACCACTCCAGAAACCAAACCCATGTTTCCTAAATCCAAGCTAGGTGTCTGTTGAATCTCCATAGCATTGAGGCGATCGTCCAATAGTTTGTACTTGTTGTCAGTGGGAGGATATTGTTCTCCAGAGTAGTCAGCTTCAGCTTCATCAATCTCCAGATTGTTGTCTTCTTCATGACTATCCCCCATGTTGGATGGAGTTGAAAGATCTAGAGCTCTCTTGATTGGTCCTCCAGATCTTCTTCTCAAGTTCAGGATGGCTATTGACTTTTTGGACTTTTTCTTCTTGTCTTTGAGAAGGAGAGCTTTCAGGTCCTCTTGCCCCTTAGCCATAGCCAGAAACATTTGTTGGAATTGAGCGTTTTGAGCTTGGAGATATTTCACCGTTTGTTCCATATCCATCTTATTGAAATAAACAGTAGGAAGATAAGGAGACCTGTATGGGAGAAACCTGTCATGATATGATGCATGATATGTGGATGCATGTTTTCAAGGATCTTGCGAGATAAACATAAGAAAAAGTTAGAAGTTGAACTTTGATCAACATCTTTGATTGGAGAACTTTGTATCGGTGGATGTCCTTCCACGAGAATTAAGCTCACCATGTCAAGTGGGTCATAGCCCTTGACTCAAGTTTGTTGTATTTGATCTTTGACGGTGTTTGGTTAAAGGAAAATAAATCCTCTTGCCCCTTGATAGACGTCTGGTTCATTGTGAACCTGCATCAAAGACCCTCGAGATTCATGAAATGGTTATTGAAAATGCTATGGTATGATGTTATAATGTTATGTACAAGTATGCAAAGTAAGCAAGTGTATATACAAATAATTATATTCACACAAAGCAGACAAGTCCTTAGGTTTAGGCTTGTATGGAGTTTGTAGGTAAGTACCCTCTTGAAGTTTAGTTGGCTCAACCTGTCCTAATAATAGTAACCGGGTTCTAAGGATCTCAATATCACTGGATTGTTTCCTTGGTCATTGTTTCAGCTCAAGCCTCTTTAATGGCGACCGAAATATCCCAAGAAACCAAACCTCAATGAGTGTAGTATCGAGTATCTACCAACTTCAGACTGCACTAAAGCCGGTCATCTCACTACATCCTAAAGGCCAAGTTGGTCAAGTAAAGGTTCTATAAGTTCATTAGTGCTTCATGACATCACTCAGCGGCCCCGTATTCTCTTTGATTAACTCAAAGGCTACCGATACCCACAAATATGTCGCACTAATGTAGCTATTTCTTAGACCATGTTGGTATACCCCGCACAGTTTGCACAACATATTACTACTTACCTATAAGGTATCCCAAATTCGAGTAGAGGATTCAAACCCAAACAAAGAACCATAATGTAAAGCATACAAGTCAGACAATGTAAGCAAGTAAATGTGATCTAGCCCTAAGGTAACCCCACTTTTATAAATTATCCCCAGCAGAGTTTCCAGTTCTGTGATACGGTGGGAGAATTGACTTGAAGGTTTTGCGTTTGTGTTTGCAAATGTTGCGGTTAGCAAGAGTCGCCACCGACTTTTCTTTTATCCAAAAAGGAAAGGTGAAAAAGCACAGGAAAGACCTTTAGAGATGGTTTCTTGAGTTCGGGGGGTAGATTATGAAAAGGGAGGGTATTAGCACCCTTTTCATCCATGGTTTTCCATGGGCTCTTAGTTACTTGCTAGATCACTTGCTTTTGTTTGAATGTGCTTGTGGTGTGTGTTTTTTGAAAGTATTTGGAAAATGGAACTTCGTAATGGTTCTCATTTCTATAAGAACGCCTACAAAGTGTTTGTTTCGAAAATAGTTCAATAGTGTGTTTGTGATATGTGTTTTTGAAAGTATTTTGAAAATGGAACTTCGTAACAGTTCTCTTTTCTATAAGAATGCCTACAAAGTGTTTGTTTCGAAAATAGTTCAAAGATAAAAGTGTGTGTAAAAATGTTTTTGTTATGAGCAAGCGAGTAACTAGGAGCGAATCTACCTACTCGAAAGGTCTTAAATGTGATTTTCCTCCTCCTTTAGATGTGGCTATCTTACCATTGATTTGGTAATAAGCCCCATCGTTGGATGTGAAGGGACGGGCATTGGGACGTTTGTATAGTCATAGAAAGCAACATATGGAACGTTTTAGCAATGTCGTTTTAGGGACTAGATCGTTTACCGAAGGCAACATCGAGGGTCATCGAGGGAATACGATCTTTTATCGAGGGTCTTTGCTAAAACTCCCATGTTCGAGGGACATGACTATTTTCCGATAGGCAACAAAGTGGAGTAACCCTAAGGTGTGCATATGTGCAAAGTGTGTTTGATTGCATGCATTTTTGTCTTGATTACGGGTTGTCTACTTGTTGTTTTTATTTTGCCATACACACCTAATTACTAGCATTTGTATAAAGCAATAAAAAGTGCAAAAAGTAAATCCTACACTATTACAACTATATTGAAAGGCATAAAAAATATGAAGGAAAAAAATAAGATAAAAGTAAGAAAAATGAGTGTCTTTCGATCCAGGCAGTAGCACTCTTCGACTTGCATTCTGTTGGCCTCCTTCGATTGGGGCTAGCACCAGTGAGGTCATGGCCTTCGACTAGGGGTTGGCACCAGTGAGGTTCTGTCCTTCGATTGTCCTGGAAGTCAGTGTATGGCGAAGCCTTCTGGTTCTTCCTTGTTGCCTTCTTCGACTGGAGGTTGAAAGAAGTGAGGAAATGCCTTTCGACTGGACATGGTTTGCCTCCTGGTTGTCTCTTTCGTTTGACCTGGAGAAAGAGGGTAGAAGCCAGAAGCTTCGTTTCCTATTTCCTGTTTCCTGTTTCTTTCATTTAAAGCATTAAATGGCAACATGGCCTGAGGCCATGCTAGTATTTATCTTGTAAACAGTTTAACAGTTAAAGCAAGTTCAGGTAAACAGAAAGCAAAACGAAAGGGTTAGCTCTGAAAAAATATGTTAAAAGGGTGGAAACGAAAGGAACAATGGTATGTACATGTTTCAAATGAAAGGGAAAATTATTATGCCATGAAACAAAAAGTTCAAAGGTTAGAATAACTTACCTTGCTTCAAGCCTTGAATGCATGTGGGATTCAAACTTGAACTGCTACCTGGACGTTTCTGGAATTCGAAGAGTAGTCACAGGGGGTTTGCTTTTGGTTCGAAGAGTTTCATAGAAGGTTGCCTTTGAGTTTGAACAAACTTCTATGTGTGGGGTGTTCTTCAAAATCGAAAGAGATGAATGTGATTCTGGGTTTTTTTGTGATTTCTCAAGTGTTGATGAACTTGAGAGTTTTATTTTATTTGAGAAAATTTGGGGGATTCATTCCTCTGGTCCAAAGATCCTCCCTCAGCTTTATAAAAAATTCCTCTATTTATAGAGAAAGAATGGACATGTTGTCCAAAGCCAGCCTTGCAAAGAAATGATAAAATAATAGGTAACGTGAAAGTACATGTGGGGGGCCTCTTGGAAGTTGGGGTGCAGAAGATGTGACTTATGCTTTTTGGCGTTGCTTGTGCTCAGACCAAATTCAGGTTGGAAGCTGCTTTTGTGATAAAATTACTCTCTCTGATTATGTAAAGATTTGGAAGCAACATAGCCTGGAAAACGAGATTTGGTCTTGAGTCAAATGCAAGAATGAGATCAAAGAGCACTTGTTCAAAGGAAGCCTTTGCCTCAGTCGAAGCTTGTGGTTGAAACAAGCTTACTCGAAGAAATATAATGCCCAGTCAAAGCTTGGATTAAAGAAAACATATTGCCCAATCGAAAGCTCGTGTTCGAAAGAAGCATGTTGCCCAATCGAAGCAGGTTTGCAGGCAGCAGACTTGTCCAGTCGAAGCAGGCTTGTAGGCAGTAAACTTGTCCAAGTCGAAGTAGGCTTGCAGGCCGCAGATTTGTCCAGTTGAAGCATGCTTGTAGGCAGTAAACTTGTCCAAGTCAAACTAGGCTTGCAGGCAGTAAACTTGTCCAAGTCGAAGTAGGCTTGCAGGCAGCAGATTTGTCCAATCGAAGGGCTGAGTCGAAGGAGACCTGTTTTCCTCCAAATTTGTCAAAATGTTATTTTTATCTGTTTTCTCCCCTTTCTGATTGTTTCCTTTTAATTTTGGTATTGGAAAATCCCAATGCACTTGTTCAAGCTTGAGCCTTGAAATCCTTGTAAGAAAAAGCCTTGAGAATTGAGAGGGCAAATTTTGGGGTACAACAGTATCTATTTAACCTTATCCTGAAAAGGGTAAAATGTTAGCTAAAATTCAAAAACATGTTGTATGAAATGCATGGTATAATGAGATTGTGATACATGCATTCGTGTTATCGATGTTTATGATATATGGATGCGATGTATGCATATGCGAGCTAATACGTCGCACTGCTATTGGATTTGGGGGGAAAAATCTCTGGCTGCTGCTAAGGATATGGAGTGTAAGTCTTCATGTTGTGAAGTTGAAGTGTTGATGAATTTCTACTTAGAGAAATAAACTTTGTTGTAAGGGAAAAGTTGTGTACTTCTTGTGAAATCCCGTTGGGGAATTCTGAGAATTTTGGCGACTTCTACCGGGGAGTGATAACTGGAAGTTTTGTTCCGCTGGGGATTTAACTACACACTGTGGGGGATTTTATGGAAATAGCTTAGAGAGATTTCCCTATTTCTTAAATCCATTAGTGATTGTCTTTCTATTTTGTTCATTTGTAAACGGTAGTTATGTCAAATGCATATGTTCGAAAATAAATCATTGGACGTTTTTGTAAACAAAACACAAGAGTAAGGAAAAATAGATAGTTTTGCACTTTAAAAGAGATATCTTTGTATTGACTTTGAGTAAGTATTTTTGTACAATGAGACAAACATTCTAGTAAGAGAATTCCATCGTAAAAAATGGAAATTTGATACAAAGAAAAGATAGCTATGTGAAATAATCCCATGGGGTTCCCATTCTGCTATAGCCTTCGTGTCTCTGAGCATCTTATCCATTTGTTGCCTTGTCCGAAGCTGATTAAATTGATCCGAACTGTCGAGTTTGAAGGTTGTCAGTAAGGTGATCCAACGGGACATAGTCATACGCTTTAATTCCCTAAATTTTTCCTGGACCTCCCTTTCGGGTTTTCAGTCCACCGGGATACCCTTTTTTGCCCAAGCCGCCCTTTCGAGTTTTCAACTTGCCGGGTGTACAAATTTATTATTTTATCCCTAATTTTTTCTCGAACCTCTTTGGTTCACCGGGATTCCATTGTTTTTCCTAGGTGTGTCAACCTAGCGGGTCTCTTATACGTACTATCTTTTGGATATGTCTGTGTTCACAGGGTGCGGCAGGTAGTCACCGTCCATAGTGGTTAAGATCATTGCTCCACCAGAGAATATGCTTTTGATTACAAATAGTCCTTCGTATGTAGGAGTCCATTTTCCCCTGGGATCACCCTGCGATAATATGATACATCTGATCACCAAATCCTCGACTTGATATACTTGGCGTCTGACCTTTTTGTTGAAAGCCTTAATCATCCATTTTTGATATATATGACCATGACAGAAAGCAGTAAGCCTTTTCTCATTAATAAAGTTCAGTTGATCAAGTCGAGTCTGGATCCAATCGTCTTTGTTCAGACCTGTATCCTTCATGATTCTCAGAGAGGGGATCTGGACCTCAATAGGTAAGACAGCTTCCATGCCATATACTAGAGAGTAAGGTGTTTCCCCAGTTGATGTGCGTTCCGTGGTATGATAACCGTGGAGAGAGAATGGTAGCATCTCATGCCTGGCTTTGTACGCGACTGTCATTTTTTTATGATCTTTTTTATGTTCTTATTTGCGGCTTCGACAGCACCATTCATCTTTGGCCGGTAAGGGGAAGAATTGTGATGTTGGATCTTGAATTGCTCGCACAGGGCGATGATAATAGTATTGTTAAGATTCGTACCATTGTCTGTGATGATCCTCTCCGGGATACCATAATGACATAAGAGATTCTGCTTGATGAACCGGGCGACAACATTCTTGGTAACGGAAGCGAAAGAAGCTGCCTCAACCCACTTTGTTAAATAGTCAATGGCCACTAACATGAAGCGGTGTCCATTAGAGGTTGTTGGCTTGATTTCCCCAATCATATCGATGCCCCACATAGCAAAGGACCAAGGAGCCGTTAATACATTCAGAGGAACCGGAGGTACATGCACCTTATTAGCGTAGATTTGACACTTGTGGCAGGTTCGAGAGTGTTGATAACAATCTGCTTCCATGGTAGACCAGTAATATCCTTCCTGTAGGATCTTCTTTGCCATCATATTCCCACTGGAATGGGTGCCAAAAGTGCCCTCATGTAACTCAGCCATGATCTTTTCTACTTCAACCTTGTCTACACACCGAAGTAACACAAAGTCATGGTTGCGTTTGTAGAGAATTTCGTTACTAAGAAAGAACTTAGCAGAGAATCTCCTTAAGAACTTATTATCATTGACTGAAGCTCCTTCTGGATATTCTTGAGCCTCGAGATACCTCTTGACTTCATGAAACTAAGGTTGGTCCACTACTTCTTCAATATTAATCTCGTGATAGTGAGCTAGTTCATCCATTTGTTCAATGGTGATCTGGGGAGCCTCGTTATCCTATTTGAGTTTAAACATGGATGACATTGTGGCTAGTGCGTCTGCTAGCTGATTTTCTTCTCGCGGAAAATGCTCGAAGGTAATCTTCTCAAAATGTGGGATCAGTTTCAGCACATGTTCTTTGTAAGGGATAAGGTTAGGGTGTTTTGTGTCCCGTTCCCCTTTGATCTGGCTGATGACCAAAGCTGAATCTCTGAATACATTTAAGGATTTGATCCCCAAATCTATGGCAGCTTTGAGACCAAAAATGCACGATTCGTATTCTGCCATGTTATTTGTACAATTGAAGCAGAGTCTTTCCGTAAAGGGAGTATGGCATCCTTCAGGAGATATGAGTACAACACCAATACCATTGTAGAGTGCGTTGGATGCCCCATCAAAAAACAGGGTCCATCGGGATCCTTGTTCAGGTCCGTCATATGGTCTGAAATCTTCACAGTTGCTTACCATCATGATGTCTTCATTTGGGAATTCGAACTTCATGGATTGGTAGTCTTCCACAACTTGGTGAGCAAGGTGATCACCTAGTACATTGCCCTTTATTGCTTTCTGGGTAGTATATTGTATGTCATATTCTATCAGGATCATCTGCCATCTTGCTATTCTCCCAGAGAGGGCAGGTTTCTCGAAGATGTATTTTATTGGATCCATTTTAGATATCAATAAGGTAGTATGGGCCAGCATATACTGTCTTAGTCGGCGAGCAGCCCATGCCAGAGGGCAATAAGTTTTCTCGAGCAGTGAATATCTTATTTCACAGTCAGTAAACTTTTTGCTCAGGTAATAAATAGCATCCTCTTTTCGGCCAGACTCGTCATGCTGCCCCAGCATACACCCCATTGAATTTTCTAAAACAGTCAGATACATGATAAAGGGTCTTCCCTCGACTGGTGGCATCAAAACTGGAGGCTCTTGCAGGTACTCTTTGATCTTTTCGAAATCGGTTTGGCACTCGTCATTCCATTTGACTACTTGATCTTTCTTCAGTAATTTGAAGATTGGTTCGCAAGTAGCTGTCAGGTGAGAAATGAATCTGGCTATGTAGTTTAAACGTCCCAAGAATCCTCTGACTTCCTTCTCGGTACGAGGAGCAGGCATCTCTTGTATCGCTTTCACCTTGGCAGGATCCACTTTGATACATTTATTGCTGATAACAAAGCCTGTGAGTTTACCAGACCTCGCCCTAAATGTGCATTTGTTCGGGTTCAACCTCAGCTTGTACTTCTTTAGCCTTTCAAAGAGTTTCTGTAAATGGTCAAGATGCTCTTCTTCTTTTTAAGATCTAGCTATCATGTCGTCCATATAGACCTATATTTCGTGATGTATCATTGTCGTGAAATAGAGCTACCATGGCACGCTAATAGGTTTCCCCGATGTTCTTCATCCCGAATGGCATAACCTTGTAGCAGAATATGCCCCACTGCGTGACAAAGGTTGTTTTCTCCATGTCCTCAGGCGCCATTTGGATTTGGTTGTAGCCTGAGAAACCGTCCATGAAGGAAAACACTTTCTTATGTGCCGTATTTCCAACTAGAATATCAATATGGGGAAGTGGAAAATCATCCTTAGGGCTTGCCCTATTCAAATCTCTGTAGTCCACGCACATTCGTACCTTGCCGTCATTTTTGGGAACGGGAACAATATTGGCAACCCATTGTGAATAGGAGGTGATGGCCAAGAATCCGATGTTGAATTGCTTCATGAATTTAGCTTTAATCTTCTCTGACATGTCAGGTCGCATACAACGAACCTTTTGCTTTACCGGTGGGCAGTCCTCTTTTGTAGGTAGATGATGTACTACGATATCTGCATCAAGTCCTGGCATGTCTTCATACGACCAGGCAAAGACCTCAACATAATCGTGTAGAAATTGAATCAGATGCTCTTTGACACTGGGTTCCAGATTGGCACCCACTTTGACTTCTCTTTTTTCTTCTTTGGTACCTAGGTTAATGGAGTCCACTGGTTCTTCGTGGGGCTGAATGGTCCTCTCTTCTTGTTGTAGTAACCTGGCAAGTTCCCCTGGTACTTCACAATGTTCCTCACCTTCGTCTTCGGCTTGGTAGATTAGATTTTCATAGTCATAAAAAGCCATAGCAGAACTGTTACCCATGGGATCCTGAGTGGATGTAAACCTGCATTGTGAGCGTGAGTGTGTGTAAGAGTATAGCTATCTTTGAAAGAAATGAAAATGTAAATCAGAAAAACAATGAGCACAAAGTTTGTATGCAAAAAACGCCCATGATTCATTGATGTCATATGGAAATGAGATAATAACCCTTACAAATGGACCATTGTGCCTCGGGTAAGACACAGGGTTTTAAGAGTCTGAATTGTTTAATATTACAGATCCGGAAAAATTTAAAGACAAATTACTGTTGTATAAAAGTGATCGGGACAAAATCTCTAGCTTCCCAGGTGCTGAACCCTCCACTGACAGTTGGGAAAATCCAATCCTCTAGGTCATAGTTGTCTTCGTCATCCTCCATGGAGTTGACTTCGCAGTTGCTGATCTTCAAGGGTGGTCTTCCGGCACGAGCACGACTGTTGTACCCCAAAATTTGCCCTCCCATATTTCTCAAAACATTTCAAGAAAAATTCACAAGTCCAACCCGGCGCGTCATATTCAGGTGTTCTTTCACCAAGATATCTCTGATAACGTATTCTCAAATTCAGGTTCGGCTCAAGAGTCAATTCTTTAAAGAAGGTATCCGAATGTGTGAGTTTTCTTGAAGAAATATGGTGAAAAAGTGTGCTGAAAGTGTAGTTTTTACGCACTAAAAAATTCATAACTTGAAGATCGTGACTCGTTTTGAACCCGTTCCGGTGGCCAAAATCCAGTCTTGACATTATCTATGTTTTCATCTCTCACAGCTGGAAGCCAATTTCGATCAGAAGATCTTCAAAAATGTGGATTTATCAAGTATTTTCATACAGAAAATTTGTGACAGAAGTTTATTTGCGTCATGTTCAGAAAATAATAACTTGGTCGATTTTCATCGTATCGAGCTGGTTCCGGCGCCAAAATTTCAAAAATTGAGTTGGCTACATTTTCACAGAAGGTATTGAGTTCAAAAGGTATTCAAAAGGCCTTCGTTTTTTGCTCAGAGTGCATGACACGCTGAAAATCCTGAATGCTGAATATTATTTCATCTGGGCCAAAACTTCAAAAATTCATAACTCGGACAATTTTTATCGGATTGGGCTCATATTTTTACACAAAGTCACTGACTCATATATCTACAACTTTTCTTCAAAAGTCGAGACCAGATTATGCTCCGATCAATACCAGTTTTTTATTGAAGAACGTGTCAGAGTCGACACTGGAGGCCAAAATAAGTTTGTCTGAGCTGAAACTTCAAAAATTCATAACTAATTCACCGTTTATCCGATTGAGCCGATTTTCGAACAGGAGTTAGTTATCGATGTCGGCTACATTTTATTTTCACATTTAAACTTTAAAAATTGCACTTAAGTCCCTACGATTTAGCCTGGAAAGTGACGAACTAAAGTGAACATTAGAGGCCCAATTGCACATTCAAAGCCCATTTTCTTTACCCTAATTTCCATTATATAATCACATTCTTTTCACACAAACCAAGAAGAGGAGAAAAAAGAGAAAAAAAACTTTGCCACAACACTGTTAGAATATCAAATTCTTTCAAGAACCCTAAAACCTTGAAATCCTTATTACAAATCCCTCTCTCACTACAAACAAGCCATCTCAGTTACAAACCAACATCTCACTACTTCTTCAGTAAGGGTAAGGTTGGCTTGATCTCCATGATCAAAAGGGCATAAAAGCATTCATGTCACTAATTTTTCAGTAAGGGTAAGATTGATTTGATCTCCATGATCAAAAGGGTATAATCATTCATACATGCCATATTGTGCCTAAACATTAAATTTCTTCATATATTGGCTTTATTTGCATTTTATGATTTTATTTAATGTGTTCATGAGATTCAACACTGCAGATTTTAGACAGGATCCCATGCAGGTTCATTAAGAAACGTTGAGGCCAGAACACAAATGGCCAAAAGCCAAATGGCCAAAACAGAACAGCTTACACATGACATCAATACATGGCGAGGCAGACATCCTGAGAAGGTTAAGGAACGTTGAGGCCAGAACACAAATGGCCAAAAGCCAAAACACAAATGGCCAAAACAAAACAGTTTACACATGACGCCAATAACTGTTTCACCCCTCCAATCAGGCTCGTATACTCCTAAACTCTCTCTCTATTTGTATTATGTTCCTTTAATTAATTAATCGTTATTATTTTTATTAATCACTAACCAATTAACATTTTTTCCTAATAAAACCAAAAACACAAAAAAATATTTTATTTATTAAAATTAACTTCATCACTTTTATTTTTGTAAATAAATTAATTTAATCAATTTAGCTTTAATTAGATTTAACTTTTAATATTTTTTGCAATATTTAAAATCAATTTAGAATATTAGGTTTTTATTACCATTAATTCAATTTATTTTATTTCTTTAAAAACTCAAAAATCCAAAAATATTTTAATTAATTAATTAGTTTATTAATTTAATTGTTAACTTAATTTAATTTCTTTTAATTCAAAAATAACCAAAAAATCACTTTCTTTCAAAAAAGGGTCAAAACCCCAAAAAAAACTCGCATCTGATTTAATTTCCCGCACGCGATCCATTTTATCATATTATTGTATCTGTTTCCCGGAATGTAATAGCTTTTAATTAGGACTTTATTTATTTATTGCTTTATTTTACTTTCCGCAATTTAAATTAAAGGGTTTGTTTTTGGCGATGTAAATACCCGACGCCTTGTAATAGCGTAGATTCAATTTTCTGCAATTTACTTTCCGCAATCATTAACTGTTAATTATGCATGACAAGACTTGCTTGACAAATAAAACCAACTCGTAGCTCACAAATGCATGTTCAAAGATAAACCTTAACTGAAAAACAACACACATGCACATGCCACTCCTAGGGTACGCCTCACTGGTTGCCTCGAACGTGGTCGTCAAGTATAGGGTGTTTTAGAGGTCGCCCTCCTGTCTAAAGATCCAGTTGCCTCGAAACGGTTGCCTCGGATAAAAAAAGGGATCTAGGACATTAGGGTTACTTCTAAGGTGTTCTACTATTGCTTCGGTGACCACACTGTCCCTCAATCGAATTGACCCGAACAACTCCAACGACGGTGCTACCTACTTCTCAATAGTGGGATAGTACTGTCTAAAGGACTCTTACACAACCTAATTCCTTAGGGTAGGTAGATGACTCATGGGTACTTGCTCTTTCAAAAAACAAAAACATCTTTTCGCACCTACACTTTCAAAAAGTTTTCAAACAAACACTGCATACACTCTTGAGGACTGATACAAGAGTTACCTAGAAGTTTTCAAAACAAACTTTTTCAAAACCCACAAACACAAGAAAAGCAAACTCTTTTGAAAACATAGTGAGCAAGTACCTAAGAGCCTGTGGATAACCATGGATAGAAAGGGTGCTAACACCTTCCCTTTCTATAAATCTACCTCCCGAACCGAGAAACATCTCGAAAAGGAATTTTGCTGTGCTTTAGTCCTTTCCATGTGGGAGAACATAAAAGACGGTGGCGACTCTTGCTTACCGCGACATTTCACGAACCAGCTTTAAAACAGTCAGTTCTATTTCTACCGATCACAGAACTGACGACTCTGCTGGGGATCATATATAAGTGAGGTGTACCTTAGGATTAGACCACTCTTGTTTTCAATTACTTGCTTTGATTGCTTTAATTTTTGTGGGCTTGCATCGGAGTTTCATAGATCATAACCTGGATCTGGGGAATACCCTTTTAGGTAGCATAAGCTGTGAGGGACTTGTCCGGCGTAGACCGACACGGGTGAAGCAGTGCCTACGTTGGTGTGACACCTTGGTCTGTACCAATATCCCTTGTGTTGCAACGAGGAGAATATGGGTCTTCTGAGGAGTCATTAAGCACCAACCGACCTTAGCACCCTAAATTGACCCAACTTGGTCATAGAACAGTAGCAGTATGCTACACCCATTGAGGTTAAACTCTCGCGATGGTTCTGGCCGCAAGAAAAGATTGTGACGCTGGAGTTATGACCGATTGAGGGTAGTCAGTGATATTGGGATCCTCTAGAACCCGGTTACTTTTGATAGGACAGGTCTTAACCAGCGAAACTGAAAGAGGGTAGTACCTAAACTTCATGCTGGCCTGAACCCTAAGGGTTTTCTTATGTGACTTGTGTGCCTTCATACTTGAACTACTTGCATACTTGTTATCTAACAACACGAGTTCCTTACAGGGTTTGTTTACAGTCCTTAATCTGGACTCATAACAGGGTTTACCTATATCACTCCACGCATAGCATAACATCATACCATCATACCATTGCATACATCCTGCATAAGGACTAACCCATTTCAAGGATCTCAAGGGTCTGTGATGCAGGTCATGATGAACCAACTGTCTAGCAAGGGGCAAAGGGGATTTATTTTCCTCTAGCCAAGATTGATAACTTGAGTCAGGGGCTATGACCCATTCGATATAGTGAGCTTTGACTCTTGAAGAAGGACTCTCAACAACATGAAGTTCCTTCAATCAAGCTACCAGATTCTAACAATTTTTCTTGTTTACCCCGCGAGATCCTTGAAAACATTGCATGCATACATACATATCATTGCATTACAGGTACCCTTGTTATAGGTCACTTACCATCTTCGCTGTTTATTTCAGCAATGGCTTCCCAACAAGACAACCAGGATCTTCATGCTCAAGAGACTCGGTTCAGGGAAATCCTCCTGAACCTATCCAAGGGGCAGGAAGAGCTGAGAACACTCCTCATGGGGACTTTGGTCAGGAACAGTCCTGAAGATGATAAGGACGAACGGCTGAAATGTCTGCAAGCTGAGGTAGATACAATGAGAACCCAGATTCTAGGGCAGATGACGCTCATTCAAGACTTAGCTCAAAGACAAGAAGAGCTCAGGGTCCTCTTCAACAAGCTGCTTCAAAATAACCAAGTGGGGCTAACAACTAGAGTTGAAGATCAGTTCATTGTCCAACCATCTTTGGGGCAAGATGGCAAGGAAAAATCTCCTCAGCTTGCTTTAGGGTCACAAGCCCAGCATCAGCCTCACCAGCGTCAACAGGGTAATCGGCGTAAGCAAAATACGTCTGGAAGACATTTCTCGGAGACTGGTATACCTTCATCACTACTACTGAAACGCTTGTTGGAGGTCAAACTGATTGCTTTAAAGGATCCTCCTAAGAATCTCAACATAACCTCCCTAAAGTACAATCCTGATGAAAGGTGTGCCTACCATTCTGACAGTCTTGGACATGACACCGACGGCTGTTGGAGCTTGAAGAACAAGATCCAGGACTTGATCGACGGAAGGGTGCTGGAGTTCATGTCGGGTGGCAAAATGAAGATCTTCTGCTGAGAATTATCCATTTAAGATGACTGGTTCAAGCTAAAGAAAACTTTGTTCATTCGAATGTTCAAGTTGTATTTTTCTTTGATTGTTTAAACATTTTATTCATGTCAAACTATCTTATTTCATTAATGCATTACACATGTCTGTTTTGAAGTAATTATGTTTACTATGCTTAAAATTGCTTTCTTTTTTTGATGTTCAACTCTCAGTTAATAATTCTAAGCCTCTTGAGGGAGGATGACGAAAATGATACCACAATCTACAGTATGCTTTTGAACCGACCCCGCTGATGAGGTACAGGCATTGTTTCAAATCCTAAACACTGGAGTTATAAGGAAGATAATCCCTCGTCAACCCCTTCGAGCCAAAGAAGTAAGAGTTTTTCTTTTCACAAAAAAATTAAACCCTTAATCATAACCTGGGGCAGGGTAGTTCTCTCAGTTAATCCAAGTATGGCATCAAAAGAGTCCTTCCAAAGCAAAAGACAGTGATGGTTCCGAATAATCATAAGGACAAGCAGTCATTATCTTTCAAAATAAAAACCCATTAAGTCAAAACCTGTGAAGGAGACTTACAAAACTGGGGCATCCCGCTGACTGTAATCACAAAAGAAACAGTTCAGGCAAAACAGGGATAACACAATAAAAAAGAAAGAGGTCCAACAAACCCTCGACAAAAGGAAATGACTACCTATTCAAAATAAATTGTCAACATCCGAACCATCACCGGAATATCAGAGCAAAGACTCAAACAAGGTCTAATGCACGATTATACCAAGGCCTTTGCATGAGCCTCAGAACATAACAATAAAGCCATCATGGAAATATTTGATGGAGTTTGCCCCAGTTGCTCGACTATGTTGTAGTCGCTTATTTTTATGATCTTTAGAATTTCCTCCATCTCTTTTCGGGAGGTCTCAGGGATAGATATTGATTGTGCCTTCGTCCAGACAGACTCAACCAGAATACCTTTACCTCGAGTCTCGATCGACTCGGCAGCAGGAACGTAAGTAGGGGTGATAATGGAGAATGTAAAGTTTTGTCAACAGGAGTATTAGCAGAGATGATTACAGGACTGGGAATAGCCTTTGGAGGAGAAACAACGACATGAATGATTACGGGTCTAGAAACAGCTTTTGGAGGAACAATTTCTGGAGAGAAAACCCTTCTACTTCGGGTAATCTTGCTAGTCCCTGCGATATTACTGATATCAGAGTCAACTTTCTCAGAACTTGAATCTTCAGCAATTGGCCAATCTTGCTTGATACCGTGGTAGTAGAAATCACATCCATAATTCCATGGGACGGTTTTGTCTGACGAATACGGGATTGGTCCAGGCATTATAATTATCAACGGAGCTACTTTAGGAACTGATGTAATTCTAGCGGGTCTTTTGGTGGAGACCCTGGAAGAATTGGAAGAAATGGTCATGATGGAACCATCATCATAAGAAACAGTTGGAATAGAAGTCTTTTCGAACAAAATCTCCTTGTCATCTATTAGTCATTGAACGCCTGCTTTTAACAATTGATAGCTGGTTGGTGAGGATAAACAGAAATGACAGCTTTCATCATAGCCTGGGAATACACCGGCATTCAACAAGTTCTTTTTGATAGTCGGGAGTGGGGTCACAAGTTCAGCAACCAAAGTAACAGACATATCTTCCTCAAAAACATTGACATCACGATCGTGTTTGGGCATAGTTGCAGTGATGACATTGGGAATTTCTGGCGCATCGAATTCAATCTCTTTGGCTTCAAGGAGGTCTTGTACCTTGTTTTTCAGAGCCCAACAGTTGTTAGTGTCATGGCCGGGACTCTCAGAATGGTATGCACAGCGGGCATTAGGATGATAGTGAGGAGAGGTTGTGTTAGGATTCTTTGGAGCTTCTTTCAAGGTCACTAGATTGGATCTTAAAAAATGCGGCAATACTTGAGATAGTGTCATATTAATTCGAGTGAACTGTCTGATTGGTCTTTTCAATCTTGGCTGGTTGCTTCTTTGCTGAGAAGGAACATGTTTAGGAATCATGATAGCCCCCACCATTTGACGACGTTCAGCCCTATCTTGATTTCTATGAGGATATACAGCAACAACTTCTTTTTTTCCAATGAATGGTTTTCTTACATCAGCAGAGGATGCATCTTTTTGAATCTTCCCATTCTTTATCCCGGCTTCCACTCTTTCTCCGGTCAATATCAATTCGGTAAAACCCGTCGATGAACTCCTAATTAAGTGATTGAAGAAAGGAACGGACAAGGTGCCCAAGAACATGTCTACCAATTCTCTTTCAGATAGGGGAGGGTGGACTCTTCCTGCTAAGTCCCTCCATTTTTGCGCATAGTCTTTGAAGCCTTCACTTGAAACCATGGCCATAATCTGGAGTTGAGTATGGGTGAGAGCAAGATCAGTGTTGTATTGGTATTTTTGTAAAAGGCAGCGGCAAGATCTTCCCAATTATGAAAATTGGCTCTTTCCAGCTGATAAAACCAATCAAGTTGAGTTCTGGACAGGCTGTCTTGAAAGAAGTGTATCCATAAATCCTTGTCAGCAGTATGAGGTTGTATTTTCCTCACATAGGACCGGAGATGTATATATATATATATATATATATATATATATATATATATATATATATATATATATATATATATATATATATATATATATATATAATTGATGCGGTTTAGTTTTTCTTTAGTTTGATTGATAAAATACAAACTATAAATTTAATTAAATCATCAATTCTATTAAAAAAATATTCAAACATATTTAAATCAAATATAATTTTTTATTTATATAAAAAAATATAATTTTTTATTCATTGACTTATTTAATCGGTTCAATTTTAAATATCCCTAACTCTATCTACTTTATGTGTGAGAATACTACTCACGATTTTGACCATTAAAAAGTTTCTAATTAAATTGATAGTGTATAAACATTGTATGTAAATTATTTTTTACTTCAAATGCAAAATAATGTAGAATTATTTTGGCATACACAAAACAGTATCTTAAAAATTATTTTTTAAGGTCACTATGAACAATTAAATGTTACGCATTAACAGAAATATAATATTTTGAAGTGTTGTATATGCTTCCAATTTTAGCACTGCTATATCACATGATGGCAATGATACTACTACTCAAGAAGAAGAAGACTCACCTTGTAATTTGTCATCATATGACACATATATATATATATATATATATATATATATATATATATATATATATATATATATATATATATATATATATATATATATATATATATATATATATATATATATATATATATATATATATATATATATATATATATATATATATATATATATATATATATATATAATTCTTTTGATGATTTTTCATAATTTATTAACCTTTTCCTATGTTTCTTATTTCCTATTCAACGGTATGTGTCAATTAATTAGACCCTTAGCCTTTCCCTAGGTAAATTGTTTATAACTTTTGTTTCACAATGTCATTATCTATTAAATTGTTTATAATTTATGGAAGACATAAATGTGGACTTTGACACTTCTCAAAAAAATTAAAATTTGAAAAAGATTTAAGTTTTTAATATTTGTTTGTAATAAGTTAAATACTTAAAAGTTGTATAGGTTTTTGGAAATTTCATAAAACATCTTATGTATAAAAAAAAATATCCTATATTTTTTAAAAAGTTTTTTAGTTTTTGAATATATATCTTTGAGTATATTCTTTGAAAGTGTGAAAAACATAAAAGGGGAGGGGAGATTTGAATTAAGTTTTAAAAAAAAACATTTCTATAAAAATATTATTTCCTTTAAGTTAAAATATTTTTTCCTTCACTCTTGATAATAATAGTAAGTAAGAATATGAAGTAAAGAATAAGGTTTATTTATACTAGTTCACTTGAAAATTATCAAGCTAGTCTAGTCCACCCGCCAATGAGATTTCGTCTCACTCAATCGAGAACTTAATTCACTATAATCAAACTGATTACAATTTGCACAACCGGCAAGTGACTAACAACCTCTAAGAGACACAAGTCCTAGACTTCTTAAGGATACAGACTTATCCGGCCCCTTAAGAAAAATCCTTCACAAACTACCCGTAAGTGACTACCGACCTCTAAGACAAACAAGTCTTAGACTTCTTAAAGATACAGACATACTCAGTCCCTTAAGGAAAATCAAACAACCGTTTGAATACAAGTTTTGTTTACAGAAGTATTGCTTCTACACAAGCTGAATATGTAAACTATATTAAGAACAATGACTAAAAATATGAAAGCTATGAATAACACTTTGTGCGTGGATATTTCGATGATTGGACACTTTCTCTCTTAGTCTTCAAGTCTTTATATAGCCAATAAAATAATATATCCATTGAGGGGTACTCTTGGGATTTCCATAAACATTTGGCAGCTTAAGCAATAACGTGGGGGACAAAATTGTGCAATGCGTCTGTCCTTTCATGGTAGTGGAATGAAATATTGATTGTACCATATTAACGCTATCTTCTTTCCTTCTTCACTTTATATGCTTCGACGAGCTTGAGTTTAGAAGCGAGAATATAACACAAGGTCATCAGAGTCTTCAGAGTCTTCAACAGTTGGTTGTGAGAACCTTTTCTTGGAACCTTAGGTATTTAGAACTTCAAGTCTTTAGAATCTTTAAAGCTTCTATCTTTAGAGTCTTCAGCACTTGATCTTTAGAACCCTTATCTTTAGAACCTTGAGTATTTAGAAACTTGAGTCTTTAGCATCTGAACTTGAGTAGAAACTTTTGTCTTCAGATCTTCTGACTGTTTCTTTAGAATCTATTGTCTTCAGAAACATGAGTCTTCAGCATCTGGACTTAAGTAGCAACTTCTGTCTTCAAATCTTCTGACTGGTTTCTTTAGAAAAACATCAAATCCTACACTTCAGAGTCTTCTGGAGTGTCTTGCTACTATTCAACAGAGCTTGTGTAGCGCATAAGAGGAATTAATTATCTTCTAATGTCTTGGCCACGCCATCCATTAGAAGCAGAGCCTGTTTGTTAAGTACTCAACAATAACAAACATTAGAGTATCAAAATTATTCATACAAACATACTCATTTTTTAGCTTCAAAACTCAGAGATAATATTGCAGAACCAAATCTTGTTCTTACAATCTCTCCCTTTTTGATGATGACAAAACTATGTATTTTGATGACACAATTTTATTCATATAATCAGAAAATGTGAAAATAGAGAGGTAAGGAATACTTATCCTTTTTATGATACTCCCTCTGAGTCAATGACTTGATGAAGATCGAATATCCTGACTTTAAACCATTAGAGTAAAACTCCCTATGGTTCTAATAGATCAGCTATCGAGATCTTGAGACTCTTGACTCTGGATGCCAATGGAAAAATTGAGATCTTGATGCCAATAGAACAATTGTGATCTTGATTTCTTAGAACTTCTTCTTATTGAATCTTGACTTTAGATGCCAATGAGAATGAAATTAAATTGAAATCTATGGAACTTTAATGTCACTAAGACATCTTCCAGATTCTCAAAACATATCTTCAGAGTTAGACATAAGTCTTGCATAGTATTTTCTGATCTTCTTTAATCAAAGTTCTCATTTCCTGAAGAAGAAAAAAAATAATTCTAACAGAAATAGAAGTTTAGCTGAGTTAGAATGTAAGCAACTCTTTTCAGAGAACATTTACCAGAACTTGATTATTTAAATCAAAATTACGTCCATTTAATTACTCCCCCTTTTTGTCATAATCAAAAAGGTAATTATGTGTGAAAAACATAAAAACCAGATGAAATAACAAGAAAAGATAAGAAGTTTCATTGATATTCGAAGAAGATTACAACAGAAGGAGAAACAACAGAGTGAACATAGATAGGGAAAGCTATCTAAACTTCAAACGACATCATGGACTACTAAAAGAAGGAACTGAAAAGATAAGTAGATCCAACGTTAAGATGAGAGAACACATAAACATTTAATTAGAACACGACAAGGAATATCAGACAAAGGCATATGGATATGACATGAAACGACTATTCCCAAGACATAGTGAAAATGAGTAGTTAAATAAATGTAATCATGATTAATCAATTTCAAGAAAAATAACTGCTCGTACATGACCTAGGTAGAGTGTGATAGACATTAAGTCTATTAGGTAATGCGTTTGATATTCTCAGTATCTGGAATACCATGAAGATTTCCATCTGATCAGGAACATTTCTGACTGAAACATCTTCTAACGACCGAGATAAAACAAATTAGAAGTCTTTTGTTTAAGTCAAAGATTTATCCCTTCATACTACGACTAAAACAAGTTTGATTCTAATGACATCTTACTATGGACATAGACCCATTTTCATATTCTTTAGAATAAACAAAAATTTATCTTCAGCTAAGGATTTTGTAAAATATCAGCCCACTGATGGTTTGTATCTATGAATTTCAAAGATAGGATCCCTTTCTGAACATATTCTCTAATAAAATGATGTTTTATTTCTATGTGTTTAGCCCTAGAGTGTAGGATAAGATTCTTACTTAAGAAAATAACAACATTATTGTCACAGAAGATAGGAATATTACTCTCATAAATCTGATAATCTTCTAGCTGATTCTTCATCAATAACATATGAGTACTGCATAGTGCTATTGAAATGCACTCTGCTTCTGCTGTTGAAAGAGAAATTATTTATTGCCTCTTGCTTTACCATGAGATCAGATTCTTTCCTAGAAACTGATAGTCTCCATAAGTACTCTTTCTCTCTAGTTGATCTTCAGCGTAGTCTGCATCACAGAAACCAAAAAGAGAATAATCTGATGTTTTCTCATACATCAAGCCAAGATTAGAGGTTCCTTTTAGATACCTTAAAATTTTCTTAACAACAATTAAATGAGACTCCCTAGGATCAGATTGGAATCTAGCGCAAAGATGAACACTGAATAAGATATCAAGTCTAGATGCAGTCAGATACATAAGAAAGCCTATCATACCGTGATAGAGCTTCTGACAAACCTTTCAACTTACCTCTTCTTCCTCCAAAATACATGTTGGATGCATTGGAGTCTTTTCTACAATGCAGTCTGTCATGTTAAATTTCTTCAAAGGTTCTTTGGTGTACTTACTTTGATGTATGTAAGTAGCCTCTGGTTTTTGATCAATTTGGATTCCTAGAAAGAACTTCAGTTCACCCATCATGCTCATTTCAAACTCAGCCTGCATTAGCTTAGAGAATCCCTTGCAAAGGGATGGATTAGCATAACCAAAAATAATATCATCAACATAAATTTGAACAATTAGAATATTATTTTTGAAAGTTTTTCAGAAGAGTGTGGTGTCAACCTTTCCTCTGGTAAAATTTTTTTCTAGAAGAAAATTACTCAATCTGTCATACCAAGCTCTGGGAGCTTGTTTCAAGCCATAAAGAGGTTTCTTTAGGTTAAAAACAAAGTTTTATTTCTTAGAGTTTTCAAAGCCAGTAGGTTGTTTGACATACACTTTTTCTAAAATATAATCATTCAGAAATGCACTTTTAGCATCCATCTGATAAAGGATAATGTTATGTTTGACAGAAAAATAAACTAACAACTGAATAGATTTTCTAAACTGGAGATTGGTGCAAAAGTTTATGTATAGTCTATCCCTTCTTGTTGACTATAACCTTGTGCAACCAGTCATGCTTTGTTTCTGACAACTTCACCCTTCTCATTGAGCTTGCTTCTGAACACCCATGTGGTTCCAATAACGTAGATACCTTTAGGTTTCTGAACAAGATCCCATACATCGTTCTTTGAGAATTGGTTCAGTTCTTCTTCCATAGACAAAATCCAATATTTATCTAGAAGGGCTAGATGAAGGTTCTATTAAAGAAACTAAACCCAGAAACATTTCATCAGAAGGTTTGAGAGTTGATCTCATTCTGACTAGAGCATATTTACTTCCAAGGATAAGGTCTTCAGGATGAGAGGATTTGATTTTGTTCTTCCTTGGTTTTGGTTGATTATAAGAACTATCAACAATATCAGAAGAAGGATCTTCTGATTCTTTATCTTCTTGAATCTTATTCTTTGTTCAGCGAACATTATGGTTATATCTGCAAGCTTTTCACTCATTTTTTACTTTTCATAGACAAGCTTATCAACAAATCTGACATGGATTGATTCCTCCACGATTCGTGATTCTGTGTTATAAATTCTGAAGCCTTTGGAGCTTTCAGAGTATCCTAATAGCAGACACTTATGTGCCTTGGAATCAAACTTACCCAAATTATCTTTAGTGTTTAACATATAACAAGTACATCCAAATGGATGGAAATAGGAAATGTTAGGCTTTCTATTCTTCCACAATTCATAAGGATTCTTACTCAAAATAGGTCTTATGGAGATTCTATTTTGAATATAACACGATGTATTCACTGCTTCTGCCCAGAAGTGCTTAGCCATCTGAGTTTCTCGAATCATGGTGCGAGCCATTTATTACGGTGTTCTATTTTTCCTTTCGACAACCCCATTTTTTTGTGGAGTTCTAGGACAAGAAAAATCATGTACTATGTCATTTAAATAAAAAAGTTTTTCAAAATCTTTATTTTTTCAAATTCTCCACCATGATCACTTCGAAATCTGACTATTTTGCAATCTTTTTCATTTTGCACTTGGAAACATAATCTTCAGAACTGCGTCTTCAGAGTCTTCAACACTTGGTTGTGAGAACCTTTTCTTGGAACCTTGGGTCTTTAGAATCTTTAGAACTTCAGTCTTTAGAGTCTTCAGCGCTTGGTCTTTAGAAGCCTTATCTTTAGAACCTTGGGTCTTTAGAAACTTGAGTCTTTAGCATCTAGACTTGAGTAGAAACTTCTGTCTTTAAATCTTCTGACTGTTTCTTTAGAACCCGTTATCTTCAAAAATATGAATCTTCAGCATCTGGACTTAAGTAGCAACTTCTGTCTTCAGATCTTTTAACTGGTTTCTTTAGACAAACATCAGATCCTACACTTCAGAGCCTTTTGGAGTGTCTTGCTACTAATCAACATAACTTGTGTAGCATAGAAGCGGAACTAATTCTCTTCTAATGTCTTGGCCACACCATCCATCAGAAGCATAACCTATTTGTTAAGTACTCAATAATAACAAACATTAGAGTATCAACATTGTTAATACAAACATACTCATTTGTTATCATAAAAACTCAGATAATATTGCATAACCAAATCTTGTTTTAACATTCTTTTTTGGTGAATATTAGTTTATTTCAGAGATATATATCTGTAAATGTATTGGATGTGCATTTCCAAAATTTATGCAGAAAATATCATAACTTATTTTTCGATGATTCTTATATCAAGACTACAAAATGTATCAAGAGTATCAAGAGTTACACTGAAGTCGATAAATAAAATACAATCCAAAATATATCAAGCATACAAATGTCAATACTATTGAGTATGTCAGACTATGAGTCGACCCTGCACTCTCCCAGTGTTCATGTGCCGCCTCATGTACTGTAGAACCTCCCTATCCTTCACCATAATGACATCTATAACACCTCTCACCTCAGAAATATCAAGTAAGATTCTTCCATCAATATTTATCTGCCAAATTTCCATGATATGACGACACCAAATAAACATATCATGAGCATGATCGACCCTAACCTACTCCTCCTCTAAAATCTCCTGATGAGTTGGCCTAGGTGGATTTCCTAGAGCATCACGTACCAAATATGGATGTGACACCTGGAATAATAGTTCCAACAAATTTTTATCTCTCTATCTCAGATATGCATGGCAACATGGTTTGGGTAAAGAGGCATCAGTGATAAGTCGGACGGTTCTCCTAAAAAACTTTGAGGTGCTGCAGGTGCGGCCTCATCTGTCTTGGCCTGGGACTCGGATGCCTCTCCTGCCTCAGGTGCCTCCTAGTATTGGATTCAGGTATCTCATGTATGGCCTGGGATTGTGATGCCTCTTCTACCTCAGGTACCTACAGAGGTGAACTCATGCATCTACATGAAGATGGAGACGAAGATGCATGAGCAGGAGAACCTCGCCTTCTACGGGAGGATACAGAATAATGCGGGGAGACATGAACCCCGGAACTTGAAGCTGCCTCCACAACAACCTGTCAAGAGGTAGAAGGAGATTGTGATGCTTGACTCATTTCCCACTGAATCGAAGCATGTTGTGCAACCTTGCTGTGTCTCAACCTAGATTGTCTATCAGCCATAACTCGTGTAAAAGGACAAAATAAACGTTACACAATGACTCATATTCAAATAAAGGAAAAAATACATGCAGACATATTCTAGAGATGCATCTCTGGTTTTTATATAAATATTGAAAATTTCGGAGATGCATCTCTGGAAATTCCTGCAATCGCATTCACCATCAATGGCGGATAGCAAGGGTCTGAGGACCTCAAAAAATGTCATTGATCGTCAAAACAACCTAACTAAAACGTTCTACCTAGGTATAAGCTAACAAACACTTAAAATCTTTCAATTCTCTAACCTAAAACTCAAATTCTAAACTATTTTACATTTACTCAAAAAAGTTTTAAAAAAACTTACAAATTCTCTCCAAAACTTGATTCTTGATAAAGCTTGAATACTGATGTTTGATGAAGCTTGATTGTTGTTTGATGAAGATTGATGAAGTTTCGCACAATGGCGTTTGATAGTGTTTTAAGAAAATGGGTTTTGAAATGAGTATTTGAAAGTGAAGAAGGAGAATGGACAATGGTGCATATTTGAGACAATATTGTATGGAGATACATCTGTGTAAGAATTTCAGAGATATATTTCCGAAATAATTTTGTGTGATATTTGGTCTTATAACAACACATGCACTGAAGTTAGGGTGCTTCTGGAGATGCAACTATGAAACCTTTATGTAAATGCATCTCCGAATAATTCTTTCCATTAATTTAGATTCTTGTTCAGCAATGTATATATTTTTGTGCGTCCAAAGATGTATCTCCAAAACCTAAAAATATAATTGCATTTTTGCACGGTACGCTAGAAAAACATGAGATACATTAAGAAATTCCTTAAATTTTTTTAGGGATTAAAAACTTTGCTCTTTTTCTTTTAATTGAATGTGAGCTTTTAAAGTAGGCTTGGGCTTCATTTTTCTTGTTTTTATGTCTTTTTGGCTAAAGCCTATATAAGACATGCATGGATGTAATTCATTTGTGTTTAGAATTGAATGATAAGCAAATACATTCATAATTATAATAAAAATCAGAAGAAAAAAAATCTAACCAACGAGAAAATAAAAAATAGTCAATATTAAATATTTAAAATATAAGTTATAATAAAACAAAAAATTATTATTTATTTTAAAATAAATAAATTCGAAAACGCTTCAAAGTGTTAAATCTATCCATTATTATGTTTTTTTTTATTTAAAAAAAAATCTTAAATTTTTGTCAATAGAGAAAAATTCTTAAATTTTTGTCAATAGAGTGAAACATGAATCAATATTTTATACTCATTTTACGTAATCAAATAGCTATCAACCCTAATTTCTGTAAAATATATTGTCATATTTTTATTGGGTCTTGCTTTTTATAGCTTTATAGCGGTTACCACCTTCCTATATATAAACAGCTTCATGCTCTGATAATAATATGAATTCAGTATTTCTTTTCCTTTTTCTTTCTCTCTGTATCATGTGGAATTCTCCTATTGCAGAATCTAATAATTTAAAGACCCAGAATATATTATGTGAAAAATAAATATTGTAAGAATAATTAACGGATAAAATTTAAAAATACTGTTTATAAAAGTATAATATGAGTGACTACAGATAATGGTTATGACATACTTTAAGGTAGTTATGGTATCTAGAACTAGTTCATGTGAGGTGGAAGCGACAGTGTTATTGATTTTTTCTATTATAGTGGTGATAGCGATATATTTCTAACTCGACATGTGAATTGAGTTTCATATATTTTAGTAATCATTCTTAATGTAGTGTATGTTTGATTTCACTTCTACAAGATCTAGAATCAATTTTAGATATATAGAATTGATTTTGGGTGATTTTAAAGTGTTTGGTTAGATAAAAATAGAATTGATTCTGTCTTCGAAATTGATTTTACTTGAAATTAAAATTTGTAATTTTTGCTTCCAGAATTGATTATGAGTGATTTTTACACTAAAATTTATTATTCAACTCACTTTTACATAAATATATCCAAAATAAATCAATTATGTTAAACTTAATTCAGATAAAATTAATTTTATCAAATTCAATTATGTTAGAATCAATTATATTCACGTAAATTCAAACACACCATTAAACATATATGGTTGATTTCCTGAACTCCATAAGGTGTGATTAAGTCACATAACTTCCTATGTAACGTATGTTGATTAAATATATACTCTACGCATAATTGCACATTATAGATTGAAAAATTGAAGATTCAAATAATGAACATTTAAACTGACAAATGGTGCTCGAACCAATACAAAGACGATTTGAGAAGGTCGAAAGAGTAAGAGTATGCCGCTTAGTCTCGCCTCCAAATGTTTCTTTAAATTATATCTCTATAGAAGATTTTGTGAAAAATAAACTTTATCAAAATTTAGTTTGAAAATTAAAATCTCATGTTAAAGTTAAATAGAAAAATCTATTCAAAAAATAAATTTGATATTGTAATATTTAATATTGTCCCTGCAAAAGTGAATTCTATGTATAATGAATAGGGAAGTATATTATGTCGTTAAGTGGGGGCATTACCTAACAAGAAGGCAGGTGAGTTACCCCTACACTCAACATTTCCTTCCTCTTATTCATTATAGCTTCTGACTCCTTTTTTAGTTTTGTCCCTATACCTAAGACAACAAATAGATATTTGACTAAACAACAACTGTTCTAGACTCATTCTATGTAAAATAAGGCCAAGTTCATCTTCACTTTAAGTTCTTTAATAATAATAATAATAATAATAATAATAATAATAATAATAATAATAATAATAATAATAATAATAATAATAATAATAATAATAATAATAATAATAATAATAATAATAATAATAATAATAATAATAATAATAATAATAATAATAATAATAATAATAATAATAATAATA